>JBAMBO010003936.1:0-495730 GCA_037044535.1 Lordiphosa magnipectinata
CTTTAGCAAATATTAGTTGATTTAGTTGCCTTTCGTACGTAACTCAAATGGGAAGACTTATTTGAAATCAACATACTTCTTCTTTAATTTCAGCGATTTTTCCAGTTTAATCCAAAAAATTGTTGAGGCATAAGGAAAAGAGGAGTATTCAACGATTTTAAAATCTTATTGGTGAGTTCACAGAGTGGTTCGTTTGTCCATTATGTTAAATCTCATTTGTTCGTATTTTACGTTAAGTAAGTTAAAAATTACACTACCATAAAACAAGTAGAAAGCATAATACAAACAAGAAAAAAAGTCGGTCAAGCCCGACTGTAATATACTCTGTACCCTGCAGTAGCAGCGACCTTTCTTTTGGTCATAGATTGACCAATAGATGGCGCCACTTCTTGATTTTCAAAACTGACCAGTAGATGGCGCCACTACTGAAACCACAGGAACTGACTTTTAGTCACAACTTGAGTATAGTTCCGATCTTTATCATTCCTTCAGCTAATCGATAAATAATCTTGACTACTAAATACCTCTTGAACGTTCGAACCTTCTTTCTACAAAACAGTGGGAGATATAAAGTTTGTTTCAAATTGCGGGTTCGGAAGAATAGAGGAAAGCTAACTTCGACTCGACCGAAGTTTATATACCGTTGTAGCTTGTATGATTCATATAAATTAGTAGCCTGATTCCACTGACACAAATATGTACATTCGGTCAAATGTACACATTTTTGACAAGGCCTATATACATTTTCTACACCCAACTTCTATGGCGGCTATACGCATAGTTGTCCTATTAAACTTGGTGGAATTATGTGAAAGCATAGAAAACTTATAAATACGAGGTTTGAGGACGTTTGCGTTGAAGACAAAAAAGTTTTTCTCACTAAAACAACATTTTTGACCGATGGTTCCTATGGCAGCTATATGCTATAGTCATCCGATCTGGCCGGTTCCGACAAATGTGCTGCGTATTTGTACCAAAAGACTTCGTGCAAAGTTGGGTTAAGATAGCTTTAAAACTGACGGAGGAGATAGCATAGAAAAGACGGACAGACGATCGGACAGATGGACATGGCTATATCAACTCAGGTCGTCATGCTGTTCAAGAATATATATACTTTATGTGGTCGGAGATGCTTCCTTCTATGCGTTACAAACATCTCGACAATTTTAATATATCCTCTACAAGGGTATAAAAAGGATATGCCCCATACATGTCAAACTTCTATCTCTTACCATCTCTGAAATCTGTTTGTTCATACGGACGGACGGACAGACGGACATGGGTATATCGACTCGGCTGTTGATGCTGATCAAGAATATATATACTTTATAGGGTCTCCCTGTTACATACTTTTGCAAGAGTATAAAAATAGAAGGTAGTGCAATGCGTCGCTTGTAAAACAAAAAATTAAAATGTGACGTCACAGACTCACAATTTGATATATTATATGTTAAAATTGTTATACTCTGTGCCAAAGGTACAAAGAGTATATTAAGTTTGTGCAAAATTATGTAACACGAAGAAGTGATCATTTCCGACCCTATGAAGTATATATCAGCATTAACAGCCGAGTCGACATAGCCATGTCCGTCTGTCCGTCCGTCCGTCTGTATGAACGCACAGTTCTCAGAGATGGTAAGAGATATATTACATGACATGTATGGGACATGTACTTCTTATACTTGCAGGCAGATCAAGTTTATTTTTAGTTTTTGCCACGCCCCCTCCCGCCTCAGCAATTTAGAAAAAATTGTATATCTCCCTCAGTTTTGTAGCTTGATGGTTTGTACTTTCAAGAGATATTTAGTAATCAAGATTAATGATCGATTGTCCGAAAAATGAAAAAGATCGGCTGAACTATACTCAAGTTATGAACAAATGAAAGCGGTGGTTGCTAATGGTCACTGTAGTGGCGCCTCTATTGGTTTTTTAAATCAACTATTGGCGCCATCTATGATGAACGATACTCAAGTTATGACCAAAAGAGTCATTGTGAAGCATTGAAGAGCACAGACAAAATGCCCGGCCACTACCGCATGGAAACCCAGCAGGCGGTGTTAATTCTATACTCAGATCAACTAAAACTTACACAACATTCTCACAATCGGTCGCTTTCTCACAACAGATACTTTCAAACCAAGATACTTAAAACGTAAAGTACTTTCATACCAAGATACTTAAAACGTGAGGCACCATGATAAATATCAATAACTTTGCATCCAATCGCAGAAGACTTCTGCAGACACTTGCCGCTGAATCATTGCGTGCCGGTGAAGGCTTTGCGCTCCGTGTATTTGCGGACTGAAAATCCGCACTTCGGTTTCACTCCCAATATCAAATAACCACTACAAGATGTTCAATACACTGCTGGAGGCCATAACAAATGCGCTCAGGCCGCATGTGCTGCTGCCGTCGGCAATAAAGAAAATTTATCGAATAGATGATAGGAAGCTCAATAGCCAGAAGAATAATGGCTAAATGTCTAGTATAGGTCCATCATAGCCTAAAATTTTGTAAAAAATGTCCTCGATGTAATGCAAACAAATCGAGAGATTTTTTTTTTTTAATTTTCGCCTGCTGCGCAAAACCGCGGAATTTTTCTTCTTCGTGTGTGGTGCATCTATTTATTACCTCTTCAAAATGAACATCTTCATTTATAATATTTTCATCTGAGGGGTCATAAAGGTGCCCAATAGCCAAAAAAATCGCAAGTATACACTCTGCGTGCGTTTGATAGACTTTGTGAAACTGGAATTTTGCCAGATATCCAAAATGGTGCTCCTTTTTTCGGCCAAAGTGAGGAATCGCACATACTAATACTAATGAACCCGCGAAAAACGTATTTTTCCGCACGGATTCGATGTAGCCGCACTGTCTCCTAGCATGCTTCTTCTTCCTGTCTACTTCAACGTAAGCCCAGCATCTGTACATCAAACCGGAAGAACGGTTTGTCAGCTTGCACATATTTCCGCACTTTGGACACAATTTTTTTGACGGATGACATTGTGTTGACATAAGAGCTCATACTCAAAAATATAGAGCAAGAATCCTTGCACCCCAGACAAACGCCCATTTCTCAGCAATATTCAGCGTTCAATATTCATTCTTTTCTGCACGTAAATTCATCATAATTCGCGGTACATCGAGGACATTTTTTTCAAAATTTTAGGCCATGATGGACTTATACTAAACATTTACCGAATAATGTGATGATGAATTCACCCTTAAATCTGCCGCAGTCGATTCAATTGTATATTCAAGTCATGGAGCCAATAGTGCTGAAAAATAGTACGGCAGTGTTTAAAGCTCTCAGCAAGGCTAATATAGCGAATCGGCTTATTGTCAAAATGATGGACAAGCAGTATATGTACTTGACTATTGGCTATGAGACTGAAAGAATGAGATACTGCGTCAATTGCAGGGCCATGCAAACATAGTGGAGCTCATTTACAGCGTTGAGCAGCTCAAGTACAGATACATATATCGTAGTGTACTGCCTGGATTCTGATGTCGATGAACTGTTAGATCAGCGTTTTCCGAGTCATCAGCTCGGCACATTTTTAGCGATGTGGCGCTCGGTTCGGAGCACTTGCACTCGCGTCAGATAATCCATCGTGGTTTGAAACCAGAGAATATGCTGGTTCATTTGAAACCTGGAATTGGGAGAGATCAACCTGAAATTGGAGTAGGGAAAATAGCTGATTTTGCCTTAGCCACATACTACGAAGGGAGAAAACTGTATTATCCCTGTGGCACACCGCCATATATGGCTCCAGAATTAATTAGCCGCATGGGTTATGACTTCCAGGTGGACACCTGGTCATTGGGTGTGTCGCTTTTCTATATGCTAAGCAAACAGCTCCCCTATGGAAAAGGCTGCTCCAAGACGACGGGGAGGTCCTCTCGTCCATACAGCATGGTTGGCATCACTTACCGGCAGTGTTGGTGCCCACACTTAGCGACGAGGCCAAGAAACTGATTGATGCACTGTTAGTCAAGAATCCACATACACGACTCTCTGTCACAAAACTACGTAAGCATTCGATTATGCTAAAACGACAGCCACACAAGCGTTTTGGAAAAAGGAACTGAAATATCTCTGGTTTTTGGTTTTCGGTTTATTTCGTGGTGGTTTTAATTGAAGAAAATTCTTTGTTTACACGATTGTGTACACTATTTATGCACAGAAAAAAAAACGTCAGGATATTTTGAATCTTTTTAATCTTGGAGTAAGCCCGACATGAGCTTGAAAATTCAATCTCGATTTACAGGATATTCGACACAATTCAAGCTTTCAGGGAATGGCCCAAGCCTTTCGAACTTGTATCATTCCAAATGTGCTTACTTCAATCCCCTTTAAGATCACATGTTCATAATTAAGAGAGCGAGAGCGACAAAGTTTAAGCAGCATTTTTGACATGCGGCAACAAACTATGGCGATGGTCGTGAGCGATGAATCCCAGTTGAGCTGAAAAATTTTTTATATTTCTTTGTTTTTCAGAAGTTTTAAATAAACCAAAACTGGTGTGGGTCTTGAATTGTATAAGGATATATTCTATGGAATTATGGCGGAGGAAAGGAAAAAGGAGAGGTATCTTTCCTGGGATCAAATCAATATTACATATCGAGCTCAAAAACAATCTCAAACTGGCTTAAAATGATCCTGGATTGAGATTACATTGTTCTCGAATTATTTGCTCAATTCAATCTTTTTTTAGATTACCCCGGGATAAATGTAATCCTTTTTAGGATCAAAAAAGTCGGATCAACTCAATCATTTTTCGGAACGGGTCAAGAATATCCGGGATTACGTTGTTTTCATTACCGATTGGGAATGATTTGATCCCGTATGGATTGATTTTTTTTGAGTGACTATCACGCCGCTAATTTGTTTTACTTTGTAACAAAAAAAAACATGTTCCTGCTTTTCCTACTGGTCTTTCAACGAAAAAGATCTGAGATGGCAACCTCTTCACACCTCAATTGGTTGATCATTCGCAACAACAACGCCTTCTTGTTGAAGAGACGTTATGTTAAGAAACCCTTCAGCACAGAGCCCAACAACTTGACCAATGTCAGCTCTTACCGCTACAGCGGTGTTGTGCACAAGAAGACCGTTTCCGTCGTCCTAGCTGGCGATAAGAAGGGTTTTAGCGCCGTGCTGAAGAAGGGCAAATATGGGCAGCGTCCTGCCAAGAACACAGTGCGTGTTGACTTCAAGTCTGGCTCCAGACGATCCCTGAAAAAGCTCAAGAACCTGTTGATCGGTTTCAAGTACCGCAAGGATCTGACGCAGGCTGCTCTCCGCCGCGCCTCCGCCGTTCTGCGTTCCCAGAAGCCTCTGCCCGTCAAGGCCAAGAAGCCTGAATAAAATGGTATCCATTTAGGATAATGAGGTGGAGCTGTTTTCTACTCAAGAATAAAGAAAAGTATCTGTTAAAAAAAAAAAAAAAAAAAAAACAAGTTCCTATACGTCAGCCCTGAAACTGACCATTGAGTACACTTGGAAACTAAATCAGTTACAAATATTACAACCATATTTAATCATTGTTCAAAAATATAAATTTAAGTAAGGTTTTTTGGGACTTATTGCATGTCGGGCAATCTTAAGATAAATTTGAAGAAGAGTTTTCTGACCACACAACTAGCAACATAGGTTGAGAAAAATGGAAAACTTGGCGAGTACCAAGAGGGATTCAGACGTGGATATTCGACAATAGACGGAGTATTTAATCTGTCATCAATAGTAGTCCAAACAAAACTAAAGGAAATAGGGAAAGTGTATGCTTATTTCGTGGACTTTAAAGCTGCTTTCGATTGTGTACCTAGAGGACTCCCTATAGGGAGTGTACAAGGAGTATCAACATAAATGATTAAATTAATAATGCTTCAAAAATAATGGTGCGCTGTATGGACAGGTGACAGTCAATCAGAGGGATTTAAAACTGTCAAACAGGGATGCTTCACATGGCAATGAATACAAGGTAGTGCAAACACATGCTCCATTTCGCGTGCGTATAACTTTCTTAGGTGGGGAATTTGGATTTTTTAATTGTTGATGTAATTTTAATTCATTTTCATTTTGGTTCTAGGAGCACACATTTAAAAAAATGTTAACAAATACAAAATTGGAATTTTTTTTTAGACAAGTGACTGCCTTCTATTTTTTTAATCATGGACGCCTCATGGTACCGTTACACTTCGATGACATCCACGAGCATCTAAAAGATGGAGTTTTAGTGGGATATCGATATTCTTGCGGATCAGCCCTCGACACTACAGGACATGATAAGAAGGCTCGAAAGCTACTGCACTATGTAGGGAATGGAGGTGAACAGATCAGTCACAAATTAAGGTGTTTCGAAGAGGAGGAATGCTGGCATTAACAGAAAAATTATTTTTTTAGACAAAGGCCGTGGAAATTGTCTCGGAATTTAAGTACTCTTTGTCACACAACTTCGTAAGCATTCGTTTATGCTAAAGCGACAGCCAGACAAGCGTTTTGGAAAAAAGAACTCAAATATCTCTGGTTTTCTGTTCTCAAAGTACCTTATAAAATACCGTGCTTATGCTCGGCACCTAAGAAGCACTGAACAAAGCCTAGTATCGTTCTCAGACAAGTACCTTAAATCTTTCGTTATGTACAGTACGAAAACACAAGTACGGCAAACAATTTGTAACGTACCGACCGATAAAAATAAGTACCGAACTTTTATACTCTGTACCAAAGGTAGACCGAGTATATTAAGTTTGTGCAAAAGAATGTAACAAGGAGAAGGAATCATTTCTGACCCTATAAAGTAAATATATTCTTGATCAGCATCAACTGCCGAGTCGATATAGCCATGTCCGTCTGTCCGCCCGTCCGTCTGTATGAACAAACAGATCTCAGAGATGGTAAGAGAAAGAGGTTTGACATGTACGGGACATATATTTCTTATATTTGCAGGCAGATCAAGAACATTTTTAATTTTTGCCTCGTAGCTCCGTAGCTTTTGATGATAGATGGTTCGTACCTTCTAAAGACAGTTAGAAATTAGCATTATTTATCTCAAAGAAATGATGAAGATCGGATGAATGATACTCAAGTTATGAGCAAAATACGGCCAGTTAACACTATCCCACCCCACCCCCATAACTACAGCATTCTATTCAACAAAGGCAATCTTAGTGAGAGAGAGAGAGATTGATTACCGAGTGACTCCATGGATGTTTTATAAAATTTTAGTCGGGAGCAAATGCGAGTGGCGGCCTGAACTGGTACAGAGTATATTGTAGTCGGGCTTGGCCGACTTTCTCACTTGTTTAAAATGAATTAAAATTGTATCAGCAATTAAATTAAATAAAATTTAAACCAGGGCTGCAAACCGGTTTTGAACCGAACCGGCTCGAACCCGAAATTCCGGCTTATTTTTTACTGTGTACCAAACCCTAATCCGAACCACGTGGACGAAAATATATGAACCCGAACCCATTCCGAGCCCAAGCTTTTAATTCGGTTCAAAAAAAATTTTTCTCGATTTGTTATTTTCTCCTTTTCGTTTTCCCAATGGTTATTAACATATGTACATACATACGTATATGTATGTACATATGTAAAACAATTTAAATTCGTGAAGAATCAGAGCGTGCTATTGTATGTTTATTAAATGCGCTGCATGTATAGGGTTGTCACTTTACATAATATATATACATTCATACGTATGCGTAACATAGACCACAATACTTCCAGTCAGATTTGTAATATACTACAAATTCAATGTCAACACCTATGTACACTGCACAATGTATTGAACGTTTTATTTTTCATCTTATACATATACATATGCGCCAATCTAACCAACTCGGTGCATGCTACAGCAGAAACATTTCAGCCGAATTGTCCATCAACAAATGTACATACATTCATGCAAACGGAAGTGTGTGCCACACGCAGCGCAGCCAATTTAGATATTTTTCCCACCAGATATAGCTATTTTGTAAGCTCGAAAGCCGGAATCTATTCAGTTTTTCCAGAGCCTGCAATGCTAGCTAATTATTTGACATTGCTTAGCTATTTTAAATAATTCCCTGTTATGTTTTAGCATTTTTAGCAGTCGATATTTGGTGGGAAAAACAGCTAAATTGGCAGCACTAGCCACGCGCCAAAAAATGGGCGCAAAGGAGAATCGAAACAGAAAGAGACGGAAAACACACAAGTTAGAACAATAAAATCGCGCATTTCATTTCGTTTGAGAAGTTTTAATGAGAAGACGTGAAGCAATGACAACAAAATTCATATTTACGAAATTTACATACAATGTAAGCACTGAAAAATCAGAATGTCACGAATGCAAACTGAATATGACCGACGGGCATACTAACCGACGGAGGAAACTAACAAATTTAATGCGGCACCTTCAACAGAAGACGTAAAGTCATTTTTGATCAAATCATTGTGAAAAAAGTTACAAGTGTGGCGAATAAACACCAATCGATGCTCAATTTTGTGGGTGAAGGACTGATTAAAGTGCATACGAGAAAGCATAATCAATCTGAGGTTTATACACTAGCAATGAAGGAAGTCTATATCCAGCAAACGAGCGCCAGTCTCACGTCAATTATAATCGACGTCTTACAGTCTTACAATGTATTTATGCGTCAGTTGTATAACTATTGTATTGTAATTTTATATATATTGGGTAAAATGAGCAACGAACCAAGGTTCGAACCAAAACGAAAGCCCAAAAACCTCAAACCTCAAATTTCCGAACCTTAACCGTGGGTAAATTTTGGTTCGAATCTGCAATCCGGAGGTTCCGGAGCGCTTGCAGCCTTGGTTTAAACTAAAAAATTCAAATTCCTTTTCTGTCAAATGACGTCCCGGACTCACAATGTTATGCGCATACGGAATTGAGCAAGTGTTAGCACTACCTTGTTTTCATTGTATCATGAGTAGAAAGGGCTACGTTGTGGAACCTTGTTTTTACAGTTATAACATTTGTTTAACAGTTATGACGGAAGACACGGACTTGTTTCTGTGGCTGGGAAGCGGAAGCTTCTTTTGGCGACATACAGTTTCTTAAAATGGAGCAACTGTTGTGCCCTTTTTGACAGTACTGTAGTGACTTACCGCAAAATCTAAATGAAGAGTCTTTCAAATCGCGCATTTCAATGTGGATTTCAGTTTTTTAAATTATGTAGATTATCTGTGCAAAATTTATCAATGGCAGGTGCTGTCTTGGCATATGGATATGCCATATAAATGCAAAATATACGCTACGTTCCTGTTAATATTTTATACCCAAAACCTATAAGTGAAGCTTATATTACTCTAATAGCGTCTCTGACTACAATTGGCTGTGAATAGGGGCATAGCTGGCCGGACGGGCAAATAAAATTCCCCCACCGTGTCGGAGTCGTTATTAGTTTATTTTGTAATTTTATTAGATTTTCTTTGATAGGCTTCATTAGCTCATAAAAATTTTTGTAACGTATATTCATTTTCGTTGACAGCCTTTTTTTGTCAACTCTAAATAAATAAATAAATAAATAAATTACAATTGTCATCTATCAAATCTTCATGATAATCTGAGCTCATTTTAAAAATTGTCATATTTTTAAATTTTGTGGACTATTGATCTCCACCATCTATCTTTTAAACCGTGTTAGATTATTAAGAACTCACACGAAAATTGAGTTATTTTCGTCATTATTTGGAGCTTTTGATCTTTACCTTACTACGACTTACTATTTGCACGCCTTCATGATAATCAAAACTCTATATTAAATTTTTTGAAATTTCGCCATTTTTTGCACCGTTTGATCTACATCTCCTGTTTACCCGTCTATTTACCCGTCTCTTTACCCATCTATTTAACCGTCTTCATGACAATCTAAACTCATATATTAATTTTGCAAATTTCATATATTCATTTTGGGCGGACTTAGCGCCGTCTGTCATTCAACAATATAAATAAAAATACCAAAATAAAAAAATTAATAACTTTATTTCTATTTAAGCAAGCTGCTTATTTTTTTTTTATTTAGTAGATTGATCTTTAGATTTAACAAAAATAGATAACTGGGACACTGAATCAAGAATTTGGATTGTCCGCCACTATCTCGCACTGGAGTCCCTAGTTTCGGTTCAAAGAGAGCACGTTTGGCGGCAATCCTCCGAGCAGATGCACCATAATGAGGCTTGTAAACAATTTTGCCATGAATGGGAAAGTCGCAAGATGACCTTATCATCGAATCCTTTCAGTTTGGTCTGAGGAAACTAACGCTGCTGTAGTTGTTGCTCATTCCCTTAAGAAATTCAAATGGCTAACAGACTGAAAACAGCAGACTTGTTGATTCGCATGGAGTTTAGACAGAATCATGGAAGAGGACGACAACATGTTGAACTGTATTTTTATGTCTGATGAGGCTCATTTTGATCCAAACGGCAACGTAAACAATCAAAATTGTCGAATATGGAGTGTTTCCAACCCACAGATACTCCATGATAAGGAATTGCATCCACTTCGCTTCACAGCGGTCGAGCCGTTTCGGAAGAGTCTGACCACAACAACCGTGACACGAGGTTTTTTAAAATTAAAAAGCAAGATTCTATCGCTACTTCATAAAGCAATCCTTTTTCCTTGAGGTCTTCCAAAATTTATATTCATTAAATCGAGGAGGCACAGTTCACGAATGCTTTCGCTTCTACTTGAAGTAATTAAATATGCAAAATATCTTAAACGGCGAGCAAATTTTTTTCCAGCTAAAAGAACACACAAAATTATGTTCAAAAAAAGAGGAAAGCTAACTTCGGCTCGACCGAAGTTTATATACCCTTGTAGCTTGTTTGATTTTTATAAATTAGTAGCCTGATTCCACTGACACAAATATGTACATTCGGCCAAATGTACACATTTTTGACAAGGACTCCTATATACATTTTCTACACCTAATTTTTATGGCAGCTGTACTATATAGTTGTCATATCAAACTTGGTGGAATTATGTGAAAGCATAGAAAACGTATAAATACGAGGTTTGGGGACGTTTGCGTTGAAGACAAAAAAGTTTTTCTCACTAAAAAAACATTTCCGACCGATGGTTCCTATGGCAGCTATATGCTATAGTCATCTGATCTGGACGGTTCCGACAAATGTGCAGCGTATTTATACCAAAAGACTTTGTGCAAAGTTTGGTTAAGATAGCTTTAAAACTGACGGAGGAGATAGCATAGAAACAGACGGACAGACGTACAGACGGACGGACAGACGGACATTTCTATATCAACTCAGCTCGTCATGCTGATCAAGAATACATTTACTTTGTGTGGTCGGAGATGCTTCCTTTTATGCGTTACAAACATCTGGACAATTTTAATATACCCTCTACAAGGGTATAAAAAGTAAGTTGGTTGCAAATAAAATCATGGATTTTTTCGAGAAATTAAAAACCCGTACTTTTGCACAAACTTAATATACTCTGTGTACCTTTGGTAAAGAGTATAAAAATATCATTTCCGACCAATGTGAAGGCAGCCCAAGGGTGTACAAAATCGGAGTAGTAACGAGAGCGCAAGTTAAAGTCGGCTCTAACTGACTTCGATATAACCGTTACTCAAGGGAGGAAATATTTAATAAAATTCCTGTATTCCTGAGGGGAGAAAGCCGAAAAGTATGCAACATTTTTCTTAACATCTCTAATATTTTTTTTTCCGATCCCTATTAAAATTTGAAGGATTGTAGACATTGCATATATAAATTTAAGTTTTAAATTTGAGATCGATATCTTAAAAATTACACAGTGCTACAAATTTCAAAAATTTGAATAACCTGGGTATTGTCATAGCGTACGCTTCGGAGCCGGTTGCGTATAGCACTTCCTCATACTTGGTTTTCCTCGGGGACCCCCAAAATCTGAAGCTATAGCCCAAAAACCGTTTATTGATCATTGTGCTTAACTAACTTGAAATAACTCGCGAATGGACCATCTGATTTTATATAACTTTGCTATCTCTGAAAGCGACGAGAAGAGTCTAATATATTGCAATCAATGGTTATAGAGACTTAACGCGCTGAGACTTACCCATCGAAAATGGGTGAAAGGGGATCATGAAGTTGTGCAAAAGTAGGTAGCTGGGAGAAGGAAACATTTCCGACCCTATAAAGTATATATATTCTCAATCAGCGTCAAGTCATATACGTCTGACCGTCTGGCTGCATGAACGCGTCGATCTCAGAGACTAAGAGATAGAGACACAAATTTTTAGGTGTATACCGTACCCAGATCAAGTTTGTTTCTCATTAGGGAGCTAGGGCGTGTGTGTGCGTTTGTGTGTGTTTTTACATGTGTGTCTCAATTGTAAAGGGTATTTTAATTCAACTACAGCGCTCTTACTTGTTTTAGCTAGGAAAATTTTTTTATGACAATGGGATCGGATCTATCCTACTTTTAAATAGTAAGAATTAAAAACTCTGTCGTTAGTCTAACATCCAAGGCCTGTCTATTGGTGTGTTTTTATAAATATCAAAGCAGTTTTATAAGTTAAGTAAGCTACTACCCTGCTAGTACCCTTTACTAGGCTAAAGAAAAATTTAAAAGATATCACACCTTTTACGTTAAACTTGTAGGAAGATGATGTACTGTTTTGTAATTTTCAAGATACAAAAACTTTTTGTATTTTTGGTAAAATACTTCTGTCGACCATTGTTCATGGAGCAAACGCACTTCACTGTGTACATATGAATGTATGTGCACATACGAGCATGTCACTAGACGCGTACGTACTTATTTGCAAATTAGCTGAACTGTTTTTCTTATCTCCATATGCCTGCGCAGTTATCAACGGACATTTTAAAGATTCGGTTGCGGTATTATTATGCCTACTATAATTAAATCCGGCGTTAGCATATTTACATAACTAAGTGATTACTATACTATTGACACTGCAATGTGCAAATGCATCAACAATGTGCTTTCTTGTGACAAATTTTTGCCGTTTTGGACTGTGTGAATAAAAGAATCAAAAATTTACCTGAAAACTTGATGTTAACACATAATTCTTCGATACAGATAATTTTAATTATAGCGTCATCGCCATGAGTTCCATGTTCCAATCTAGCATCTTGGTGACTTCATCAAAAACGACGGAAATTGAGGACTATGGATGCCCAAACTATAACTGTTCTCCAACTGAGTTCACGCAATACGTTCTCGGACCACAAACATTACCACTTTATAAGGCAATACTGGTAAGTCATGGATAATTTATATACATAGTCTATTGTCTATTAGTATTGATAAGTGACTCAGCGAATTCTTAAAGAAACAGTCAAATAACACAGGCAGTCAGCTTGGACTTGACAATTCCTTTACCAAACTCTGCACAAAGTCTCTAAGTACAAATACACCGCACATTTGTCTGAGCCGGGCGGATCGATTGGCTATAGCATATATGGTATGGTACTCCCAATCGCGGTTTTTTGGCTTTGACATGCAATTGCCCATTAAACCATCATAAAAATCGATTTTAATAAAAATCTACCGTGCGCTTTTAAAATTATTTAAGAAGGAAAGTTTAACTCCTTCTGGAGGTACCTGCACCAATTGTATAACACTAGGCAACAAGGTCCAGTATATTGAAGGGTTGGTGGTGATTCTAGATGATTTTCGTGTGCTGAACACGAATAAGTTTTCAGAAATGGTCCATCACGTCGAGAATTTTAGTAATTTGAGCTTAAATTTGCAAGAAGTGTCTATTTTGACCCTTTTCAGACGCGTTTTGTGGGGAACCTATACTTATGCTTTGACTTTTTTGATATTATCGTAAATTACTATTTCTTAACTTTAAAATAAACTATCCCTAAGAATTGTACATTTTTTTAAGCGAAAATATACAATTTTGAATACATAGTCTCGATAATACTACAATATCAAAACTGTCTCCACAAAAGTATGCCTTGCAGAAACAGTACAACCGGCTAGTAATTTGTATGGAATTTCAATGAAAATTTTCAACAAACCCCATTGCATTCATTGGGGCAGCAAACAAAATATTGGGTTTTTGTGAACTCGGATATAATTACTAAAATTGATATATCTTCATTGGAAAAAAATCGTAGAATTATTTGGGATAGTTTTTTTCAAAGTTGAGGAGTAGTTCTTTCCGATAATATCAAAGAAAGTCAAAACAAAAGAATGGGTTCTCCAAAAAACGCGTATAAAAAGAGTCAAATAAGGCATTTTTTGAATCTTTAAGCTCAAACTACTAAAAATCTCGACGTGATGGACCATTTCTGAAAACAGATTCGTGTCCAGTACACGAAAATCATCTAGAATCACCACCGACCCAATTCAATATACTGGAAAAAGAATACTTTTGTTGCCTTGTGTAATTGAAGTGAATTTTTTATATTGCTTTCCCAATGACCATTTTCGTTTTTAGTGAATATTGTAGATTTTCAATTAAAAATAAGTTAAAATTGTTGTCGCTGTGTGTTGCTAGTACAAAAGTACCCATCGAATGCAAACTTATTTCAAAAACTGGGTATGAGGCAATGCTTAGAGAAGTCCCGTGTATCAGAATTTAAGGGTCTAATGCCGGGGTTTTTTCAGTGTTATACTGTGGTATACCTACCATAGGAAATATATGCCTGATTTATATTTAGTCTCAGTTAAGTTTTATTTCCTCTTGTCTAATATTTCATATGAGATGCTCAAAAATGTATACCCAAGAATATATATACTTTATATAGTCGGCAAAATTATAATACACTATTCAAGCGTATAAAAAGGTTTTTAATGCTTTTTACTCAACAATTTAATTTTCTCTTTGAACAATGTTAGCTGAGTTATTTCCCAAACTCAGCAATAATAATAATAATAATAAATTTATTTAAAACCAATTATACACATGCTTTATACAAAAAATTTCAAAAGAAAATATATCTAATTGCTAGAGGTTTTAAATAGTACTCGACTATGACTACATGTCGTCAGTCGGAGAATTCGCTTCTATTACTTTGTTGAGTTTTGTTTTATTTTGCTTGAGGGTTCCCTAGATACCATACAAAAAGTCTTACTACACCCTGCTTCCCCGCTCGTCGCGAGATACAGGATTGTTGGGACCTAGTGTCGGATTAGGGGCCCACCAAATTTCTTTAGTTTATAATATTTGTGTTGTTGTGTTTTAAAAATATTCCGCCAAAATCCGTTTCCTATACTCGGTGGCCTGTTGCAGAAACTCTACTAAGCCCTTCCAATTAGTGTCGCTCGCCTCATTTAAAATGTCTCTAATCTGAGTTGGGCTTAAGACAGGTTGGCTAAAACATAAAATCCTGTGCTCTCTTAGTATCTCAGTACTCAGCAATATATGGGGCCACAACTATGATCATTTTCTACCTACAATATTCATAAACAAGGCTGCAAACCGGCCCGGAACCGAACCCCTGAGAACCGGCTCGGTTCGGGTTTTTTGGGGTTCGCGAACCGGACCATGAACCAGGCCCTCTATATTTTTGTCTCCGCGAACCTGACCCCGAAGCGGACCACTTTTCGAAAAAAAGGTTCGGTTCACAAAATTAAATGGTGTTTTCAAAGACAGGTACAGGGAAATATTGGAAATCTCTCTAGATCTTAGTATAAACTATTGCGCTTTGAACTAAGCTTGAATAACTTTTTTTGTAATAAGATTACTAGATCGTTTGAAAAGATACTGTTTGAATGAAAACTTCACTACTAGAAACAGAATGTTATTATTCGATTAACGTGACCCACTTGATCTAGTTATCGAGCAGTCTTGTTTAACTTTACATATAAAGGTAAACAGTTTTAATTCGATTTGCAACGATGTACTCGTATATACTTACATACATATTTTCGGACTGCACTGTAAAACGTCGTGTTTCTTTTTATTTTATTCCCACTTTTTGGATCCTTGTAAAAATGTTCATTCATTCAATCAGTGTATTATCTCAAGCTCGATTAATGTGTATATCTAATGTCAAACTACATACACAGGAATAGAGGAAAGCTAAATTCGGTTCTGGAAAAGCTTATGTACCTTCGCACGTCACATATTTTATACATACCCTCTCCAATGGTAGAACAAATATTTGTTATTTTACCTGCTTGTATTTTGAAGTAATCAAAAACACATGTATGTAAATTTAATAGCCTAAATCATCTGTATGTTATTTACATCCAAACATGTACAATGTACATATGTACATATATGTTTACTATTGTATAAATGCATCAAAAGTGATTTCATTATTAAATTTCTCGCGTGCCTATTTCTTGCTCGTGTCAATCAAATAACAGTGCCTAGAATAAAGAAAAAAACCCGGAGAACGGGCACATTGTTTTTTCTGCTGCGCTATGCAGAGAAAAGAGACAAAAGTTGTGAGCTGGACATTGAAGCATGGCACAACTAATAGAATTGAAGCTGAAACAGAGAGCGAGCCGAGAGCTGTAAGCTGAGAGGGAGAACGCTCTCTGACTTTGTTGTATTAATGTCGTGACATGCATGGTCCCACTCGTCGTAGTGCAAATCTCCACTTGACCGACAGACGCGTAATTTAAAGCTAATTGTGAAATCTCAATTGTTTGCCAAGCCAACATGGCATTGAATCCAGTCTTTGAACTTTATAAATATATAAAAAAGGACGATAAAAGTGTGTGCAATGAATGCGGATTTGGAATGACTGGACGACACGGAACTAACTTGCTGCGACACATTCAGCGTCAGCATAAAAAAGTAGCCGAAGAAATTGAAAATAAAACAAGAAAGAAAGTCGGTCAAGCCCGACTATAACATACTCTGCATCCTTAATGTCGCAGCTCGCATTTGGTCACGAGTCAAACGGCCAGTTAACACACAACGCAGTGCGCTCTCTAAGTCTCTCTCTCTCTCTCTCTCTCTCTCTTTCTCTCACTAAGATTGCTTCTGCTGAACGCAATGCCTAGGTTATGGGTGGAGTGGGTGGGGAGTGTTAACTGACCGTTTTATGCTCATAGCTTGAGTATCGTTCATCCGATCTTTATCATTACTTCAGCAAATAAATAATTATAATAAATAATTTTTTTTATGATAAATAATTTTGAGTACTAGATATCTCTAGAAAGTACAAACCTTCTATCATCAAAACTGTAGGAGATATGACGTTTTTTCCAAATTGCGGGGGCGGGAGGGGGCGTGGCAAAAATTGAAAATTAACTTGATCTGCCTGCAAGTATAAGAAATATATGTCCCATACATGTCAAACCTCTATCTCTTACCATTTCTGAGATCTCTTCGTTCATACGGACGGACAGACAGACAGACGGACAGACGGACATGGCTATATCGACTCGGCTGTTGATGCTGATCAAGAATATATATACTTTTAGGGTCGGAAATGATTCCTTCTCCCTGTTACATACTTTTGCACAAACTTAATATACTCTATGTACCTTCGGTACAGAGTATAAAAAATGCGCCAAAAGAAAGTTAATCAACAGCCAACCATACATACATTCATAAAGATGGAACAAGCATTCCTGAAACTAAAATTGAGTGAAGACCAGCTGCTGGACGCGTGTGTTGAAATGGTCTCCCAAAATGGACGACCTCTAAAAATTTTTGAAGACTCTGGCTTCAAGAAAATTCTTGAGCCGATTTGTAATGCTAAAAGCACATTTCCATAAATCGGCAAAATATTCGAAGCCTTGTGAAAGCAAAGGTGGAATTCTAAAAAATCGGTGAGTACATACATATGTTAGCAGATTGTACATATTTGTGTGGGTGTGTGTGTGAATTGATTTTCATAGCAGATGCAATGTCTTTGCATATATCTGCATATGTATATGTATATGTATATGTATATGTATATGTATATGTACATATTTATGCATATGTACATTTGAAGTTATTTGAATTCAAGAAAACTCATGCCTTAAGCGCCCCATAACCACACAAATTTTTTCGACAAACGCAAATCTGTGTTGGTGAAACACATATGTACACGCAATGCGTGCGTGTGACGCATACACCCATATTTCACTTACACACAATAGCGTTTGGCGCCAAAATTTGTGTGGTGTACTAAGAAGGTTGCACATAAATATTTATATATGTATTTGCACAAATATACTAATTAAATAAAAATTATATTTTTACGAATTTATTTCAGTTTGTCAATTAATGTTGATTGCGTAAGTTGTTTGTATCGCGCCGTAATTGGAATTAACTGTCAGATTCATAAAGATGACGAATTTCGCATTTACACGCTGGCTATGAAAGAGGTCCACGTCCAGCACACAAGTTTTAATTTGACTGCTATCATTCAAGAAGTTCTCCATTCGACGACATTTCCCTGCGACAGATTTATACTATCACCGTCGATAATGGTGCAAATTTGGTTCGAGCAGGAGAACTATTAAATGACACCTGCATAGCGGAAAAGCAATGCAACTTTGGAGAATGTAATGTTGATGAAGGCTGCTCATGTGAATCAAAAGCATTTCTTGACTTGGACGATGACAAAGTTAACTCAGTAGATTTCCTGGAGGACTCTATAATTACAGTTCGCTGTGCTGCACACACTCTCAATTTAGTAGTTAACAATTTTTTTAAGGAAGTTCAGTTTGACATTAGCAGAGTTCGCACACTTTGTAAGAAACTCCGTACTCACACTATCTTAAATCTATTGCATATAGAAAAATTGAAAAAACCATTCAGAGTTCTTTAAAAGAGCTCCACCTAAAAACATCTGAATGGAACGTAGTTTAAAATATATGTAATTTGCTGCAGCCAATTTATAAAACTTCTTTAAAGCTGCAGGATTCCCAATTACTACCAAGTGATTTTTATTATGCTTGGTTTTCATTTCGAGCAATTGTTCTAAAATCTGCAGCAAAACATTGTTTATTATTATCTAAGTGCCTCGATTAACGTTCTTCTATTATGAGCTCAGTGCCAATATTGGCTGCAGTGTTCCTAGACCCGAGATTTCAAACTTTGTGAACTTCTGACAAAAAAAAAAAGTTGCAAGGCAGCACATTGCAGACATGCTGAAGCGCCAAAAAGAAATTCTTAAAGAGAGTTTTCAAAATTCAACTTTAAATGACTCAATGACTGTAAATGATGTTATAGGGCGTGTTCAGCAGAATAATTGATCCCTGAGCAGGAATCAGAAAAAAATTTGTATCGAATAGTTTCTGCTGTTGGAGGGAGCAGTATCACTTTAAAGTAGCGTACTATTTCTTTGATACATGCTCCTGTATCATGACACCTCAAATTGGTTATTATGATGCCGCATCTCTCGAGTTCAGTATCAAGATAATTGCAAATTTATACTTGATCAGGGAGCAAGTTGTTCTGCTGAACACGGCCATAGATTCCTTCGACAATTGTCCAAGAGAACATATGTACATCGACAAATGTTTTAAAATTTTGGAAAGGTAAAAAAACGAGGACTTAAAAAATATTGCCTTAAGGGAGTGTTCTAGTTTAGAATTTTTTTTTCGATTTTTTTTATTAACTTATATTTTCTATTAGGGTCTTCAAAACATCCTGCAAAACTTTCAAGCAAATCCGACAATATGTTTTAAAACAATAAACAAAATCAAATTTTTATTCCGACCCTCGTATATGAAAAAATTTTCATCGACCATCGTATTTATTAAAATTTTTATGTTTTTTCTTTTTTTTATTGAAAAGACTTTAATTAAAGTTATAAAATGTAACTAATATTTAAAAAAGTTGCTTTTAAAAAAAAAATTTACTTGAAAATTGTATGAGATTTTCTTTTACCAAGTCTTGACGCACTTTGTCCGAAATTCCTCGACTTTGATAATTTTTAAACTCTGTACCGAAGGTACACAGAGTATATTAAGTTTGTGCAAAAGTATGTAACAGGCAGAAGGAATCATCTCCGACCCTATAAAGTATATATATTCTTGATCAGCATCAACAGCCGAGTCGATATAGCCATGTCCGTCTGTCCGTCCGTCAGTCCGTATGAACGAAGAGATCTCAGAGATGGTAAGAGATAGAGGTTTAACATGTATGGGACATATATTTCTTATACTTGCAGGCAGATCAAGTTTATTTTCAATTTTTGCCACGCCCCCTCCTGCCCCCGTAATTTGGAAACAACGTCATATCTCCCACAGTTTTGATGATAGATTGTTTGTACCTTCTAGAGATATACAGTTGTCAAAAATCAAAAATTTATCGATTTGCTGAAGGAATGATAAAGATCGGATGAACGGCACACAAGTTATGAGCAAAAAAAGTTAACCGGCACACCCCCACCCCCCTCGCCATTCACGCCAACTACCGCTGTATTCAAACAAACTCAATTTTTGGGAGAGAGAGAGAGAGAGAGAGAAACTTAGAGATGACCGTATAATATAAATATTGCAAGATAACCGCGTGACTCCTTGGATGTATTATAATAATATAGTCGGGAGCAACTGAACTGGTACAAAGTATGTGACTAACGCAATAATATATAAGTTTATTGTAACTTGTAGCGTTAGGATGGTATTTCAATATAAATAAATAAATATGTTATAGTCGGGCGTGACCGACTTTCTCACTTGTTTTTCAGTGAAAGCTAACTCCCAATTTCATCAAATCCATTTTTGAAATTTATTAAAAATAATTTTTATTTTATCGAAAACAGTTGTCGAAACTTTAAACGCGATTTTCTCCAAACCATAGTTTTCAAACATGTTCGCACGATAACTCAAGTTTTTCTGGACCGCTATCGTTTGAACCTCGATCATCACCGAAAACATTTTTTTACTAGTTTTTTTGTACACTGGACTAAAAAAAAACAGAGCGTAAGTTAAAGTCGGCTCTAACCGACTTCGATATACCCGTTACTCATGGAAACAAATGTTTAATAGCCTTCCTGTGAGCCTGAGGTGGGACGTCCGAAAAGTATGCAACATTTTATTAATCGGCTATTTATCATCCGATCTTGATGAAATTTTTAGGTCTTATAGATGTTGCGTATATAAATGTAAGTTTAAAATTTGAGATCGATATCTTAAAAACTGTGGGAGTTATTCAATACTTTTTATTGTGGGGGCGGGGGTGGGCGTGGTAAAAATTTGAAATAAACTTGATCTGCGTGCAGACAATTGGAGTCTACATTTCAAATTTGGTTGCTCTAGCTCTTCTAGTCTGTGAGATCTTTTGACTATAAGTATATATATATAATAAATTTAAGAATATTTTTATACCCTTGTAGAGGGTATATTAAAATTGTCGAGATGTTTGTAGCGCATGGAAGAAAGCATCTCCGACCACATAAAGTATATATATTCTTGAACAGCATGACGACCTGAGTTGATATAGCCATGTCCGTCTGTCCGTCCGTCTTTCCGTCTGTTTCTATGCTATCTCCTCCGTCAGTTTTAAAGCTATCTTAACCCAACTTTGCACAAAGTCTGTTGGTACAAATACGCAGCACATTTGTCGGAACCGGCCAGATCGGATGATAGCTGCCATAGGAACCATCGGTCGAAAATGTTGTTTTAGTGATAAAAACTTTTTTGTCTTCAACGCAAACGTCCCCAAACCTCGTATTTATAAGTTTTCTATGCTTTCACATAATTTCACTATATAGTATAGCTGGCATAGAAATTGGGTGTAGAAAATGTATATAGGAGGCCTTGTCAAAAATGTGTATATTTGGCCGAATGTACATATTTGTGTCAGTGGAATCAGGCTTCTAATTTATATAAATCATACAAGCTACAAGGGTATAAAAACTTCGGTCGAGCCGAAGTTAGCTTTCCTCTATTTTTGATAATGCAAATACTAATTCAAAATCTGTATACCATGGTCATTCAGATCATTAAGATTCAGATTCAAAATAGGTAAAAATTTGTCGTCCACCTTTAGTGAGTTTGCTGCTATATTTTTAGTGTGCGTACAATTAAATGGTTTGGGTTAAATTAAGTTGGCAATTTGAACAGACTCAAAGAATGCAGTGAAACTGTTACAAAAAAATGAACCCTCAGAAAACTTTCAAAAATGCACAGTTTAGTATATAGTTTGGATATAGCTGAGGTGCAAATTTTGTGTATACCGGGGCATGTAGGAATTAAGATGATTGAAAGAGCAGATGCTGCTGGAGAAGCCAGCATATCGGGTGAAGAGATCAGTTTTCCATACAAAGAATAATGCATAAATGGGACTTGGACTGCAGAGAAAAATCATTAAGTAAAGGTAAAAATATAATTGAAATTTTTCCTAGTCTTCCAAGTAGACCATGCCATCATACTGTGGATCTGGAGGCTAGAGATATAAAAATCATAAATAGGTTGATGTCAAACTGTACTTACTCCAAATCTTTCTTATTCAAAATCAAAGAAATAAATTCAGATATTTATGAATTGTGTAATATACGTGATAACTTGCACCACCCACAATTTGTGTGTCCATGACATGCTTTAGAAACACAAAAATATATAAATATTTATTATTCAGAATTATAATGAACTAACAAAATTCACATTAGAATGCCAAATAGATGTTTAAGTCATTTCTTCTTTTTCTTGCATAAAATGATTTAATTAAAGTTTTTCCTGCGATTGCACGACCAGGCCTTTCATCATTGGTGACTGGAACTTGTGTACTCGCCAAATGAGTCACAGTGATGGCTGTATATAAACTCGTAAGAGTTTTACCAACCCTGGGCTGTCACATATGAGAGCCCACCCCTAAGCCCAAAAAAAAAAAAACTATACCAGGTAAGGCGCTTAGCATTTATCGAGTGCTGACAGGTTTTGCTGAAATTGATCAATAGATTAAGATATCTAGACTAAACGATTGCGCTGTAGACACCGCTTCTGTCAGAAATTAGTCAGCTGTTCGCTCTCACTTACGCCCTCTGGATACCTTTGGGAATATGTCCGTCTCGCTCTAACCACTGTGTTTTCCAGGAAAACTTTTCCTACTGGCTCTGTAAAGTATCTTTTTGGGCACTATCGTTTAGCACAACCAAAATTGAGAGGCAACGCAAATTTGTTCCCTAATACTCATTCTTCATGATAGAGAGAGAGAGTGGGAGGCATACTGAAATGTGGCATGTGTATGAATAAAACAGCGATGGTCACCAGTACCCCCCGGGGGCGAAGACATTTCACTTTTTACCAGGGCTGCAAACTGGTTTTGAACCGAACCGGTTCGAACCCGGAATTCCGGCTTTTTTTTTAATGTGAACCAAACCCTGAACCGAACCACGAGGACGAAAATAGATGAACCCGAACACAAGCTTTTGGTTCAGTTCAAAAAAAAATGTCTTCGAATTGATATTTTCTAATTTTCGCACTCCCAATTTTTATTAACATACATACATATGTATATATGTATGTACATTAGACCGGACCTGCCTTGTATGAAAAGTAATTTTTTTTTTAGTTCTTTGCGCAACATGGCTCAATAAATTCAGTACATTTCAGAAAATTTTTAACAAATTCAAAATCAGATATCTTAAGGTTTGATGGTATCGTTACGGTTTTAAAAGTTCAAATTTCCCTTTTTCCCTATGATTATTAACATACATACATATATGCATGTACAATATACATTGTACATATGTAAAACAATTTAAATACGTGAAGAATCAGAGCGTGCTATTGTATGTAGTACTTCTTTCCCTACCTATGTACATATGTATACATTCACAGATATTAATTTGTAATATACTACAAATTCAATGTAAACACCTACGTATGTACACTGCACAATGTATTGAACGCTTTATTTTTCATCTTATACATATACATATGCGCCAATCTAACCAACCCGGTGCATGCTACTGCAGAAACATGTCAGCCGAATACAAACTGAAGTGCGTGCCATACTCAGCGTTGTCAATTTAGTTATTTTTCGCACTATTTCTACTGAGAATATTTTTAAGTATAGTTTGGATTTGTGATCTCAAAAATCGATTTCAAAAATTTTGTCATGGCAAAGTTTTTTAAATATGAATTTTTTTCATTTTTTCGGTGGGTGCACTTGTCTTTTATACCATATCTATCACTTCATAATCGTCAGATGGAAAAATGAAGGAAGTCCATATCCAGCAAACGATCTACGTCTTACAGTCTTACAATGTATTTATGCCTATTGTATTGAAATTTTGCATATATTGGGTAAAACGTGCAACGAACCAAGGTTCGAACCAAAACCAAAGCCCAAAAACCTCGAACCTCAAATTTCCGAACCTTAACCGTTGGTAAATTTTGCTTCGAACCTGCAAACCGGAGGTTCCAAAAACATTTTTGGGTTTGCAGCTCTGCTATTTACACATGCCAAAGCTAAGGAGAAGAGAGCAAAAAGCCTGCTGCCAGGTCGAAGCAAATTCGCGGCGCCTCCTTTTCGCACACCTTTCGGTATTCTCACCTCGTCACTGTTTGGAAAAACTACCAACCCCAAACGCTCGCTCTGCGATTTTATCCACATAATTTTTGTAATTCGCGTAATTATCCTGCCCTATATTGACAGACGGAGAGGCGAACAGACGGACGGATTGACATGGCTCGGTCGGAAATGTTTCCTTTTCCCTGTTACATACAATTGCAAAAATTAAGGATTTCCTTTTACCCATTTTATGCTAAGGGTGATGTCTCAACTCTGGCTTATACATCTTCAATGTTCTCATCAGACCGCAGCGGAGGACGTCGGCGTTGATGACTGGCAATACCAAGATAGCTGGTGGGGAGAAATTGTCGGTGCAAATGCCTTATGGTGTGGTCTGAAGGCGCTCCTAATATTTTGCTCGAATCGCACGTTGCGTTGTCACAATTGAGAATATGTTTTGCATGTGAAGCTGCACGATAATAAAGCATTGTGCCATTGGACTGACGATTCGAAAGCGGGACTTAAGTCCCAGGGGCGTTCAGGGGTTTAAGATTTGTTTTAATTACTCTAATTCCCAATTTTCACGGGTTTGCCAATCAAATAAAAAGTCGAGAGCGAGTTTACTTTATGGTTTTGATGTCGAGTTTATTCTGATTTTGCTTTTGGGTTTTTGGTATTACAAAGGCTTATGCTATGGGCTATGGGACGTCTGGGACGTTTCCGTCGCTGCTGCTGATTGTTGTTGCTATTGGTTTCTTGTTCCAATTGTTGTCGCTTCAATTCTTGGTATGTAAACATTGTTGCTGATCTTTAGAGTTGCTGACATTGCGACCGTGCCGGATCTTGTGCAATGCATTTGTACTCAGGTCAACGTCAGTGATTGGAGTTGATGGTTTTGTTGGGCTAGCAGTTGGTTGGGAGTATGTGTCATACGTAGTTGGTTGAGAGTATGTAGCCTACGTAACTCGGGCGGTCATAAGCCGATCTCAAAACTAAAGAATAGTTATGCAGTTGCGAGATGACGAATGTTTTAATGGCCCACCCTGTAAATTTACATTCAGGCTGCTTCCCTTCGCCCAAACTCTTTACACCTTTGATTAATTTTAAAAGAACACTTTACTTTAAAAACTGCACCACAATTTGATTGATTGCTAATGAGACTTTCTTTTTTGCAGATAAGTATCACATTCGGTGGAATTTTTTTAACCGGAGTCATAGGCAATCTACTCGTGTGCATAGTTATAATTCGGCATTCAACGATGCACACAGCGACCAACTATTACCTCTTCAGCCTTGCAGTTTCCGATGTACTCTACTTACTTTTTGGTTCGTATAACATAGAAGTAGTCCTTAAACTGATTTTATTGATAAATTTGATATCGAACTCGATTTGACTCTGGTGCCCTAAATTATAAGTAGGCTCAGTGTGAAGTTTGCTGCTGCAGTAGCAGAAGAAAGCAGAGCGTCTGCTATGCAGCCGCTGCGTCCTTTCGTTTGCTCATCACTCATCCGTTATATCTAGAAGGTACGAGCCAACCAGTGCACACTGGGCCAGCGGGCCGAAATTTTGGCTAAAAGTCCCAATTTTTTGGTTGGGGAACTGGATAAAACGATTGTCGGAAATGATTTGGAATACATATAAAGGGTGATTTTTTAGCAACTTTCTTTATGGTCACACTATTTTTGGCAGCTCAGCTGTTTTCGTGTCACATGTTACTGTCAAACATGTTCAGTTTGGTCTATAATTTAACCATGAACGACTTACAAGCGAACAAGGCTTGCAGATTATTGAATTTTATTATCAAAATTCTTGCTCTATTAAGAAAGTGCATCGTGCACTTCTTCCATTTTATGATAAGTTTGGGCGACGTTTTGAGGCGGCTATTCGGAATCTTGTGACTAAATTTCTCACCAAATTTACATTAATGGTCACGATAGCTTTAAATCTGACGGAGCAGATAGCATAGAAACAGAAATGACTGACAGACGGACAGGCGGACATGGCTATATCAACTCAGCTCGTCATGCTGATCAAGAATATATACACTTTATTTATATGTATAGATGTGGTCGGAGATGCTTCCTTCGATGCGTTACAAACATCTGGACAATTTTAATATACCACTTAACAAGGGTTTAAAAATTTTTTACTGCCCAATTAAAAAAACATTAAAAATTTTATTATTATTATGCATTCACAAGCATTTTAACGTCGAAAAATTTTTAAATTTTGCAAACAAATATTTTTTTTTCTTCATTTGAGCCCATAGCATTAAATGCACTCACCCTAGCACATTTTTGTTTGAAATCGAACCAAGTTTTTTCTTCTTAAATTTCTTATTGCTTTCTATGTGAATTCCGATTTCGTCAAAGCACAGCACAGTCAGAGACTTACATTTCAGTGCTTTTGCTGTTTTGCTGACAGTTTTTCAAATCCTGCTATAATTTTAATGAGAATTTAATTTCAAATGACCCAGGATTGGTACCGGCAAGACTGACTTTAAACCAAACACATATTCTTGAGCTGTATTGACAGCGTTGATCCTTAATACGCTTTAAGTCGTGGAAGTACGCAAAACTGTAGGTACAACAATCGATTGCTATTCAGAGTTGACAACAAAACAAACTAAATTCAAGAACCATAAATGATTATTTGATAACCCAAACTCTAGGTGTACTAGAATATTTGTAGAAGAATTCCGACTAGTCGTAACTGATATAATTTTTGAATTTAATTGTTTACAGGTTTGCCCGCAGAAGTCTTTCTTTACTGGCACCAGTATCCATATCTGTTTGGATTACCCTTTTGCAAGATCCGAGCATTCATATCCGAGGCGTTAGTATACTTAAATTGTGCTTAATTTAAAAGCTTACCGCAAATGCACTAATCGGCAATCAATAATATTGCAGCTGTACATATGTGTCGGTGCTAACGATTGTCGCATTTTCAATGGAACGGTTTTTGGCCATTTGCCATCCCTTACACTTATATACAATGGTCGGGTTCAAGCGCGCACTGCGCATCATTGCACTGCTATGGATCGTTAGTTTCTTAAGCGCCGTACCATTTGGAATACACACTGGCATTCAATACCTACATTACCCACTAGGTATGGTAGCAATGGATGGCATCCATTTACAATACATGACTAAAATAATTACCCGTTCACAGATAATTCTTCTATAGCGGAGTCTGCATTCTGTGTAATGTCGCCGGAGATTCCAGTGCAGATTCCCTTGTTTGAAGCATCTTTTTGTATATTCTTCGTTATTCCAATGGTGCTTATCATTTTGCTATATGGTCGAATGGGATTTAAGATTCGATCGAGGGCCACAAAAAAATTGGGTAAGTACGAGGATGTTTTATACATATAAAGTGGACTTCAGCTTATACTACATCACAGGATTGCAGCATGGTTCAGTGCATCGCGAATCCCGGAATTCTCAAATGAAAAAGAAGGCCGTCATTCGAATGTTGGGTAAGCTAGCACTCTACCACTCCGGCAGAATTGTCTTGCATTGTAATCTTTTTCCCTTTATTAATAAAACAGCCGCTGTGGTCATAACATTCTTCGTTTGCTGGTTTCCATTTCATATGCAACGTCTGTGGTTCTTGTACGCTAAAAGTAACGCAAGTTTTGAAGATATAAATGAATGGCTTTTCTCAATCGCTGGATTTGCATATTATGTTTCATGGTAAATGCACGTACCCATAGCCAAGGAGACAAAAAAATGAATTCTAAAAATCTGAATGATTACTTATTCCTTAGCACCATTAACCCCATTGTGTACAGCGTGATGTCACATCGGTATCGTGTTGCTTTCAAAGAAATCCTTTGTGGAAGAAGGATGGGTGCATACTACAACAATGGATTTTCACGAGACCATTCGAGCTTTCGGGAAACTACCATCGCAACGAATTTGGGTACCACAGTAAATTATGATCGAGTGCATTCGGTAAGATTTTATTGCTATTATTAGTCGAATCACCGCAGACTTAGCATTACCACCAGCCATTGCCTTGCCTTAATGTTGCTAAAGTTTCTTCTACGCATGACCCAGCAGTCACTCCCATCAGTTCGTTCCCATCGATCGTAAAATAATAAAATAATGAAAAACCACCGATCCAGTAGACTATGGTGATATTTGATATGGTCATCAGATTCGTTGCTTCGAACCTTTTATACCCTTGCAAACACTTAATTCGAATTAAAAAATACTGCTGTTCAATTTTCATATATGTGTCATTTATCTATCATTATCTCTAGTTCTTAGGTCTTAGGTCTCATACTTATGTTGTTATTTTATCGAAGCTATTGTGAACGGGTGTTTTCTCAGATTTTCTGGGATTTATTTACAACGTTATTTACACACGCGGGTTCACTATTTACACATAAGAGTAACTGTTTACATTATCACTACGGGTTGTCAGTCTCGTCTGTCTGTCCCTCTAATAATCTACTATCGTCTTCTGCTACTACGTCATGATACAACTATACCAGGTAAGGCGCTCTGAGAGTGTACTCTCTTTTCGGGACTCCCAGATTCAGTGTGTTGCTGTCACGAGGTTGTGCGCGCACGAATGTTTGTTTGTTTTTCCGACGGGATTTCTATTTTATTTATAGTTTGTAAAAAAGTCGAGCCAATACTGTTGCGTATGTCGATGTAAAGCAGCGATGGTCACCGATACCCCCAGGGGCTGAAGACATTTCTCTATTTACACATACACGAGTAAGTGCCCAAAGCATAATTTGATTTTTGTTTTATTCATTTGTAATTCTAAACGTATATGTAGAGAACCTGCATGTCGCGTGTGGAGAGCAGTTTTCTAAACAAATAATATAAAAATTCAGTACTGATTTAGAGGTACATTTTTCGTTAAGAATTTTCACACGCGCATGTAGGATGCATTAAGCTTTTCTACACGCCGCGTTTAGCTGTTGAAATTCTACACGTCGCATGCAGTTGATGCTGCTCTACACAACTTTGTTACCCACTTAAATTTTTTTTATTTTACCGTACTGCGAATTCGAACTTGGGACCTTGGATGACTGAATACACACGGACGACGACAGCGCTTCAACTCACTGATTTTTTTTTTTAAGTTTTTTAATATAGGTTTTCTAATTTAGATATTTAATTATATCCTTAATCATTTTTTTTGGTAATAATTTAACATAATTGATGCTTAACGTTGAAAATATTTTTTTTTAGCAATTATCATCATTAAGGACACTTCGGTGGAGTTTTCTTAATTTGTTCGTCGATTTAGAACGTATGGTATATTTTTGAGAACGTGTTCTTGTTTTAAGAACGTAAAAGTTGAGAACGGAATGGGTATAAAAGTAAGAAATTTGTGCTTTTTTTTAGAACGCCATTTTTATACTCTGTACCGAAGGTACACAGAGTATATTAAGTTTGTGCAAAAGTATGTAACAGCCAAAAGGAATCATATCCGACCCTATAAAGTATATATATCTTGATCAGCATCAACAGCCAAGTCAACAGCCGTCTGTCAGATCAAGTTTATTTTCAATTTTTGACACGCACCCTCCCGCCCCGCAATTTGGAAAAAAAGTGTATCTTCCACAGTTTTGATAATAGATGGTTCGTACCTTCCAGAGATATCTAGTAATCAAAATTATTTATCGATTTGCTGAAGGAATGCTCGGATGAACGATACTCAAGTTATGAGCAAAAAACGGCCTGTTAACACCCCCTCGTCCAGTTATAACCGCAACAATTCTTCCCTTTTTCCACTGGGATCGGTGGACTGCAGCATCGCAGATGACAACAATATCTCCTTCAGCAAGTGGTCGTACAAGATGGTACCACTATGTGCGTCTACACAAGTCTGGAAGGTATTCGAAAAGCCACTTACGCCAAAACGAATGCGCAAGCTGCTGTACAATGCGCCAATCCTTCCTAGTCGGCTGGAACAATTCTTCTTGAGGGTGCGGCGTTTGGCTGGAATTGGCTGAACCTATAAGAAAGTGATTAGGGATTATAGGCTCATCTGTCGGGTTGTTCAAAGCAATATGTGTGAGTGGTCGAGCATTAACGATGTTCTCAGCGTCACACATTAAACTCTAAAGTACATCTTCCAACAACAACAAGACATTTCCCATAGCCCGCTTAACGCACGGACCAGTCGCTCCCAACATCCTCCAGCATGTGGGTTCAATGGACAATTAAAGAGCCATTCTATTTTATGTGTTGCAAGTTTGCTTGCAATCCTCTCATGATCAAGTCCCTGCACTTGTTTACTTAATTCGCGGTCAGCTCCAACCAAATTAGTTCGTTATCTGAATGAATCCGTATTGGTCTCCCACGTCGTGCCATGAAGTTGTGCAAAACCCTAATGCACGTGTCAGTCGCCAAATCCTTGGCAATTTCTAAGTGTATTGCCCTCACTCTTAGACAAGTGAAGAGACAGATCCAGCGTTTCTCTGTACTCCGGCCATGGACTATCACAAATGGTTCCATGTAATCAATTCCCACGTAGGAAAATGGACGAACATACGGTGTCAGTCCATCTTCCGGAAGCTGTCTCATTTCTGGTACGACTGGACGCGCTCTTTGTCCTTAGCAAGTTCTACAATTTCGCGCAACTCGACGCACTTCTTCTCGGCAATGTGGTACATAATACTTTCGTCGAATTTCAGCTATGATCGTATTCTCGTTCTGATGCTTCCATTCCTCATGATGAAGCTGTACGATCAGACTGGTCACAAAATTCCTTTGGGGTAATATTATCGGACGTCTAGTTTCCTCTGTGATTGCATATGCATTATTGATGCGAGCGTTCATGCGAATGATCCCATTTTCATCCAAAATGGGAGACAAATTCCACAGCTTACTGCCTGTACATGCCTGCCATATGCGGTAAATCCATGCGAGAACTCTAACCAATTTCGTAAATGACGAGAACGTTTCCAGCATTGCCTTAACTTCTTTATTAATTGTTCTCTCCGATCCATATGCTGTCCCCTCACTGACTGAGAACATGAACCTTGGGCGCAGTTCCAATTCCGTGCTACAAATCTCAGCTTCTTTGCTGTACCAATCATCAATGTCCGCTAGTAAGAATCCCGGGCCCGTCAACCAGGATGAATGTGGTTTTGTTTTAAGCTTGGTACCAAAATCTGCTGGATTCTCTTTGCTTGGCACCCAGTGCCAGTCGTCAAGATTTGAGCCGTCTAATATTTCATCAACTCTATGTCCCACATATGGCTTGTACTTCCGACGATCAGATTTTATCCAAGCCAACACCGTTTTAGAGTCGGACCACATGAAGATTCGTTGTGGGATTACATCATGTCCTACCAAAAAATATTTTCGCAGTCGAGTTGCTATTACTGCAGGTTGCAGCTCAAGCCTCGGCACAGTAGATAGCCTCAAAGGGGCACATTTGGTTTTACCCATTATGAAAGCCAATGCCCATCCAGATTCCGTTTTTATGCGCCAGTATCCCACTGCAGCATTAGCCATCTCACTCGCATCTGAGAATATGTGAAGCTCAATCATTCCCTTATAAAAATCAGCTCCGTAACATCGGGGGATTTTGATCTGGGTGACTTCACTGAGGCTCTGGAACCAACACTTCCATTGGCCATAATCTTCGTTTTCAATCTGATGATCCCAACCAGTTTTATTTTGCCATATGGATCTCCCCGAGAATCCCAAATGGGTCGAACACAGATATAACGACTCTAAATACTTCCCGCTTAGTTGGGGTTCTTGAGTCTGCAAATAATGCCTCATCAATTCTTCGGAATGATAACAAGAAACCAAAATCATCGCTTCCTGTACACCAGTACATTCCCAATACCTTTTCATAATGCGAGGTATCATCCCTGTCAAGACTAATGGTGTCACAGACACCCCCATTTGCAAATATGCGGTTGAACGTTTCGAATTGGACAAAAACTTTCGCGTTTAAGCTTTCTTTCTAAGGCTAACTGCTGTTTAAATGCCATCTCCTTACTGTCTGGTAATATTACTTGATCTGTAATCCACAGAAGTAGTAGTAATTGGTTTGATCTTGTGGTTTCTCGACCCTTTCAGCATTCGCGATGTAGTCGTGCACCAATTGGTCGATATAATCATCATTGCTTCCTCTAACTAGATGGACTCCCTTCAATTCTTTGCTGGATCCGGACTCTCCTTGACATTGACCATAAACAATGCATCCCAGCTTGGTCATCGCGACAGCTGGTCCATTCCACCCTACAGTCTGCCTATTCTTGGGAACAAGTAGATGTATGTTGTCCAGTCCAATAAGCAACTCTGGTACTTCATCTGTGTACCCTTTCAGTGGAATATTCTTAAGATGGCGATACTTAGAACTTAGCTCGAACATATTTATCGTTTGCTTCGGCAACTGTAAATCATTTATAGTTCAAACACCCTTCAGTTCATAAACCTTATTGTCATTCACTCCTGATATTCCAACGTCAAACTGACCTCCTAATTCTGGAACCTTCTTATCACCAAACCATTGTAGTGTCAAATTTTGCTTATTAAAATTTGCCAAGCTTTTATTCATAAGCGATACGGAAGACCCTTCATCCAAAAATGCATGACACCTTACTATTCTACCATTCGCATGCAGCTTTAAGGGTAAGATTTTGAAGAGGATCTTCGAGCTCTTCGCATGCGTTGCTGTACCTGTAAACGCTTGGCCTTTGTTAGATCCAAGCTTTCTATAACTTTGTGAAGTAATTTATGAACACGTTTGGTGCAGTCTTTTGTGTCACACTGATGATGTATTTTACTGTCTTGACTTCGATGCCCACATTTCAGACAGTTAAAGCAGAGCCTCTTTTCCTTTACAAGCTGCTATTTCTTGTCATTGCTCATCTGAGCAAATACATTACATTTCTCCAAGCTGTGTTTCTGATGATAGGAACAACAGTCCTTTTCATTGCCTGGCCCAGCTTCATTTGCGTGAAAAAATCTCGATTTTTCTTTGTTTGGTTTGTAAATTGCGTCGTCTACCAAACCAGAGTCTTGAATATCGTCTACTAACTTCTGCAGCCATTTACTTAGGTCCTTGATCGATTTATTTTCGTCCAGCGGTTTGGAAAAGCGTGCCCACCCTAGTCTCTGCGACACTGGCAACTTGAGCACCAATTCCTCCATCAAGGTTGGATTCTTTAGCTAAGGATGTGCCTTTGCTGCTTCCACAATCGCAGCCAAGTTTTGTTCCTTTATTTTAAATGCAACCATTTGATCCAACTTTCCCTCGCGGATATTTCGAAATTCTCTGATACAACTAATCTGGCTTTTGACTAGCCCCTCTGGTCTACCAAAATTCTGTTTCAGGGATTCTATTATGTTTGCTACATTCTTACTATGAATAAGCAAACATTAAACTGTTTCTTTTGCTTTGCCCTTAATGGCCCTCAGCAACCGCAACAAATTTTGTCGATCAGAATACTTATAATCAGCAGTGGTCATGGCAAAGGCTTCATTAAACTTTGGCCACTGCTCCGGTGTACCATCAAAATCTGGCAAATCGTACAATTTGTGATTTGAATCTTGCTGAATAATATCAACCTGCTCTTCTGGTGGTGATGTCTCATTTGATGTATTAACAACACTGGCTGCTGACAACACTGACTCTTTAGCTGCTCTCTTTATCCTTCCACCCCCAGAGATAACTTCAATTAGGAGATTGGTTTTTTCCATTTGAATCTCATTCATTCTCAAAATTTCCATCTGGAATTGTAGCATTGTTATCGTATTCGTTTGTTGAAATTCTTGCATTTGACGCCACATTTCCCACATTGTGCCGGTAACAGTTGATTCCTCACTCTTGGGATTATTTTGAGCACCGCCCGCCTCCATTGAGGCGTCTACATTGGCGATCTCGCCATTAACTGTATATTCGTCAGTGCCATTCATTTTTGCTTTAAATCTGGTCAACACCATCAGATAACCCTTTCCCCAAATCGACAATCAATAGGCACTTACCACTTAGTTTGCCACAAGCCAATCCTGGTCAATACGTCCAAACAGTTACATTTCTGATTCCAAGAATTTCGTCATGTGTGTCTTCAATTTCATCAGCCAGTCACACACACACATTCACACTCGTCTTTACAGTCAGACGCCTGCCCGTAGACTTCCTCTACGTTAGAGCGAGATAACGATATGAGCACACTCCACAAAGCGCGCGCACACACACACACCCACAATTTCTGTGCGTCAATTCCAAGCCACCAGACGCACGCACCACGCTGGTCTCCAGTAATCTGCAGTCCTGTAAATCAGGTTTCCACTCACAACACTAGTATCAGCTCGTCCCCTTGCGGGTTCCGTAGCTCCTTTAGTACAGCCTGCACTACGAGTCCACGCCCGTCTTCATGCAGGTCTCCGAGAGATTCACAGTACACGCCTCAAAGGAAGCGAAATAAAATTTAAGCAGTTAAATTTAAACGATTATTCAAAATCCAGCGGAATTTTTATCTCTAGTTTATAGCCTAAATGGACTCGATAATGGGTGATGTCAAATGTGGTACCCACTATCGCGGTTTTTCGATGCATGTTACCATCTCTTAAGGACACATTTTAGTGGTCAGCATCTCAATATATTTAAAATCTAACAAAATTCTATCGGGTGGTTTTCCATTGATTCCATTTTCTAAGTTAGACCTCTATGGGCGGGGTACTAACCACTTGACCATTGATGGCGGGAATTTAGTATAACAATTGTGATAACTCCCTTCATCTTTGGTGAATTTTCAAAAATTTTAGCTCCCACCCTTTTTTAACCAGCAACAGACGTTGTAGCTGTGTGTTGCTAGTATAAATGTGCCCATTAAACGCGAACTTGACGTGATCAAGAAAAACTGGGTATGAGGTGTTGCTCCCTGATGCCTCTAGTTTCACAATTTATTGGTCCCGTTCCCAGGCTTGGTATCTCCTGAATACCGATTTCATGTATTATAATATTATAATCGGGAGCAAATGCGAGCGGCGGCCTAAACTGGTACAGAGTATCTTATAGTCGGGCTTGCCCGACTTTCTCACTTGATTTTTCAAGCATTGCGTTTTTGACTATTCCAAAAAATGAAAAAAATAATCTGCATCATATTTTGCGTGAAAAATAAATTTAATTGCGCCGATGCATTCAAAACGTTGACTTTGGAATGTTGGTGAAGCTAACTTGTACCAAAAAAATCATTCCAATGCACAGTGGTTGCTGCCATAAGCCAAAAATCAAAAAATTAATGTCAAAATATGCAAACCATAACTGCCTTAATTAACAGATAATTGAGCAAACTTCAGAATGCCGTAATGGTTTTGCTTTGATTCTAACGTTGCTTTCTAAAAATTCCATCGAAAGCTTTGTACAGCGCCAGCAGCTCGCTACAGCATGTTAATTTTGTAAAATTAATATTTTGTATAAAAAAGTTGCATATATTAAATGAAGTTGAGTAAAATGAATATTGTACATAAAGGTATTGCCTTTAATTCTACAATTAAACTTAACAATAATTCGTGTTTAATTTTGTGTAAATCGACGTTTTAGATAAGTAAGTTTTAGTGTTTGTTTTTGGTTCGTGTGTCAAATGTTTACTTAAAGTTTTAAGTGTTTTGCCCTCACTATTCTTTTTAACATCTTGTTTCTTAATACTTTAAGATTTAAAAAAATATCTAGTTTAACTGCAGCCACCTGCAGCTGCTCATGTAGTATTCCATAAAAGTAATGCACGTTTTTTGATTTGTCAGTCCGAATGAACGTAAGATCTCAGAGATGGTAAGAGATCGAGGTTCGACATGTATGGGACAGAAACTCATTATACTTGCAGTCAGATTAAGTTTATTTTCAATTTTTGCCACGCCCCCTCCCGCCCCCACAATTTGGAAAAAAGTCATATCTCCCTCAGTTTAGTAAATAGATGGTTCGTTTCTTTTAGAGATATTTAGTTCAAGGCTGCAAATCTCTAAAATTTTGCAGAGGGTTCGGTCCGGGGGTTCGAACCCGGTGTTAAGTCTAAGGTTCGGTTCGCGGACCGGTTCCTGGAACCCCTGAACCCAAGGTTTTGGTTCGAACCTCGGTTCGCTTGAACAAAAAATAAATAGTTTCAATTTAAAATATTCTTTATCTTGATAATGTAATTTAAATTATCAAATTCATTAGCTGACATTTACAACATTTGAGAACTGCTTAGTTTAAGTTAATAAGCATTATATCTTGTAGGAGCTATTCATCTATACTAGCTCTTAGATCAGAAAGAACAAACTTAAGTGTTGAAAAGGCTCGTTCAACTGATACCTGAGTTGCTGGAACAGCAAGTATAGTTAAGGCAATATTTTTTAAGTACTCGTTTTTTTGACCTTTCCAAAATTTTGAAACATTTGTCGATGTATGTTCTCTTGGACAATTGTCGAAGGAATCTATAACATCATTTACAGATTTTATATTTGATATTTGTTTATTGCTTTCATAAACTTCTCTTCTTCGCAATCAGACGTTGAGACATTTAAAGTTGAATTTTGAAAACTCTCATTTGGCCGTGTTCTACAAACCTCTAACAACCCAAAAGCAATTGTCGGTGTTCCTGAAACCTCTTTTGGTTGTTTTCAAATGTTGCGAATTTTGTAGCGACATTTGGTCTATGTTTTGCTAAAAAAGAGGTTTGAGTCAAATATAAGAATGAGGAACAAAGCTTGAATGCTTAACTGATCGAATTGCATTAATATTATTAAAGATTTGATGGGTTCAAAGCAATGCAAACGTCAAAGGGCAGCAGAAAGCAACAATAAGCAAACCTGCCAACTTATTCCAAATGTGAAAGTATAATTTTCTGAGTTTTTATTTTCTTTTTAAAATTAAAAGTTAGTTCGCATAAATAAACTATAAATTTAACAAGATTATGTGGATAAATTAGCAGTTTATTAAAATATGATTTAAAAGGTTAATTCAATGAAGTATCGAATCAAACCTATCGATAAACTATATCAGCGAGAATTTCAAACTAAAAATGGAAGACAAGTTATCAGCAGTGAAATTTTAAACTGCATTTTTTACATCTTTTTTAGTCTTTAAAAATTTTAGGATGTTTTTATGGGGGAAACATAGAACTCCGGAGGAAGAGGCAGTAATGCGATAGGGAACAGCAGTCGGATTTCGCGGCAGAAAAGTATCAGAAATTAAAAGTGGATTGCATCGTTTCTAAAACTCTTGTTACGATTATGTCAAACGGCCTTCTCCCAGCAATATCTAAACAATTAATGCAGAATTTTATGAATTTATATTTGTGCACTGCACTCACTTGTAAGCAACAGGGTTGTCAATACAAAATAACCATTTGGCGGGTCAGCGTTTTTTTAATTCTTTACCCGATAAAATTGGGTATTAAAGGCTTAAGAATAATTTATAGTTTGGAACTTAGTGCATACCAAAAACGCTTTCAGCATTTGGTTTAGAAACTAACAAAAAAAACTTAAATCCAACATTTATTCAAATTATTTTGAAGCCTACAACCCTGCTGTGGCAGCCACAACGCAATTACTACCAGCAGAGAGGACAAAATAACCAGAGATGAAATCGCTCTCACTGTTAAGTTAACAGAAAAAAAACCATGAAGCCATCGAGGCGATGCAGTTTTCGGAGTCCGCAAAGACAAACAGCTGCGTGCTGTTTTGTTTTGGCTACAAATGCGATAGAGAAAAGACACCAGCGAAAGAGAGGGCATGTATATCGCGCTCTGTCATTTCGTTCTGTTTGTGTATCTCTTGTATATTTTTATGTGATGTTGCCAAGACTGTTTGTTAGAAATTCGTATTGTTGTCATTGTCGGCATTGTTGCCAATCTTCACCAAAGTGACTTCTCATTTTATTGCCTAAGCGAATGGCAACCTGTTGCCTGTTGAATTGCACCTGTTATCGAGTTTGCATTTATTTGAATTTATCTAGGCGCGCACTATGAACTAAAATTTGGGAAACTTTTCCGATTTTGGTAAATTCACACGCAAAGGAAATTGACCGAAAATTTTGTATGGAAATTATTTTTATCATCCGAAAGCATAGTTTGCGAAACATATGATTTTTTTTCCATTTTCGAAATTGATCCAAGATAGGAAAATGAGGTGGTGGGTGTGGAAAAATAAAAGTATAAATTATACATTATTTTATTAGAATTTAAATAAGGGAAAAATATTAAATGTTTTAAAAATTAATTGATTAATGAATCCCATCCCGTTGACTGGAAACTTGGTTTGTAAGGATAAATTGCCAAATAATTTGTGATTTCAGTTTCCGATGTTGGAAAATCCGCCCCCAGGGTGTGAAAATGCCCGAAATACTTTGTATGGAAAACACTATTTTTCATCCGTATGAATTAATACACGGTAAGGATTGTAGGCAAAATAATTTTAATGTGATTTCCCGTGAGTGAAAAACTCAACACAAATGGTGGGAAATGGGTTGCGGGGGTGGGTTCAATGCCAAACGTTATTTTAATGCTTTCAGTATGAAGTTCGAGGTGAGAAAAAGGATTTCTGGGAAGAGTTCAAGGCCAATTGTTAGCATAGCATATAATATTAATAATGGCCGAGTTTAAGGACGTTTTCATTGAAAACAATAAAGTTTTTCGCACTAAGACCCATTTTTCGACCGATCGTTTTCGATGGCACACTGCTCTGCATGGACGATTTGATATTGCAGCTTAGCTTCCACTGATCGCGTTTCCGAGGATCAGTGGTAAAGCCATGCAAAATAGATGGAGGGGATGTGCATGAGCACCCAACCACACAGCACATTCTTTGCCATGATTCACAAGACGGCTGGTGTACAGGCTGTCCAGTATGACCCAAACTAATAGTTGGGATCGATCCCGTACGGAGCCAACGCCCGCCTGCAGAGTGACATACATCAGTGAAATGGCGCTCACAGATTCGCGATTGGGCATTGACTCTATCTACGTCAAGTCGCAAATTTTCACACCATTCTCCCACCCTGTTTTCAGGAATTCGATAACTTTTGGCACCTCCAAGACAGCCTAGAGCCACGCACTCAATATTTGGCATTTTCAAAATTAATTTTTTTAAATCGGCAAGTTAAAATGTGATTTTGCTTTTTTTCGTCCCCTGCTTCAGACCGAAAACGTGAAAATCGTCAACACCGCAAATTTGCCATGCATTTGGCTGGTGCGCGCATTGCGACCAGCTTCGCGGCATTAGCGATTCAGCCGTCGACACTACAAGTCTTCTGTGCGAATCTGCTGCGATTTAAAATAATAAATTTTAAAAATGATAAATATGAAGTGCATGGCTCTAGGCTCTAGGTGCCAAAAGTTTTCGAATTCCTGAAATCAGGGTGGAAAATGGTGAGAAAATTTACGAATTGACGTGTATAGCGTCAATGCCCAATCGCGAATCTGTGAGCGCCATTTCACAGATGTATGTCACTCTGAAAGCGGGCGTTGGCTCCGTACGGGATCGATCCCAACTATTAGTTTGGGTCATGTTGGACAGCCTGTACACCAGCCGTGTTTTGAATCATGGCAAAGAATGTGCTGTGTGGTTGGGTGTTCATGCACATCCCCTCCATCTATTTTACATGGCTTTCCCACTGATCCTCGGAAACGCGATCAGTGGAAGCTAAACTGCAATATCAAATCGTCCATGCAGAGCAAAGTGCATTTGTACATCTGCAATAAGCACTTCCACCCTCAGGATGTACTTAAGACGAAAATAAAAAAAAATGCCTATCCCATTATGGTTATTGAGGGGATCCAGGGGGATCAGGAGGAGCTGCTATCTGACGTGGTCCAGGGTGAAGAAGAGGCGGTAGAATTGGGTTGTGCACGATGCGAAATGTTCTGTAGGAACGAACAATACTGGATTTATCATTTTTTCCAGAAGTTTGCAACGCATTTCGGACCCCATAAACTATATATATTCTTGATCAGGGCGACGACCTGAGTCGATTGAGCTTTGTCCGTCTGTCTGTCGGTCCTTCTATCTGTCCGTCTGTCTGTCTGTCTCTCTTTCTGTCTGTCGAACTAGTCCCTCAGTTTTTAAGATATCGAGCTGTAATTTTGCACAGAGCCTTCTTTTTACTGCACGCTACTAATATGTCAGAACCGACCGGATCGGATGACTATATCTTAAAGGTGCCACAGGAACCATCAGTCGAAAAATGGGTCTGAGTGCGAAATACTTTTTTGTTTTCAATGAAAACGTCGTTAAACTCGGCCATTATTGATATTATATGCTATGCTAACAAATGGCCTTGAACTCTTCCCAGAAATCCTTTTTCTCACCTCGAACTTCATACCCACCCCCGCAACCCATTTCCCACCATTTGTCGTGAATAGTGATTTCCATATAGAGTTTTTCACACCCTGGGGGCTGATTTTCCAGCATCGGAAACTGAAATTACAAATTATTTGGCACTCTATCCTTACAAACCAAGTTTCAAGTCAATGGGATGAAAAATAGGTTTTGCGTGCTGAATTTTCCGGCCATTTTCCTCGTGGGCGGATTTTTCAAAATCGGGAAAACACGTGTCGAATTATTTCGCGTACTATGCTTACAAGCCGAAATTTTGCAATACAAACTTTTCCGGCGAATCATTAATTAATTAATTTTTAAAACATTTCAATAATTTTCCCTTATTTTTCACCCTCCACCTCATTTTCCTATCTTGGGGAATTAATTTCGAAAATGGGAAAAAAAACATATGTTTCGCAAACTATGCTTTCGGATGATACAATTTTTAGTCAATTTCCTTTGTGTGTGAATTTACCAAAATCGGAAGCTTCCCAAATTTTATTTCAAAGTGCGCGCCTAGATAAATTAAAATAAATGCCAATTCGATAACAAGTGCAATTCAACAGGCAACAGGTTGCCATTCGCTTAGGCAATAAAATGAGAAGTCACTTTGGTGAAGATTGGCAACAATGCCGACAATGACAACAATACGAATTTCTAAACAGACAGTCTTGGCAACATTACATAAAAATATACAAGAGATACACAGACAGAACGAAATGACAGAGCGCGATATACATGCCCTCCCTTTCGCTGGTGTCTTTATCTCTATCGCATTTGTAGCCAAAACAAAACAGCACGCAGCTGTTTGTCTTTGCTGACTCCGAAAACTGCAACGCCTCGATGGCTTCATGGTTTTTTTTCTGTTAACTTAACAGTGAGAGCGATTTCATCTCTGGTTATTTTGTCCTCTCTGCTCAGGGGAAGAAATGTTTAATAGCCTGCCTGTGTTCCTGAGTATGCAACATATTTTTAACGCGGATATTTTTTGAGGGCTAAAACATGAGGGATTGTAGATATTGCGAATATAAATGAAAATTATTCAATTGAAATCGAAATCTTAAAAATTTCGGGAGTTATTCAATTCCCTTTTATAATTGCTATATCTATAAATAGCCGAGCAAAAAATGTTGCATACTTTTCGGCTGTCCTACCTCAGGCACACAGGAAGGCTGATAAACATTTCTTTCCATGAGTAACGGGTATATCGAAGTCGGTTCGAGCCGACTTTTACATACGCTCTCATGCAATTAGTAGGGGTCGATTTTTTCACACAAAACGAATAGCAAAAACGAAATCTGTGGAAAATTCTAAGAAAATGTCACCAAGAAACCATGGTTCTAAAATGAATTCCTAGTCCGCGCAAATCAACCTCAAATTTTAGGAACGTTTAATAATTTTGACTTTTCCAGCTGGACTGGAAAAAAAATTATTTTTCTTTTTTATATTTTATTTATTTTATATTTAGAAATCGCAATTTTACGAAGAAAATAACGTATTACTGAAGAAAATCGATGGCTAAATACCGTAGCTGGATCACCCTTACATTGTAGTGTACTAATGGCGTGGGTCTTGATGTTGGTCGACCAGCCGAGTATGTAGGGATTTCGATGCGTGCACTTCTAGCTATGCTCTTCCTAGCTCGCCGACTTTTGCCGGGTGTTCTTTCTACTTTCCCTCTAATACAGAGATGGGCGCGTCGCGAAGTTCACAATGCACACGAGGCAGCGCTGCCTTCGTGTGCATTGTGAACGTCGCGACGCGCCCATCTCTGCTCTAATAGCATACTCTTACGCACATCAGCAGAATATTTAAGTGCAGGGGGTTTATATACGTAACTATGAACAGGGTCAAAATGAAAACAAAAAAAAAAGGATATTCTCAACGAAGTATAGGGTATCTCAACTAAGCTTGATCGAATTTTTGGGAACTTTGGTGGTATTAAGTCCCCCATGTCTCTACCTACCCTACCTGCGCTAAACGGACCGATGAAGGCCGTTGCGCCCTTAACAATTCGTTACCAGGCTTTCGTGCTGTCCACCACACCTTCCATACTTTACTCAGGGCAAAAACAAAGACATTTCATTTAATAAATTCAAGATGGATTCCAAGTTTATAAACATTTCAGGCTAACTTCAAAATAAAAGTATAATAAAGATAGTAACTCTAATTAAGGAAGACTTTAAGGGGATCGAAACGAGGTATAACGAGAGCGTAAGTTAAAGTCGGCTCTAACCGACTTCGATATACCCGTTACTCATGGAAACAAATGTTTAATAGCCTTCCTGTGTGCCTGAGGTGTCTCTCTCTCTCTCTCTCTCTCTCTCTCTCTCTCTCTCTCTCACTAAGATTGCTGCTGAACGCAATGCTTAGGTTATGGGTGGGGTGGGTGGTGGGTGTTAACTGACCGTTTTTTGCTCATAACTTGAGTATCGTTCATCCGATCTTTATCATTCCTTCGGCAAATCGATAAATAATTTTGAGTACTAGATATCTCTAGAAAGTACGAACCATCTATCATCAAAACTGTAGGAGATATGACGTTTTTTCCAAATTGCGGGGGCGTGGCAAAAATTGAAAATAAACTTGATCTGCGTGCAGACAATAGGAGTCTACATTTCAAAATTGGTTGCTCTAGCTCTTCTAGTCTCTGAGATCTAGGTGTTCTTACAGACAGACGGACAGACGGACATGGCTATATCGACTCGGCTGATGATACTGATCAAGAATATATATACTTTATATGGTCGGAAATGATTCCTTCTGCCTGTTACATACATTTGCACGACTTTAGTATACCCTTTTACTCTACGAGTAACGGGTATAAAAAGGTAATACTAGACGTTTTTATACTCTATTAAGTTTGTGCAAAAGTATGTAACTGCCAGAAGGAATCATCTCCGACCCTATAAAGTTGTTGTGGCCGGGGGATCAAGCGGCTTATCGATATACCGATATACCGATAACGCCAAAATATCAATATAGGGAAAATGTGTTGGAAAGCGAGTAGTGCTAGGGATGGGGGAAACTCCTCTGTTAGGGTGAACTATTCACTGTCCAGAGTCCTCTGACCCGGAACAGCTTAAAATGTGGAACATGACTTTGGAAGAACTAGGCCAAGTAGAAGGAACATGACTTTGGAAGAACTAGGCCAAGTAGTTCAATCTGGTTGTTGCCGGCGCGCAGTCGCAGTGCGGAAGCTATAAAAATTTTTTAATTAATTTTTTTTACCGTAAACCAGTGTAACAAAAAGAAAATTAAAAGTCAAATTGTGCCAGAAAAAGGAAGGAGGAGCGAATTATTCAGGAGATTTTTTTTTGGCAGGCAAGATGGGCCATATATCCCGGGTGAGTCTGTTCCTGAAAGGTGAGGAGGATAGGAGGTGACCAGGTTTTTTTTTATTTTTTTATTTTGAAATAGCCAACTTACACCAAAGTGCTCCTGAAACTAAGACCAGACCATATTTGTGGGCCTGGTCGGATTTTTTTTGGGTAAAGATATCCTGCCCCAATTCGGAGCCAGACTTGAATTTCTGGAGAGAACGCCAGTACGCTTCCACACAAATTTTGTATCGTTGGCAAGCAACATTTTTTTTTGCATCTGGCAAAGCACTCGCAACCGGCAACGCTTGCGCTCATTTTTTATATTTTTTTGTGCTTCAACGCTGGCGGCACTTCCTTTTCGGTGCCCAGACCAGCCACCGTCTACCAAAGAGAGGCCGACACGCCTACCTGGAGGCGGCAACGTTAGTTAATTTTAAACAATATTTTTAATATCGTATTTTTTTTTGTCCATATTTATTTAATTTATTTACTTATTAATTTTGTTGTCCATATTTATTGAAATTCTTTTTATATTATTTATATTCATTTTTTTTACATTTCTGTGCATTTTTGTTGTTTCCCTGCATGTAGGTTTTGATTTTCTGCATTTTTTTTTAGAAAATAGTGTCCCTTTAATTTGTCCTTCGGTGGAAGGAAGCCCTCCCATTAAAGACCTCTTTAGGTAGGGGTTTTAATTTTGATTCATTTAAATATATTTTTTTTTGGAGTTGTCCTATTAGACATAAAACAACTGCCAGCTTGCAGGTTGCCAACAACAACGCCGCAAACCAAAAATTTAGTAAAAAAAAAAAATCTGAAATTTAAAAATATAAAGAGAAAGAGAATAAAATATGTTTAGTGTTAAGAAGAATTGTCAATAAATTATTAGGTGAATGGAAAGAAAAGAAATGTGGTAGAAGGTCTCAGTATGGGGGGGAAGAAGTGGAACTGATCATGGCAAAGTAAGGCTTGCTCGTCGGATAGTTTGCTGTAAGGAATGGAAGGGATGCGCAAAAAGGAGGCTCAATCCATCTGGAGTCCGTCTTGTCCAGTTTTTTTGTTGCTTGTGGTTTTTGATTGTATTAGTCAGCTAAGTACATTTTTGTTCGTTTAATAGTTCTTGTTTGTTTAGTCAGCCAGGATATTTTTTATTTGAATTCAAATTCAAATTTATAAGATCCAATTGTGCAGTATTTAGTGTTGTGTAATGTTTAACAGCCGCATGGATATGTTCTGTTAGATATTTATTGTTACGTGTGGTGGGCAGGGTTAGTGGACTCATACCCTGAGGACTGGAGCTAGCTGGCTCGCCCACACCAAAACACACGCAGGGCCCAGCTTGGGTCATAACAAAGTATATATATTCTTGATCAGCATATATATTTCTTATACTTGCAGGCAGATCAAGTTTATTTTCAATTTTTGCCACTCCCCCTCCCGCCCCCGCAATTTCGTAACTGCAAAAGATATCTAATAATCAAAATTATTTATCGATTTGCTGAAGGAATGATAAAGATCGGATGAACGATACTCAAGTTATAAGCAAAAACGGCCAGTTAACACCCACCACCCCGCAACTATAAACACAGCATTCAACAGAGGCAATCTTAGTGAGAGAGAGAGAGAGAGAGAGAGAGAGATCGCGTATAACTCGTGAGCAGAGTAAGGCTACAGAGTAGTATGTTATAGTCGGGCTTGACCGACTTTCTTTCTTGTTTTAAATGTCTTGGCCATAAAAATTGAATATTATTTTTAATAGGTATTTTAATAGATGTATGTTTGGTTTGGTTAATAATGAAAACTTACAGCTTTGCTTACAAAAAAACTTACTCCTCGTGGTCGGTGAGCTCAGAGACGACGTAAACAAGTGTGGCTGGGAATAAAAGTTGAATACATCGGTATAAGGTTATGGCAAGTTAGGACTATTATTTCAAATTCATACCCGTTCGATATGTCGCTATGTGGCTGCTGGTGCGGGAGGTTGTGGGTTCGGTCCCAGAAAATGTAGTTTGACCAGGCAACAGACAGAAATCAGCTGTTGTGTGTATAAAAAATAAGCGGGCTAATTCAAATAAAATAAAAGAGTGTATAAAATTGAAAATGGAAGTCACTAGGGAAATTCAGTTGTCTGTGTTAATGCCATGGTCTATTTCATGGAAGCATTGTGTGCGGGGCGGTAGAAGCCCTTTATTTTGGACTGCGGGAACAGAACTTAGCCACTTAGACATACTGCTATAACGACAACACAAAACGCATCTGGAGAAATCTGAAAATTATCAAACAAGTTTCATAATTTGCAGACCCCCTTCGACAATTTATCAGCTGTTTTCATAAAAACGAGTTATCAGGTCCACGCAAATTGTCATAGCGAATTGTTGGTTGCTCCGTACTCGCTCTGACAATGCGCTCTGCGAATTTTCGTGAGCGGATTTCCTGAGCTATGTCAGCGTCTCCGTACCACGCTTTAGAAAAAAGCTTTTACACACCCGACCACCTTCACCAGCTACTGGCGCCAGCTGTGAACCAACTAGCCATGAAAAAGCTAAAATTCTCTAACTATTGCCGTTCGAATCAAGAGATTGAGAGAAGCTTGACCCTGGCCCTCCTGGAGGTGCTGTTTGAGCCATTTTTACATTTTTACCCGCTCGATATCCAAACACTTCATATTAGCTATCCGAACAATTCTCGTAAATGACTTAGGGCCGATTTCTCATCTTCTACATAGAGCTAGCTATATGTCACATAAACTTACAAATAGCAGAGTAAATTGTGAGCTTATCTGACACATAGCAGCAATCTGGAAGAAGAGAAATCGGTCCTTAATGTAATTAATCTACATAAATTTAAATTCAAAAGGCAGGCAATTAATGAGGAAAATAAAGCACAGTTTGAGCGTCACTGCTTTAACTTCACCCTATGTTTGCTTGGCTCGAACTGTTTCAAGAAAGCGAAAGATAATGAGTACATATCAAAATAGTTGATGTGGATGGCCCTTACGGAATTTGGCCCATATTCGCAACGAGATCGAACCGTCTAGTGTGTTGAAATTTTTCAAGAAATTGGCTAAGGCGTGACACCAACTAGACGGCCATAACAAGGTCTTTATCCACAAAATCAGGCTTTTGCGCTTATGTGTCGGCTATTTGGATATCGTAGACAGTTTTTTATAGATGGACCCGCGACTAGGATTATTGGAGGGCTGATTATGTAACTCCCACGGGCAGGCCTCTTGGTGATTATGCAACTCTCCCTGGGGCTGGCTGTTGGTAGTGGCCACCAGGGACTGGAAAGTTATCCACTGACTGGTCTCAATACATTGGCTCTAGGTTATTTGGCCCAATTGAAGAAATGAAGCTTCCGTCAGGCTCAGCAATAGCCGGGTATGGTCGGCTTGGCTGATGAAACCGCGTCCACTGTACTGTCTTCTCGTAAGATTTCTCAAACACGGTAGGTACAAATGTTTCAGTACTAGTGCAGGAGAAAAGTAGCTAATCTTCACTTGAGGTTAGGCACCGTGACACATGCACGTTATATAATACTTTTCACTTGATGAACTTGAGCGACACGTTCGCTTAACTCCAGCCAGACTCTAGTACTTACTCAATCAGAACTTTTTCACTGCGGCAAGGACTAAGCAGACTTTAGCTTTTTGTAACTAGATGATACCTGTTCTGCTCACACCAACGGCAGACATTGGAAAGTGCATGCGTGGGCGTCAGATCCCAACGGCATTATCGGATGATTATGCTGATAATCACTCGAACTCACATAGAAGAACAGTTGGCAATTGAACTTTTGAGTCAAATTTCAACTGGAGTGCATTGAGATGAGATTAAAATCTAATTGTGACATTGGCTCTCTTTCGCTATGTTCGCCAATGCCCTACGATTTCTACTACTATTTTTATCATGAACAACCAGCAGAAGAACTTGCATATAGCGCATGTCTATTACTCTTACATTTGGCCACTACAACATATATACTTATATGTATAAATATGACTCTATATGACTCTGATATATACTTTATATCAGAGTCCGGCGCGTCCCTATCTAATGTGTATACAACAGAGCTCTGCGGCAGCGACGCGTCGCGAAGTCGACACACCGACAGTATACGAGCTTACACAGCTCTCATTTGCAACAACAAAGAAGAGCTAAGTGAGCGCGCTCTCACGTGGCTAAACACACACACGCAACGCCAAAATGAGCATGTGTGTTTTGCCGGCCCCTGCCTTATATGGTCGAAAATGTTTCCTTCAGCCTGTTACATACATTTGCACGACTTAGTATGCCCTTCTTACTCTTCGTGTACGAGATGACTGATATCTGAGTGAAAAGTGGTCGACGCAGCAAGCTGTGTCCATATGTCTCATTGCTTTATGGCAGGATTTGGCAACAAGAGCGAGGCCAAAAACTGAGAGAAATAAAGCGACGTGAACCAGCTTCTGCAAACTCTGGAAAGTTCTTTTTTTTTTTTTAAATATCATTTATTATTGTTACATCTTTTTTGTCACTTTTTATTAGCAACTTATAGTTCGTATGGTACAATTTATGTTTGGATTGGTGTTCGATTAGTGTAAGATGTTTGATGTAATGGCAGGTTCAGATACGTCGACTTGTAAGTTGCCAAGGGAAGATTCTCAAAAGTCTTCTTCTGGCTCTGATACCATTTATCATTCTTTTGTAGCCGATTTGGGTGTCCTCTGACTCTCTCAATGTAGTCCGGAGATTTTTTAACAATTACGTCGCCTATCATTGGGACATTAAGTTCCTGTTCCAGCCTTCTCGTGCACATGTACCAGGGCGCTCTCTTGGCTTCAGCTTCTGCATGCATTCGGCTCATGTATGTGCAAATAGCGAAATGTCTTCGGCCCCTGAGGTCCAGGCGTGTCCATCGCTGGTTTAATTACTATTATATTTGGGTCCTGAAAGATTCATGTTTATTGATTCAGGAGTATATATTCAGTACGTTTTCAAAGGAAAGATTTTTATGAAAACCCTAGCTTTGGAGAAAATGGTTGATTGTCACTCTGGTAAAACTTTGAAGAATGCAGTAGCTTCCATTTTGAGTCGATATGGAAATGAAAGAAAACAAATATACACCTCTACTACCGGTTTAAAACCGGTAACCGAAACGATTATTTTGTAACCGAATCGCAACTGGACTGGATTGGAATAGAAACAGATAACCGTAACCGAAGCCTCAACAAAAGCCGTATCCGAAACCATTCGATTTAAATGACCGTAACCGTAACCGAAATCGATATTTGTTCGGTTTTAATCTCTGCTATAAGACTTCAACTTTTTGAAAAGACCATTGTTTGGGTCATGAGTAGATCAATAAAATGTATTTTTTAGTAGTACTAGTTGATTTATTTAATGGTTTGGCAGTGTCAAGCCGTCAGCCTTCAAATTTTTGACTTTTACATATAGACTTATATTGTAGTTTTACCTGAAGTAATTACTATAACGAACTTGGTTCATGAACTTCATCTATCTATAAATAAAATGCATATTCGTAGAAGATATGTCGCGTTGGTTACAACATAATTTCGGCTTTTGTGAAAGTTATAACTGTTTTTGAAAGTATTTTTTAAAACAAGCGCTTGCAAGGGTATAAAAAGGGAATAAGCATTCTCGTTTTAAATGGTGTCAGAATTTTCAGATTCCACGTTGCTAACCTGGGCCACTCACTACCCACTGCACTACAACCGGCCATTTGGATTCCCATGCTCTATACTCATAACATCTTTTTGCTAGTACAAATCCAAACCAATCGTTCATTTTTGGTCAACATTTTTGGAGCAATCAATTTATTTTAAGCAATGGCCGTGTTCACCAGCACAAATCGATGACCAAAAATCGATGGTTTAGTTTGATTGTTGTGGTGAACGAATGTGATGTGCAATCATGATTGCCAGTTTCTGTGATTGTAATTGATGCAAAAAACAGAAAAATGCAAGCTGTTACTTAAAATTAAAAAGATACCTTGCGTGCAAACTATTTTTTACTAAAAATTCCATCTTATACTACGTTTATACGCACGTCTTATTTGCAAATAACAATTTTGTGAGTGACAAATTATTGCGTATAAGCGCTGAGTTTATTCGTTATTTGCAAATAGCTAAGTCACGAAAACAACTACTAACTTTTTGGACTAATGAAAGAACATAAGCTGGGTATAAAGCGTATAAATGTAGTAAAAGTCGTTCAGCATAAGACAATCAACTTTTTTTGATAGATGTTGTTTGATATACGATGTTTGATATATGCTGGTGAACGAGGCCAATGTTACATTTATTAAGTCGATTTATAAAATTTACCGAAATGTTTAATGCTTATAAAAATAATGATTTAATTTGAATTTAATTTTTTCATTTAGGTACACATTCGATCGAGTCGTCAAATTAATAATATGGAAAATGCAGAGTCTGTGACTTCAAATAGAGTTTCTATAAAGAACACATACAATCTTCCTCTAATAAAGGTAAATACAAGATCGTCCGAGGTAAATAAAAAAACATTTTTTATTCAATAAGCCCACATGTCATATAAAATATGTACAATAGGTTGGACCTGCTTTATATGAAAAGTATTTTTATACACTGTACCAAAGGTACACAGAGTATATTAAGTATGTGCAAAAGTATGTAACAGGGAGAAGGAATCATTTCCGGCCCTATAAAGTATATATATTCTTGATCAGCATCAACAGCCGAGTCGATATAGTCATGTCCGTCTGTCCGTCCGTCCGTCCGTCCGTCCGTCCGTCTGTCTGTCCGTCTGTATGAACGCACAGATCTCAGAGATGGTAAGAGATAGAGCTTTGACATGTATGGGGCATATGTTTCTTAAGCAGGCCGATCAAGTTTATTTTCAATTTTCGCCACGCTCCTCCCGCCTCCGCAATTTGGTAAAAACGTAATATCTCTTACAGTTTTGATGATAGATGGTTCGTACCTTCTAGATATCTAGATACTAGATATCTAGTAATCAAAAACATTTATCGATTTGCTGAAGGAATGATAATGATCGGATGAACGATACACAAGTTATGAGCAAAAAACGGCCAGTTAACACCCCCACCCATCACCAAAGCTTTCCATTGAACAAAGGCAATCATAGTTGAGTCATAGTTAATTCAATCATAAATTGAGTTTGCTCGACTTTCCTCCACTCCTCCTCAACTGGATCAAGTCATATCTAAGCGATCGATCTCAACGAGTTCGTTTCAAATCTATACTATCCAGCTCTATTAATGTACTATCTGGGGCTCCCCAAGGTAGTCATTTAAGCCCACTACTATTTAACCTATTCATAATCGCTATCCCACAGGTTTTATCCCATTCGCATGCATTAATGTATGCCGATGTTTTAAAACTTTGTTTGTCGTATAATGACCCGGCGTCTCCTCTCCTCCTCCAATCCGATTTAAGCTCTCTTCACACCTGGTGCTCGGTTAAAAGGCTTCCTCTTAATCTCAGCAAGTGTAAATGTATGACCTTTAGTCGTATTCAACCATATGATTATATGATTGATACCATCCCATTGGAACGAATTGATAGAGTGGATGATTTGGGTGTACAATTTTTACCCAAGTTATGTTTTAATAGTCATACAGCGGTCATCGAAAACAAGGCATTGGGAGTTCTCGGGTTCGTTAAACGATGGTCCAAAGAATTTAATGACCCCCACGTCACTAAGCAACTGTATGTTTCGCTGGTAAGACCAATCCTTGAATATGGGTTGTGTGTCCGGTCTCCATACTATCAAAAATATCAAGATCAACTGGAATCGGTTCAGAAGCAGTTCTTAATTTTCGCTCTCCGAGGCTTAAACTGGGATCCTTCCACACATATTCCTCCTTACGAGGACAGATTACGCTTAATCAACCTGCCTTCTCTTAAGAACCGCAGAACTTGCCATGGTGTCCTTTTTATTCATAAACTCCTGTCAGGAGTAATCGACTCTGTCGCTTTGTTATCTAATATAAGTCTTGCTGTCCCGCAACGCGTTACCAGAAATTTTTATCCTATTTATCTACAGCCTTGCCTAACAAACTACGCTCATCACGAACCCTTCCGAAACCTTTATTTAAACTATAACTTGCATTATCATACTTTCTCAACTCACTTCTCCTTGTTTGTAATAAAAAATAATTTATTGTCGTTCCTAAGTAGGCCTTCTTAAAGTTATACAGAACCTTGTTAAACTATAAACTAATGAGCGTATAATAAAACGAGAGCGTAAGTTAAAGTCGGCTCTAACCGACTTCGATATACCCGTTACTCATGGAAACAAATGTTTAATAGCCTTCCTGTATGCCTGAGGTGGGTCAGCCGAAAAGTATGCAACATTTTTAACTCGTCTCTCTCTCTCTCTCTCTCTCTCTCACTAAGATTGCTGCTGAACGCAATGCTTAGGTTATGAGTGGGGTGGGTGGTGGGTGTTAACTGATCGTTTTTTGCTCATAACTTGAGTATCGTTCATCCGATCTTTATCATTCCTTCAGCAAATCGATAAATAATTTTAAGAACTAGATATCTCTAGAAAGTACGAACCATCTATCATCAAAACTGTAGGAGATATGACGTTTTTTCCAAATTGCGGGGGCGTGAGGGGACGTGGCAAAAATTGAAAACAAACTTGATCTGCGTGCAGACAATAGGAGTCTACATTTCAAATTTGGTTGCTCTAGCTCTTCTAGTCTCTGAGATCTAGGTGTTCATACAGACAGACGGACAGACGGACAGACGGACAGACGGACATGGCTATATCGACTCGGCTGTTGATGCTGATCAAGAATATATATACTTTATATGGTCGGAAATGATTCCTTCTGCCTGTTACATACATTTGCACGACTTTAGTAGACCCTTTTACTCTACGAGTAACGGGTATAAATATTGCACGATAAACGCGTGACTCCTTGGATATATTATAATATTATAGTCGGGGGCAAATCAACTGGTACAGAGTATGTTATAGTCGGGCTTGACCGACTTTCTCACTTGTTTTTCTAGTTCTTTGCACAACATGGCTCAAAAAATATAGAATATTTTATAGAGAATTTATCGAAAATACAAAATCAGATAATTTAAGGTGTGATGGCTTTAAAAGTTCAAATTTCCCCATAATTTGTCATTGAACTAAAAATGTGATAAAAAATAATCTAGATATTTCATACATATTGGAATAAGCAAAAAGTATAAATTGCTTTATGCTGCCTTTACACTTGTATTATATCTCTAAATTCAAATTCTCTAAAGAGAAACTCTTATCAAATTGAACCTGTCAAATTGCATAAAAAAGGCTAAATTTTTCAAATGTTTCGAGTTTTTTGCTTTGCTATTACACTATCGTCAGAGAGTCTCTATAGAGATATATAATAAGTGTAAAGGCAGCTTTCGACTTGAGCAATCCGTATAGGAAAGGAATATAAGGAAAACTACACAAATAAGTAAAGGAAAAAAATTATTTACATATTTAACTATTTACTTGAAGATTACGCAGATTTACAAAAAAGGCCAAAAGAAATTTGGTTGAAAAAGGTTACTTTATGTGGCAACAGGACTTACAAGTGTAAGCAAACCTCGCTCAACACACGTTTATGTAAATATCTCGTAAACCTGACGTGCTGGGGGAAAACGGACAATTGATTTAAATCCAGCGGCCAAAAATACATTATACGATTGCCAGCTTCTCTGTTGCAAATCCTTGTAAATCTGTGTTATATCTGATTTTGGATTTTTAATAAATTCTCTATAAAATATTCTGAGTTTTTTGAGCAAAGAACTTCACATGTTGAAAATCGTATAGAAAAGAGTCCGGTCTAATGTACATATACTCGAAACGTAACCCATTATCCATCAATCACCAACTAATATTGATTACAAAATTGTAAAAGTAAATAATAAAGTTGGCAACATAACCGCATAATCATGAGTGCGGTTTATTTCAGTTTAAATTTGCACAACAAAGGCAAATCTAAAAGTATAAATATTTAAATTAATTTATTTTACTTTGCAAGTTCTAGCTGGCATATAGATCTATGAGCAGACTACGTATTCACCGATAGCACTAGGTTACAATTAAGTTAAAGTTATTAAATGACCCATTTCTACTAGCATAAGCGCTTAAATCCGACATGATCTGGTTATTTTATTCAAGTTTTGGTAAAAGTAGACAAAACTTAAGTTTTATTCAGATGCCGCTGTGGCTGATGGTTATTCGATTCAAGGACATGGCTTATTCAACTCAGCTTGTCATGTTGATCATGAATATACCATACATACAATACTTTATGTGGCCGATGATGTTTTCTTCCCCTTTGCAAGGGTATAAAAAAACTCCCTTTAAAATGTAATCTAACTCATAACTCAAAGGGCACACACGCATGGTGAAGGTGCCAAACCGCAAGTTAAATCAATATCAACCAACATTTCAATACACATTGGTCGCAGTACCTTTTGGGATACACATTTGTACTTTTACATGCTCTTAGAAGTTTAAAAGGGAAAATGGAGGCCATACCGGAAAACTTTTAAATGATTTATGTGTGTTTAAAAACAAGCAGGCAACCAATTTAATTTTCTTAGTTCAAAGTTTGAAAATAATTGAAAGGTACTGTCTGTGCTCAGCCCAAAAATTGCGAATGTTGCGTTGGGATTCGGTATGTATAGTCCCCACTCCAAAACAAACATCATATTTTTTCGTTTTGTTCAAATAGTTTAATAGAGCCAGAGAATACCCTCCATGATTATTAGCTGTTATTTTAAACTTAATTTTTGGTTAATGTTCGGCCGTTGGCCTACAACGAGCAGTAAATATAAGTGAGCCAGGTAACACCAAGGTAATGCGTGTTACCCGCGCAACCCAAAATAAATAATTACCCACCGCACGTCCAACCATTAGGCGAGCACAGGTGCATTTAGTTAATTAGGGCTGCTTTGCCTCTGTTCCTTTATTTAGCAACTTAAAGGATATAACATGAATGGCTCTTAACTTATTCGCACCCCCTTATAAGTGACATTTTGTTTTATAATGCGTGCCAATAAAGTAAAAAAAAAACGAGAAGGCTAAGCTTACTTCGTCCGTGCCGAAGTTTTTATACCCTTGCAAGTTCTTGTCTTCATCACGCTCCCGCTCTACTTGACGAGATGCTAGATTTTCTTCGCGAATAGCGGCCAGTCGACTAGCATTTCAAGTTCCGAGACGCGTTTTGCTCGTAACGGATGCGAGCTCTATCACGGGACGCCTACCGTCGTTGCTCCTGGGACATTGAAGACACTCGTGGCATTTTGATTAATTTTATTGGTCACAATATTGGTTTCAACAATTTAAGCACATAAATAAAGTGTAGTACGGAGACGCTGACAATTTTGTCGGAGCCTATCTAATTACATAGCTCAGGAAATCCGCTCATGAAAATTGTCAGAGCACATTGTCAGAGCGAGTACGGAGCAACCAACAATTCGCTTTGACAATTGCATGGACCTGCCAACTCGTTTTTTTTCAAAACAGCTGATAAATTGTCGAAGGGGGGTCTGAAAATTATGAAACTTGTTTGATAATTGTCAGAGGTACCTTTGGAAATTGAGCACACAATGAAAAAAATTAAAGCAAAGAAGACCTAAAATCAAAACTACAATTATTTGGACAACTGAGAGGAGGACAAACAAATGGAGCTGCTCAAAGTGGGCGAGATGTGGCGGAGAATCCTTCTCGTCTCCACTGTATGCATAACACCCGAGTCTAAACCTGCGCAGTCTCCACAGCCCACGGAACGGCCCTACAGCCAACGGCCAAGCAGCCCTAAGCTGAAGTCTCCACAGCCCATTATAGTAGTGGCTCGTTCGGCTTACTGTGGTAGCTTCCGTTGCTACTGTTGTGGCCACCTTTAAATCCGTATTCATGTGCGGCACAGCAATTTTAATCTCCAGATGCGTTTTGTGTAGTCGTTATAGCAGTAAGGTATGCGAAATAAGTCATCTTACAATCATATAATCATTGATATATACTAAAGCTGGAAATATATTGAAATATTTTTGTTTTTTCTTTCACCTTAACGAAGTAACAATTTAATTCCAATTCTTAAAAGATTTAATGAAAGCATAATACTTTTTACAAAATTTAATTTATATTTTTCAGAACGAAATAAGTGAACTGATAATTTCAGAATATTACGATTTTAATAAGGTTTAGTCACCGTGATTTTTTTAATATACCTAAAAATGCCCTCCATTACTGTTAATAACCTTCAATACACGTGCTAGCATTGAATTAACCAGGTTTCGAAGAATTGATGCATCCAATATAGCCCAATCTACGATAATAGACTTGTTAAGTTCTTTTACCTTGTTAACTTGCCTCCCATGCATGTCGACTTTGTTGGAAATTATCTCCTAAAATTTTTCATTGCAATTAAGATCTGGACTTTTTGCGGGCCACATCAAAACCGCTATTTGTTTTTATTAAGAAAATAGTTTAGTGCGTTTTGAAACGTGGTACGCAGCATTGTCCTGTTGGAATGTCCAAGAATCTCTGAAATATTCTTGTCCATAATTACAAAAACTTCGTCAAATAGTTCGGCATACCTTTCAGAGTTCTTTTAATGTGTTACAAATCATATTGAACTCTTTCCAGCAAAGCCAAATGCAGCTCACACCATTAGCGAACCTTCTTGAAAATTGCGTAACACTCTTACTTGTTTTGGCGTCCGTATATCCCCATAATATTATTGATACCCATCTTGGCCATCTAAATTAAACTTTTTTCATCACTAAAGATAATACTTTGCCACTCGAAGTCCTAAAACTTATGCATCTCAGCAAAGTGCATACGGGCAACTTTGTGCCTAGGAAGTAATTGAAATTTGAGGGTCCTTTTTTCATATGAATCGAATTGATGGTCACGTAAGATTGGCTGCACCCGACGCTTCGATACTGGAAGAGCTAGTTCGTGGCAAATATGGCCTGCACTTAGGTTTTCTTTAATGCTTTTCATTTTATTCTTCTATTATCACGTTTTTTCAACAACTGCGGGCGTCCAAAACGAGGTCTTTTTCTGTGATTTTACGAATCTTTTAAATACTTTTGAATTTTAAAATATCTTCTCGCCATTTCGGAAGCAAATTCCTGTGGAGGCATCCCCATTTCGCGATATGGCGATATTTTAGTTCGCTCTTCATTAGAGGCGTATTGGCTTTGAACCATTCCTGCAAAATTGAAGTTAATTTTAGATTCAAATTTACAGATTATGAATCAAACATCACCTTCCTATTGGCTATGACTTATGGCGAAAAATTTCCGTTTAATTTACGCCTGTATGCAAGTGTACGAAGACATAAACTGATAATGTAAGCTCAATTATTTCGTTCTGTAATGCGAGGCGCATGAGCTTTTTAATAAAATTAACGACACCTTATAGAGTCTTGTGCTTAACATTGTTATTGCAAGCATGGAAATTGTCTTAGAGGAAACTAAGCAAAAAAAAGAAATTGAAAAAATGATTAGCAAAGCTCTGACAGCAGATCATAAGATTTATAAGGTGACTTATTTCGCATACCTTATGACTCAGTGGCTAAGTTCTGTTCCCGTAGCCCGAAATAAAGGGCACAGCTTCTACCGCCCCACACAAAATGCTTCCATGGCATTAGCACAGACAACTGAATTTCCCCTAGTGACTTCCATTTTCAATTTTATACACTCTTTTATTTTATTTGAATTAGCCCGCTTATTTTTAATACACACAACAGCTGATTTCTGTCTGTTGCCTGGTCACACTACATTGTCTGAGCCGCTCTGGAAATTATCAAACAATTTCCGCTCCGACAAAATTGTCAGCATCTCCGTACTACGCTTAAACAAACAAATAAGTTCCTTTCAGTCTCGTAGCTCAAACTCGACTGCCACATATCATACATTTATTTTACTAGAAAAGTTACTATGCCTACTAGGAAAGTTGTAAAATTGACTCTTCGACCGATCGTTCCTATGGCAGCTACAGGAAGTAGTCATCCGATCCGGGCGGTTTCGACATATTAGCAGCGTGCAGCCAAAAGAAGACTCTGTGCAAAATTTCAGCTCGATAGCTTTAAAACTGACGGACTAGTTTGCGTAGAAACAGACAGACAGACGGACGGACAAAGCTTAATCGACTCAGCTCGTCGCACTGATCAAGAATATATAGTTTATGGGGTCGGAAATGAATATTTCTATGCGATGCAACCTGCTGGGCAAAATTATACTACACTTTGCAAATTATACAAATTAAGTTATAACCGCCGCTAGGAAGCTCTACTGTTTTTTCAAATCACTTGCTATAGTATTTGCAGTGTTGGCCGTTTCCCTTTTTGATATTTTAATAAACACCACACGGAGGGAAAAATGCTATGAAATTTTAATATTTACACTTCGACTTTAAAGTTCCCATTCCCATTAAAAATGGGAAAAGGGGATCATGAAGTTGTGCAAATGCATGTAACAGCCAGAAGGAAGCTTCTCCGACCCTATAAAAAATATATATTCTTGATCAGCATCAACAGCCGAGTCGGTATAGCCATGTCCGTCTATCCGTCTGTCTGACTGTATGATCGCGTCGATCTCAGAGACCATAAGAGATAGAGACACAAATTTTTACATGCACACAGGTGTATACCTTACCCAGATCAAGTTTATTTAAGATTTTGAAAACATCCCCCCCTCCCCCCTTAAACCGCAAAAAACTGTCACAGCCACAATTTTAAAGTTAGAACCTCGTAGCTTAATATATATTATCCTAGGCCTTATATCTAACACTCTCAAACGGAATAAAAGATCCGAGCTAAAACACCAAAGTTATACACGAAACAATTTTGCTTTTTGGAGCGGGGGGCGGCACTGCATGCTGGCAGCTGGCCGCGTGTGTGTGTGCGCTCACGATTTTTTTTATTTTTTTCCATGGGATCGCCATGGGGGGATGAAAATCTTCTAAAGATTCTGCTGGACCGTACCAGCAGCAAGCGCGATTCCCCACGTTGGTGCCTACGTGCTAAATACACCCCCTCATAACTGCACACCTCATTCCCCGCGGGATCACCGATAAGTGTTACTTCGCGGGGATGGGTTGCCTAATTTAGGCACTCTCCGTTGTGCGTTGTTCGCGTTCACATCTTCTCAGATCGCTCTGTATGTCTATAACGATCTCGCTTATGGTTCTCCAGTTTGCTTCTGACTCTACCATGTAGCTGACAAGATCCTCGAGAGGTGGTACGAGCTCTTGCCTGGTACAGTACGTGGTGCGGATTCTCATTCTGAGTTGGGCAGGTCGGACATTCCGGAGTCTCTTCGTGCTTGAACCTGTGTAGGTATTCTCTATATCCTCCATGTCCAGTGAAAAACTGAGTTAGGAGGAAGTTTAATTCCCCCCTGCTCCGCCTTACCCATTCATCCAAATTTTTAATCATCCGGTGGGTCCACCTTGCCTTGGTGGACATATTCCACCGCGCCTGCCATGTAGCCATCGAAACAACTCTTTCAGAGTGTCGCATGGCATCAGTCGTCACCGATCTTCCCATCACTGCTCGCTCTGCGTAAATCTCCTTCATTTCGTTTGCCAGTATATCTACCGGTATCATGCTGGCCAGGACTAAGGCTGCGAAATCGAAGACCGTTCGGAATCCGGATATGACTCGAAGAGCGCTTAGCCGGTAAGGCGTTGCAAGCTTCTTCAGGAGGCTTTTATTACTCGCCACCGCAGACGCCCATATTGGTGCGGCATAAAGCAAGACTGAGGTAACTCTGGCCAGTAGTAGTCGTCTTCCAGCTCTGGGGCCTCCTATGTTGGGTAGCATCCACGAAAGGGCTGTCTGCACTTTCGAAGCTTTTTGGCTTACATATTCGACGTGGGGACGAAAGCTAAGACTGTTGTCCAGCAACACTCACAAGAATTTTATGCACTCCTTCGATTTCACTAATCACATTATCCACTATTAGGTTCGTGAATTCTATCTTCTTCCTGCTTGTGATGAGCACGGCCTCCGTTTTTACCAGCAAGTTCTAGGTGGGCTTCCTTCATCCATCTGGCCGCTCGTTTTATTGCCGTATTTGCAGCCGCCTCCAGCTGTCCGACTTTCTTTGCTACAACTACCAGCGCCAGGTCATCAGCAAACCCAATCAGCTTGCAACCCTTCGGTAGTTGCACTCTTAGCACCTCGTCATACATTCTGTTCCACAGAAGTGGCCCAAGGACCGACCCCTGTGGGACTCCTGCCGTGACGTTGTAGTGCCTGGGGCCTTCCTCAGTGTGATACACTAGCACCCTATCTGACAAGTAGTTGAATATGATCCGTTGTAGGTAGGCTGGTACTCCAAACTGGTCTAAAGCGCACAATATGTGCGACCAGCTGGCCGAGTTAAAGGCATTTTGGATGTCCAGTGTTACCACCGCACAGTATTCCTTGCTGCCCCATCTCCAACGAGTTCCCTCAATCGCCTTGGTTGCAATTTCCACAACCGCCTTGACTGCGTCCACCGTAGACCGTGCCTTACGGAATCCATATTGGGATTCAGATAAGGCCCTTTTTTCATCGACTATTGCCAAAAGTCGGGTATACACGATCCTTTCCAGAATCTTCCCCATTGTGTCTAGGAGACAAACAGGTTTGTATCCTGACGAGTCATCGGCTGCCTTACCTCCTTTTGGCAGGAGGATCAACCGTTGCTGTTTCCACCTCTAAGGGAAAGCTCCGTCCAGCAGGCATCTTCAAAACGTTTCAGTGAATACGTCTGGTCTCGTTGCTATCGCAAGCTTGAGGGCCTTATTCGGAACACCGTGCGGCCCAAGAGCCTTCCTCGCGCCAATGCGCTTACACGCAGCAGGAGTTTCCAGGCTCCGTATTTTTTTGGTGATATCGGCCTCCTCCCAAATTTCTTTGAAGCACCTGACCTTGCTGCTTTTAATGCTCTTCTTCAGCATCTTCTTGGCTTTTTTAAAAGCATTGCGCTTCTCCTCGAAGTCTGGGCGGTGCCAGGCTCTTTGCGCGTGCCGTCTCGCTAAGATGCAGGCTTTACTTAGCCAGTTGATCTCCTCGTTCCACCAGTAGCATTGAGCAACCTGCCTGCTCTCTCTCCTTTTAGGCATGGATGACAATCCTCTGGGCTAGCTGGTTTCCAATGTCCTCATCCTTCCATTTCGGGCCTGTTGTCTTTGATTTTTGTCTTCGTTGTCAAGGTAGAAACTTGGACTTCAAAAAGGATCGCCTGGTGGTCACTAAATGTAAAATCCTCACTAACCTTCCATCTTGTTTCTCTGCATAGTGAGCTACTAAGCAGAATAAGGTCTATAATAGAACCTCTGCGAGCCTTCCAGTAAGTGAGTTCCTTCCCGTCGTTCGCTAGGGTTACATTTAGTGCGGAAAACGATTCCATAAGACATTTCTCTCTGGTATTTGTTGCCTTTCTGCCCCATTCCAGCGACCATGCATTGAAGTCACCAGCAATGATAAGAGGAGCTCTTCCACGTGAGTCCTCCTTGATGTCCGCCAGCATTTTTTGGAACTGCGCCATTTGACAACTTGGTTTGGCATAGCAACTCACTTATCTTGGCCCTTACGAACCCTTCGCGGTATGCATTGACTTCCTTAGGTGAAGTATTTAACGACCATATGGCTGCTCTGCCACATTTGCTAGCCGTCCACCCGCTTCCTGCAATTGTTTTATAAGCTCACATATGACTTCCATTTCTTTACGGATTGTCTCAGTAGAGTCTGCACTGCTTCACAGTGGATAAGGTTTAGCTGCAAGCACTTCATGATCGTTTGTCTAGTGCGCTCCTAAACAGGGGACACCTACCGCTTCATGCGATGTGTTTCGAGTCGTTTTTCCCGCTACAGATCATGCACTGCGGATCTTGTGAGCAGTCCCTTGCGAAGTGGTCCCTTCCACCGCATCGTCGGCATAGGTTTGACCTGTCGAACTCACTTTTGCAATGCCTTGCTAGGTGGCCAAACTCAAGGCATCTGAAACGCTTGGTGACATTTATCCTCTCACGAAGTCTGCATCTTACCCATCCTACTTTAAGGAATCCAATTGATAGGGCCTTCCGAGCGCTTTCCGCTGACATCTTTATGGAAGCCGTTTGCGTTTGCCCGTACGCCTTGCGTAGGCTGATGTCCTCCAGTGCTACGTCCTCTAGCAGAAGCGGTTTTTTTAACGCCTCGTAGATGTCCTCACTGTTTGTGACCTCGTCCAGATCCCTACATTCGATCGTGACACGATGAGTTAGTGTACGAAACTCTGCGTGTTCACCCAGCGATTCGCCCACTAAGCACTTGAATGCTGTGGTATATTCTCCAGACTTATTTAGTTGCAGCAGAAGTTCTCCTTTCTGGGTTCTTAACCCCGCTTAACTTTGCATCCATGTCATTTCATGTTTTCGGATTATCTCTGCGTAACTCGCTTCACCCTTCGCTAAATATGGTATCCGCTCGCGTCTTCTCCTTTAGCAATCGCTTTCCCCTCTTTCGGGTGTTCTTGGAAGTTGCCATACACCAATCGTCGCCATTTGTTCTTGAGATTGGTGTCTCGTGCGTCTCCGCGGTGTTTGGAGAATCCTCCACCTCTTGTGCGCTAGCGGCGGCATCGACGTCGGCTGGACCACGGGATCGCTTGGTTTGGGGCGTTCGTACTCCTACGCCGTGCTTCCTCTTGGGTTCGACATTGGTTCTGAACAGCGGTGATGTCTGTGAGGATTGGTGTGTCCTGATAACAGCCTTGGCTCCTTCGTCATGCAGCTGGATGGCAGATAGCTCATACAGCGCCCTGATACTCTCAATGGAGTCCCTCATGGGCTGATGGATGGACCTTCGTTTGCCATCTTCAAGCATATCCACTAGCTTCACAATTATACATCCCAGGTCACACAGTGCCGAGCAGCTCTGCGGCTAAGCACTTGATTGGGGTGTCCAGAATCCGTTTCCTAAAGCATTACTGGTCTCTGCTTTAGTCGCCTTCTCATGTTAGTTGGTCTGTAAAGATAGTATGCGAATCAATTTGTGTTTCCATTTTCCGATGCTGGAAAACCCAACTCTAGTTTGTGAAAATGTCAAAAAAATGATGTATGCAATAAACTATTTCTCGTCCGATTGACTTGCAACTCTGTTTGTAAGGATAGAATTCGAGTTCATTTGTGATTTAATTTTCTAATGTTAAAAAATCCGCCCCAGGGTGTTAAAATGCTCGTAAAATTCTGCATGCAAAATACTATTTGTCATCTGATTGACTTGAAACTCGGTTTGTAAGGATTTGCAATCAATTTGCGATTTTATTTTCCGATGTTGGAAAGTCCACACCCATGGTGTAAAATGCCCAGGGTGTAAAAATGAACAGAAAACTGTAGAAAAAATGTATCATCCGACTACAGGGTATTAAAATTTCCGAAAAATTTTGCATGTAAGAATAATTTGAGAATTAATTGGTGATGAGATCTTTTTCCATTATCAATTACTCTATGCAACTAGGTCCAGTATATTGAAGGGTTGCTGCTGATTCTAGATGATTTTCGTGTGCTGAACACGAATCTGTTTTCAGAAATGGCAAATAGGCAGAGGCTATGTCCGTGGTCTTTCCCTGTTTCGCCTCGGTGGTCGCTATCGCGACGCTATCTCTGGATGGAAATTCTAAAAGGATAGCTCTGGGGAATACATGCCTTTGGTCCCAAATTACCGTGGATTCTCTTGTATACGGAACCTTTATTCCCTCATTGCTCCAGCCAGGAGGGCTCCGCCTCCTTACGTGACATGACCCGCCACGTGTCAGTTAGGATGCTGTTCTGGTTCCTCAGCATTGAGAGGACCCATTCATCCGCTAACGCACTCAGAAAAAAAAGATCACGATATTTAGTATCAAACGGGTATTTTGAGTATCGAATCGGCCTTCATCTGAAAAAATATCAAGATGATATTATCGCGTCCATATGTTTAGGTGGAAATAGTATCCCATTGATGTGAAAAATTTATATTATTTTGATATTATTTCGGCTGATATTTGACTTTTTTTCTGTGCAGTACTCCTTGGGAGGAAGATGGTGATATAATAGGGCGAGGAGATATTCTCTCTCTTCTTACCTAGAAGGTGGTACTCCCTTCCATTCTGTCAACCTTGACTCGTTGCTCATTAGCCACTCCGCGGTCGTCTCATCGTTGCAGTCGATGATCAGATGACCAGGCCGGAAGTGGATTTCCGCGAAGCGGAACAACAATATGTTAGGAAGACCTCCAATATCGCATCCTCAAACGAAGATAACTCCTCTTGACTGTGGTTGACCTGAGGGTATTCCTCACGTACCACCGCTACCCTCATCTTTTTCGCAACGTCTGCATACGTTGCTTGGGGTGGAATGGGCACTGAGGGAAGATTCACCGCCCTTACAGCACTGTCATTTGCAGCTGCCTCTGCTGCTGCGCTGGACGTGCTGGGCACGCCGTCTCGGTCTTCCTCGGGGGCTGCTGCCTGTGAGGGGGTGCTAATCGCTTCGGCGTGGCAGTTGGCGGCGTAATGTGGGTGCTGCTTCTCTTTGGGGCAGGGGTGCGTGGCTGCACCTCTGATGTCCCAGTTCTTGGCTCCTTTGCCATCCGGAGGGCACCTCCAGTTTGTGACCATTCGTGAGGTATCTCAGGTACCACTTGGTCCGAGAGCAAGAGAGACCTCGACGACTTGGGTCGTCGAGGCCTCCAGGCCGCCCTCTTGGAGGCAGGGAGGCCTCCTTGGAACGTTTGTCCCCGGTGGGAGGTGACCTTTGTCCTCCAGAGCAGGTGGGCCGAGTTCCCATTGGAGGGATGGGATGGTAAATAGGATGTGAAGGTCAATCGGTACAAAAATAATTTCGAAAATTTTAAAAAAGAGATTTGTGTATTAACGATTGCACTTCGAACTTAACTAATAGCCTATTTCCACCAAAGAAGTGAAGCTTCGTTCCTTGAAATGACAAGAAATGAAGAAAATTATATAATTTCTTCCATACGAATTTTTGTTGCATTTTGGCCATCATTTCTTTCATTTCTCAAAAACGACGGCATTTCCCACGAAGGAATTTGGTATTTTTTAAAAAAGTACTTGCTACTCTCTGGCACTACTCGTTACTCTCTGGAAATAGAAAGCTGTTGATTTGAATTTAAACAAATAGAGGAATGCTAACTTCGGCTCGACCGAAGTTTTTATACCCTTGTAGCTTGTATGATTTATATAAATTAGTAGTCTGATTCCACTGACACAAATATGTACATTTGGCCAAATGTACACACTTTTGACAAGGCCTCCTATATACATTTTCTACACCTAATTTCTATGGCAACTGTACTATATAGTTGTCCTATCAAACTTGGTGGAATTATGTGAAAGCATAGAAAACTTGTAAATACAAGGTTCGGGGACGTTTGCGTTGAAGACATAAAAGTTTTTCTCACTAAAACAACATTTTCGACCGATGGTTCCTATGGCAGCTATATGCTATAGTCATCCGATCTGGCCGGTTCCGACAAATGTGCTGCGTATTTGTACCAAAAGACTTCGTGCAAAGTTGGGTTAAGATAGCTTTAAAACTGACGGAGGAGATAGCATAGAAACAGACGGACAGACGGACGGACGGACAGACGGACATGGCTATATCAACTCAGCTCGTCATGCTGATCAAGAATATATATACTTTGTGTGGTCGGAGATGCTTCCTTCTATGCGTTACAAGCATCTGGACAATTTTAATATACCCTCTACAAGGGTATAAAAAGTAATTAAAGTATACAAAAAGTTTTTCAGTCTAATTTATTTTTTCTAGTTTTCAACATGGTTATATAAAAACCGTCCGTTGAAATTAGCATAATGTAGCTGCTGAATGATGCCTGTTATAGGTAGGTAGGGCCTAGAACAATTCGCTTATGATGCTGTTGCGGTATTGCAAAGCGTCTTTGATGAACGCTGCAAGGGCTATCCAATTTACTCCGTTGAGCAGATCGAGAATTTCGTTTTCCGATAGATGCAGACGCTGAAAGTGCAACATACGTATCTCCTTTAAGATGGGGCAGATTCCGACAAAGTGAGCCACATCTTCCTTGGCAAACAAATTGCAGAGGGTACAATCTTGCCAAGTGCTAATCCTGTGAGGTTGAAAACAGCGTTTATCCTCTCCACAGCTAGACTGTCATTGAAGTAATTTTTTGATCCGAGGTTGAGATCCAGGGATTTATACAGAGTCCTCTCTGTGCTCCTTTTTGCTTGCGCAATAAATCCGTCCCTTTCTACTTCACAGATTTTGGCAATGATTTGTGAGTGGGCTTGTTGCCACAGTAGATGGTTGTCAAGGTCGATACTGACGCAGCACTCGTTAGCGATGTTAGCCCATATCTCAAAGAGCTGGGATCTTTCGCCCTGAAGTTGCCTAGCTATGATCTTCGGCAATCTTGAGCTATCCATCTTCATAACTTTGTTTACGTAGTTGAAATGGGTGTGCAGAGTGTACGTGAACAGAGAGGGCAGACCAGTTTCTATAAATATTGCGTAATTTGGAGAAGTTGAGGGGAGCCTAAATACTTTTTTGATGAAGAAGGTGAGGAGGCGTTCGACATATTCATAAGATGAGTGGCCCCATACTTGCGATCCATATCACAGGATTGAACGTACAGCCGCTTGGAAGAGTGCGTATTTTGTGCTTGGCTTGACGTTTTTCCTACTAAGCAGAGTTTTCCATGACGCGTTTAAGGCCACTTTTGCATCTTTCAGTTTCTCGCAGAGGTGAGCTTTAAATGACATATTCTGAGTCACTAGTACCCCAAGGTATTTGTAGCTCTTCACCCTTTTAAGGGTAACACCGTCTATCGTCCAGTCTTCTAATCGTGAGTAACGACCGCCGCCCTGTCTAATTATCATGATTTTTGATTTGTCCGTGTTGATTTGAAGGCACCATTCTCTACAATATTCGTGAAGCTTATCAATCATTTCCTGGAGCATTTGCGGAGAATCGGCAAAGAGACACATGTCGTCGGCATACATTAACACTTTGAATAGTTGTCCAGCAAAGGTCACCCCGCCTGGTAGGGCATGTGTGATGTCATCGACATATAGGGAGAATAAAAGTGGACTTAGAATGCACCCCTGCTTGACTCCACAGTTAGTGTTAAGCCAGTCAGAAAGTCTGGAACCGTCCCAAACCGATGCTGTGTTATTGCCGTACAGCTGGACTAATGCCTTGAGCATTTTAGTAGATAGACCGATGTTGCTCAGTTTGTAGAACAGGCTTCTTCTGTTCACTGTATCAAACGCTGCCTTAAAGTCAATAAAAAATATATATACCTTTTTTTTGTTTAAAATATCAATTAGTTAAAAAAAGTTAAAGTTGTGAATTTAGCTTTCTGCTGATAATTCAGGGCGATAACAATGCGTCCGCCCCGCGTAATTGCTTTCCAGACGGGTATGTCTTTTTTTTGGGGTAAATATTGCAAAAAGTCCCTGTGAGTTTGAAAGTGGCGCCTGTTATTTAAATCAAACCATTCAGCTGTTTTTGTCAACGTGGCATTGCGAATGCCAAAAAGATGAAGATTTGTCAATGGAAACAGCATCATTTTTAGAATTGAAAATGATAAGAAATGAAGCCAATGGAAATAGGCTATAAGACTTCTTTATTTGTGAACTTACGAGAACAAGACCGGCTACTAGATCATATGGAAAGAAAATCGTACTCATTAAATCTACTTGGCTTGAGCAGGCGTTTTCAAATCGCCTAACTTTCGTCGTCTAATCTAGTAGCCGGGCATATTTGTGCCCCTTCACATATTCAGTCAAATAACTTTAATTTTAAATGCCAACGCTTATACGAAAGCCTCTAGAGATTTCTAAGACACACCAAATAAAAAATTGAAGACAGATAAATAGGCGTGTAGATCAAGCGGCTCAAAATAAATCGAAACTTTGTAAAATTTTTATAGAGTTTAGATTATGTTGATACGGGTAATTAGATGGACGGTAAAGATCAAAAGTTCTAAGAAAATTTGGCGAAAATTACAAAATTTTTGTATGAGTTTAGATGATCATGAAAAAATCGAAATGTGAATTTTTAATTTTAACTTCCCGGGGTTTTCCAATCGATAATTTTTTTCTTTCTGTAACTTGGTAACACTGTTAGTGACAGCTGTGCTTGCTTATTCACCTGATTTGGCTCCGTGTGACTTCTGGCCATTCAGCAAATACAAGAGACCGCTCCGGGGACACCATTTTGACTCGGTTATGATGATAAAAGCAAAATTGCAGAGAGCTCTGAAAGCCATTCTGAAGGAGGACTTTGCCAAGTGCTATGATAACTGAAAAATTCGTTGGCATAGCTGTATTGCAGCGAAAAGAGATTACTTTGAAGAGGATGAAATAGATTTAGAGAAACAAATAAAGATTTTGAAAATATGAGAAAATTCACTTTTCAATTTCATCACAGTATATAGATGGTGAATATCGAAATGTCCACCAATTTGGCGAAATTCGCAAAATTTTAGAATGATTTTGGTTATCATGACGACTTTACAAATGGATACTATTATATTTTCTTTTTAATATACTAAAGGGGGCATAGCAACTAGTAGATACATAAGTCGAATTTACCGACCCCACCTTATAGATACACAAGTTGAAAGCGGCCAGTTTGACCACCGCCCCGGGCGCCTACGCCACTAAGAACTCGGTTTGTTTGGATAGAATGCGAAAAAAATGGGTAATGTGATTTCCCGATATTGAAAAACTCACGCCTAACTGTGGAAAATGGGTTGCGGGTTCAATGCCAAACGATATTTTTAATCCTTTCAGTATGAAATTCGATTTGTAACCTCCAGGCGCCAAATAAATGGGAAAAAATGCTTCAGTCTTGCAAACTCACCCCCAAGGCCTATTGTTATATTCTAGTCGATCTAAATGATCATGTGTGTTCAAGGCCAATCGTTGTTTTTTAGCCGATCTGAAAAAAATTCCGTTTGTAATCTGCTTAGGGCAAATAAATGAAAAAAGAATGCTCCAGTTTTACTACTAGCAAAGTCGAAAAATGGAGAGTGGAGGTGTGTCCAAGAGTCAAATAATACTTGTCTTTCTCCATTAACTTCAAACTGGTTCTGATGTCGGCTCTATCAGCTATACTGATAAATTCTATATTGATGAAGGGTATACTGATGGCGGCGCAGCGAAGCGCTCCATGTTATATGCTAGTTTAATATAAAATAAACCAATAACAGCTTCAAACACGGGCATGCACTTGAACAAGTTCAAGCCTCGAATTTGCTGACACCCGATATGCTCACTCCTGGAATATAGCTTTTCCCGTATGAATCGACAACTCAACATAAGGCGACGGAAATATTTGGCAACTGTAACAGCTCAGCAACTTCACCAAAATGAGTTGGTTAACAAGTTGATGGCTTATTAAAATTAAAATATTGTTACTTATGTTCTAGTTCGATCCAAGATATATTTTTTTTCGTAGACCAAGTCGTTTGGTTATTATTTTACATTTGGTACAGATTTTTTTTTTATAATTTATTATTATTTATTTTGTTTCTAAATTTTCTGTCACCTTATGTAAATTTGGGAACTTAATTTAAATTGTGAATTGGTACAGAGTATAATAATACGTTAGGCTTTTGCCAGCCATTTATTATTTTCAAATACGTTCTGAGAGCTTTTATTGCGCCAACTCAAGTTTTACCATTTTAAGCGCAATTTCCCAGAAGGCATGAGATGTTGTCAAATAAACTCATTTTACCCATTCTCAAAAAGCATTGTACAAAAATATTTTTTAAAACATTTAATAATATAGTTCTAATAAAACTGGTTTTTTTGTTTACCTTATGTAGACCACGGATTCCCCTGTACTTAGCACAACAGATATCGTCATCGTGCTGGAAAATAACACAAACGACCGGCGAGCCGCTAATGCAGAAAACAAAGTTACAGAAGACTTTTGGATTAAAAATGATGAAACATGCATATAATTTGTTAATACTAGACTTACCATCTTTAATTATTATTCTAAATATAAAAATTGTTATCACTCCGAAATCTGAAATAAATTAATATGCACATTTGAATAAAATTAAAACCCATTGCATGAACGCACGATCAAATATCAGTAAAATTTTCCGAGGAAAACGTTCCATAAAGTCAATGAAATTGTAAGTCACGATGGACGAATTTGGATACATCATATTGCTGAAACCGAGGGCATCTCCGAAAAAAAAATGCAGCTGCAATTTATGAATCAAGTGACTAAAAATATAAATTTTGGGGCCAACATTATGCTTACACTCTCGAAGAGGATATAGTTAAAATGTTCACAGGGGGTTCATAGAAGTGCCGAATATCCTCGATTGTTTATTAGAAAAGAGAACATGTAAAATATTAGAATTCACTTTAGTAAAAATAGAGGAAAGCTAACTTCGGCTCGACCGAAGTTTTTATACCCTTGTAGCTTGTATGATTTATATAAATTAGTAGACACAAATATGTACATTCGGCCAAATGTACACATTTTTGACAAGGCCTCCTATATAGATTTTCTACACCCAATTTCTATGCCAGCTATACTATATCGTTGTCCTATTAAACTTGGTGGAATTATGTGAAAGCATAGAAAACTTATAAATACGAGGTTTGTGGACGTTTGCGTTGAAGACAAAAAAGTTTTTATCACTAAAACATTTTCGGCCGATGGTTCCTATGGCAGCTATATGCTATAGTCATCCGATCTGGCCGGTTTCGACAAATGTGCAGCGTATTTGTACCAAACGACTTCGTGCAATGTTTGGTTAAGATAGATTTAAAACTGACGGAGGAGATAGCATAGAAACAGACGGACGGACAGACGGACATGGCTATATCAACTCAGCTCGTCATGCTGATCAAGAATATATATACTTTATGTGGTCGGAGATGCTTCCTTCTATGCGTTACAAACATCTGGACAATTTTAATATACCCTCTACAAGGGTATAAAAACCGGAACATGGCAGATAATCTTCAAAAGTTAAGCAAATTATTGAAGCATACTTCTTAGCTGCGGTAGAAATAACAAATCTTTAACAGCCCCATCTAGATAGGTAACTCAAGCCGAGAAGAGGAAATGCTCGGATATGTCGCCAGAAAACGCACCAGGCAATATTATGCAGATAAGCAGTCTCGCACACACGGTGGCAACAAAAGAAGACATTGGTGAACTGAAGTTACATGGAAGGCGCTACTCGGAAATTGAATCTCTGGAAAAGGAAAACAATGAGCTCCGAGATGAAATGATTCAAATAAATGCTGATAGACTCCAGGACAAAAAAGAGGTAAGCAGAGTTTTAGAGCAATCCAAAGCCTAGAGTCTTCTAATTAAGGGTCTGCAAAAAGAGAGGTGACAAAAGACAATCGTGAAACTCTATTAAGGATAAAAATGCTCGTTGGGTCTGCTAAGATTAAGGATATTTAAAAAAAATAATAAAGTAAACTAATGTGTAGAAGTGGAAAAGGAGTAATTGCCGCCAAGGAACTGCTTAATAAAATGAGGAAGCTTTGAGAAACGTCCATTTATATAGAAAAGGATTTAAGCATAGAAAAACAGGTTTATAAAGCTGTAGTGTTACAGTTAAAGAGGCAACTCACAAATATAAGCAGTAGTCATAAAGTTTTTGTAGCTGTATTCAAAGGATGCTGAACATAAGCGACGAGATTTACCATAAGGACATCATTTCCGAAATTAAGCTAATACTGACGAATAATGACTTCCCCATGAAGATTATAAAATCATTAATTGGTAGAAACAAGACAATAAAACCAAGAGACGACAAACAACCAAAATCATATAGGTGCCTTACATACGTTCCGAAACTCTCAGAGCGCTTCGCAAAATCGGAATGTTTCAACAGACACAACATACAAATAGCCCACAAACCCACAAACACAATGAAAAGTTTTTACAACAAGACGAAATCCAAAATAGAAAAAGCCGACAAAAGCGATGTTATATATAAAATACCATGCAATGGAGATTTAGAGAACAGGTGCAATAAACTTTACATTGGAACAACAAAGTCTAAACTTAAAAAACAAGGATTTCACAACATAAATCGGATTACAAGCTCCGACACCAAACGACAAATCAAACGAGAGCGTAAGTTAAAGTCGGCTCTAACCGACTTCGATATACCCGTTACTCATGGAAACAAATGTTTAATAGCCTTACTGTATGTCTGAGGTGGGTCAGCCGAAAAGTATGCAACATTTTTTAACTCGTCTCTCTCTCTCTCTCTCACTAAGATTGCTGCTGAACGCAATGCTTAGGTTATGAGTGGGGTGGGTGGTGGGTGTTAACTGATCGTTTTTTGCTCATAACTTGAGTATCGTTCATCCGATCTTTATCATTCCTTCAGCAAATCGATAAATAATTTTAAGTACTAGATATCTCTAAAAAGTACGAACCATCTATCATCAAAACTGTAGGAGATATGACGTTTTTTCCAAATTGCGGGGGCGTGAGGGGGCGTGGCAAAAATTGAAAATAAACTTGATCTGCGTGCAGACAATAGGAGTCTACATTTCAAATTTGGTTGCTCTAGCTCTTCTAGTCTCTGAGATCTAGGTGTTCATACAGACGGACGGACAGACGGACAGACGGACATGGCTATATCGAATCGGCTGTTGATGCTGATCAAGAATATATATACTTTATATGGTCGGAAATGATTCCTTCTGGCTGTTACATACATTTGCACGACTTTAGTATACCCTTTCACTCTACGAGTAACGGGTATAAAAACAGCACTAGCAACCCACTGTATGGAGAGCGGACATTCACCGAATTTTGAAGGAACAACAATTTTACAACAAGAGAGCAATTACAGGAAGCGCTTTACTCTTGAAATGCTACATATAATTGACACGCCAACAGACAAGAGACTAAACTACAAAACTGACACTGAAAACTGCGCCCACATATACAGACATCTACTCAATAGGCAATAATTTAGTACTGAACTCCACGTCAAGCGGTACAGACGTGTTATAAATTGTATGTAAAAAATTTTTTTGAAGTAATGTGATAATTGGTAAATTGTTTTTGTAGTGTCCCTGAAGACGGATGCCGAGGCGCATTCGAAATATATCGGAAACAAACCAAAAACACTGAGTTTTTCTTCTCGACCTAGAGCCAGCTAACATCTACATTCTAATAATTAGAAAGGTCGCTAACCAACAATTATGTTTTTGTGTAAAGTGACGCCATCAATATAAATGGATGCATATAAATGGATGCATTTCGACAGCAGCCAAAATTTAATGTGTACTAGCAGCAGCAGATCTTTTGAGCTTCACATACAATAAACATACAATGAAATTCTGTTCCAAAACTCAAAAAACGAAGAAGTATTAAGGAAACAACCGCAGAGTGATCCCCAGAAAATCTCGCATTTATTAGGTCTAGTGTTAAGATCCTAGCGTATAATACGGTAGGTCTAGGTAATAAGCAGATACACTCCCACCTTCTTTCCTACATAAAATCCCATGACTTGTTTTTCTTGCTTAAAACGTTTACTGAACATCCAATACATAATTTGAGACTTATTTACCGTACTATGAACCAGCGCCCAAATCATCAATTAGAGGCAGAGCCAGCGGTGGAGCATATCATCCCTACCTACCTCAATTGCAATCACTGGTGGATGGACAATGAAAAGCTGTTTGGTACTTCACATTCATAAGAGCTCAAGCTACTTCAACAATCAACTATTCTCTGATTACCGACGCATGGCATCAATATGTAAGTTACATGGAAATTAAAAGCGAGATATTTTCAGATCACATGCCAATAAGTGTAGATGTTGAGATTTGGAACCACAGGCAAATGCAGGAGAAGAAAAGCGAGCTTCTTTCAAAATTAAAATTATCAGGTAAAGGTGCCCACGGATCGCGGCAAATTTGGAAAATATTATATTATTATATAAAAGTGAGCGCGCACAGCCTGGCAACGAATGTGGGCATTTCTCAAATGTCGAATGCGACATTCGTACGCATTCAAAGTGAAGAAAAACATATGCCAAAACATTATTTTATTTTGACAAAAGGCGAAACTTATAGCTCTTGATTAGCATTATAATTTGTGCTAAATTTGAATTTTGGCAATTGTTCGTTTTCAAGATAATTACAAAAAACCAATGCATTCGCATGCGACAAGAAGTCGATTTCAAGGCGAACAGTTCAAACACAGACTTCAGCGGAACCTGTAGGAATATTTGAATAAGACTACTTTTAAAATATTATGCATTGATGTATCTTAAAAGCGTTTTTTATTTGATTCAAAAATATTAAGTAGTTTTTTTTTATTTAATTTTAATCGCTAAGTAGTTTAGTAGTTTTTTTTATTTCATTTTAATCGCTGTCGCACGCAACATGTCGCATGCAAAATTTTGTTCCATCATACTTACTAATGTCCAAATTAGAAAAATTGCGACAGCGCGGCCCTAAATCCGAATATTTCGAAATGGCTTATGCATAAATGTAAGATTGCCTTTCATTGGTTCAATTTGACTGTTTCCCCATGAATATTTGATAAAACATAGTTTTTTTAACCACTTTAAAATTTGTGACTGCGGTTGACATTTCTGTGGAAGTGCCCATATTCAAAGTCTACTCTATGCAGAAATGCCCTCCTCTAGACACTTTTTAGCATTTCCATTTTCGGCAACGCCAGCATAAGTTCAAGTCATAAGTCATAATAGAAAGCTTTTATAGCCTGAATAAAACCATGGATAGAAACCAACAATCCGAATGGTTTGAAACGAACTCGGGTGTAAAGCAGGGAACTTGTTCTGAATCAAGAGCAGGAATCCCATCCCATTCCACCAGCAGTTGGACTCTGGAAAACAACGAATTATATTAAATTGTAATTTAAATTGTTTACTTTACTATTTCCATTATGACTACATATTTCGAAATAAACATTTTTTATTTTTTTTGAGCGTTTCCATAGAATATGTACATATTTTGTTAAATCTTTTTTTGTTTTAAATATATTTTGTTTTGTCTGCACTCAGACTTATTGGTCACTGTGTTAGCAGTGGGGAGCAAATCTCTCTCACTAACATTGTAAGACCGTTGGGGGACACACACACGTACAAAGGCCACAGACAGCGCGGCTGTGGCTCGTTGTGTCTGGTTTTTGCTGTTGAATCGCATTGGAGTTGCCAAGCGATTATGGCATCTCAGGCATGAGGAGGGAGTTGTTTTCTGACTGTGGTACCAGGTGAAGACCGCTGATGATATGGTATAGATACAATTGAAACAGCTGTTCGGTCAACTAACCTCCTTTGTGGTGTGGTCTGTCCCCATGAATGAATAAACATAGATTGCGACATCCCGCGCACAAAAGTGGTCATCTACTGCGCAGGCACCGCTGACGTCACGGTTCGCGTGCTGCTATTGGTTGAAAATAGAGAGCAGCGCCATTTAAAAAAGAGAGCAAAGCTTGTGACAGTGGGACCAATTTTATAAATTTGCTATTATTTTTTAATAGTATTTAGCTTGTGAATTATCTCATTAAATTCATAGATATTTTTATTTAATTTAAATATAGCAACATATAACTAAATAAAACGTCAAATGTTATTTTATATCTTTATTTGATAACAAATTACTTACATTTTTGTTTGTTATTTTGCCTGCAGCCGACCACAGTGCACCTCATTTTATCTAACTTTGTTTTTTTTACAGGGTTGTCGAAACTCTCGAATATCACACGTTTTATATGTCAATTGTATGGCCTTAATTTATATAAAAAAAAACGTTATATGGTGGCAACTCTTCGAAAAGCACCGCTGACGTTTTATAACGGGAAAACATGCGCATGTCGCAATCTAAGTTTATTCATTCATGGTGTGTCCCTGTTTCAAAATTATGTACCAACATAGCGAGACCTAGAACCGGCAAAAAATTTGAAGGTTTTAATTAACATAAAGGTCGTTAAAACATACATGCACGTTAAAACGAGAGCGTAAGTTAAAGTCGGCTCTAACCGACTTCGATATACCCGTTACTCATGGAAACAAATGTTTAATAGCCTTCCTGTGTGCCTGAGGTGGGACAGCCGAAAACATAAAAATTTTAGGGCTTATAGATGTTGCGAATATAAATCTAAGTTTTAAATTTGAGAAAATTGTGGGAGTTATTCAACATTTTCTATTGTGGGGGCGGGGGTGGGCGTTGCAAAAATTTGAAATAAACTTGATCTGCGTGCAGACAATAGGAGTCTAGATTTCAAAATTGGTTGCTCTAGCTCTTCTAGTCTCTGAGATCTAGGTGTTCATACAGACAGACGGACGGACAGACAGACGGACAGACGGACATGGCTATATCGACTCGGCTGTTGATGCTGATCAAGAATATATATACTTTATATGGTCGGAAATGATTCCTTCTGCCTGTTACATACATTTGCACGACTTTAGTATACCCTTTTACTCTACGAGCAACGGGTATAAAAACAAGTGAGAAAGTCGGTCAAGCCCCACTATAACATACTCTGTACCAGTTCATTTGCTCCCGACTATAATATTATAATACATCCAAGGAGTCACGCGGTTATAGTGCAATATTTTTATAAAACGCTGATCTCTAAGTTTCTCTCTCTCCCAAAGATTGTGTTTGTTTGAATACAGCGGTGATTGGCGGGAATGGCGAGGGGAGGTGGGGGTGCCGGTTAACTTATTTTGATCATAACTTTTGTATCGTTAAGCCGATCTTTATCATTCCTTCAGCAAATATTAATAATCGATACATAATTCTGATTACTAGATATCTCTAGAAGGTAGGAACAATTTATCATCCAAACTGTGGGAGATATGACGTTTTTTCTAAATTACGGAGGCGGAAGGGGGTGTGTTTTGAAAATAAACTTGATCTGCCTGCAAGTTTAAGAAATATATGTCCCATACATGTCAAACCTCTATCTCTTGTTTTAAGTGTATTAATTCTGTATAAAAACTCCTGCACGGTAGGATCGTTAGATGAGGCATCAAATTTGATGCCCCAACTTTTGTATTATCTGTGTTGCTTTTTCGGGTCGAACTGAAGAACTAGCTAGCGAAGCAGATCTTAAAGAACCAAATGTATTATTTGGTCCTTGAGTAGACATTACTCGAGAAATGCGCTCTTGGCTATTAGAAACATTATTGTTTAAATTAAGATCGGCCAAACGGCGAGCTATTAGTTCTTCCATTTTATCAAAAATGCGATCATAATCAATCTCCATTTGCAAGGATGAGGCGCTGCCTCCATGCGTTTGGATCGAACGTAATTGAAGATGATGATGCTCCCTTTGATTGCGCGATGAACCTTGTCTTTGCTGTTTTGTGCTACGTGTGGATTATGCTAGTCCTTGTTCTGAGGTAGCATTATCTAAACTCATTGTTTCGTTCAAGCTTAATGCAGGTTCTTTGTCACCTACGTTTGCATTTTCAGTGGCCGAGTCTACAGGTTTGCTTTGGGTGTTCTTCGTTTTCTTTACAGCCCCTTTGCTTTCTGAACGATCATCAGTAGTTATTACAAAAAGGCATAAATCTTGTGCATGACACAATTTTCTGCAGACCTGACATTCATTATTTATATCAATGTACTTTGTAATGCATACTCGATGGAAAATATGACTACACTTCGTGCTCATCAAGTCTTCTGTGTCTAACAGGGCTTGCGAGCAAATAGAACATTTTGCCTCTGGCAAAGTCATTGTTGGGACGACTATACTCAAATTCTCGTTACTTCGTGTTACCGGCATTTATTTTTTTTTTTTATAACATTCATAAATTGAATAAGATTTTCTATAGTCAATTTTTGTAGTGTTCTCATAAACATTATATTTTTCTTCTACTGTAAGTAAGAGTAAACAAGATGAAGGGTGTAATACTATTTTTTAAGAAAGAATTAAGCTTTTTGATCGAATGAAACTGAACGAAAACAAGAAAGAAAGTCAGTCAAGCCCGACTATAACATACTCTGTACCCTTACACTCGCATTTGCTCAGGAGTCAAACGGCCAGTTAACACCCCGCGCACAACGCGGTGCGCTCTCTAAGTTTCTCTCTCTCTCTCTCTTTTCTCTCTCGCACTAAGATTGCCTGTTTTGAACGGTTAGGGTATGTTGCTGTGGTTGTTGGTGGGGGGGTGGGTGGTGTTAACTGGCCGTTTTTTGCCCATGATTTGAGTATCGTTCATCCGATCTTTATCATTCCTTCAGCAAATCGATAAATAATTTTGTTTACAATGTATCTCTAGAAGGAACGAACGATCTATCTCCTAAACTGTAGGAGATATTTTTCCAAATTGCAGGGGCGGGAGGGGGCGTGGCAAAAATTGAAAATAAACTTGATCTGCCTGCAAGTATAAGAAATATATGTCCCATACATGTCAAACCTCTATCTCTTACCATCTCTGAGATCTCTTCGTTCATACGGACGGACGGACGGACGGACGGACGGACGGACGGACAGACGGACATGGCTATATCGACTCGGCTGTTGATGCTGATCAAGAATATATATACTTTATAGGGTCGGAAACGATTCCTTCTCCCTGTTACATACTTTTGCACAAACTTAATATACTCTATGTACCTTCGGTACAGAGTATAAAAATCTTTGATGACTGAGGCTGGTGGATGATGTCAAACCTAAGCGGAAGAATTGTCGGTCTAATGCCATTAATCTCGTAATTCCATTCAAAGTAAGAATCATTCACACTGCCTTCAAAAAAAACTTGTACAAACAGTTCATAAAACAAAAGAAAGGGATTTCTTCTCAATTTATTTATAATCCAAGCTGAGAAACCTTTGTAGCCTAATTCCAGGATACGGCTGACGCATCGGCAATCAACCATATTTCCACTAGCGACTATCAATTGAACTGAACCCACTACAAATAAAGTGTTAACAAAACAAAGTATATGGAACAACAAAACAACAAAACTTCTTTAAAAATGAATCCATTCTTTGCGGATGAACATTTGGACTCAAGCCAAACTTCATAGTTCCTGCATGAACTAGCAATCCTTCAAATCAATTTAAATTATAGAAACAGGGTATTCCGAAAAGGAATTAAATTTGAATTTAAACTTGCTGGCTAACAACTCTGCAATGCACAGTGGTCGAGTAATTGGACATGCCAAGAATCGAAGTTCCTACGAATACAGGTTTAGAATATAGCAGTTTCCTTTGCTCTAGCGCCAAACTAAGAATTCAAGAGAAAGAGTTGAATTCTGGATCAATTGAGAACCAGTCTTATAAGGGATAAAACAAATTAAAGAAATAGAATAGAAGATGTGCTCAGACAATTGGAATTAAAGAATGAGGAACTAGAATCATTTGATGAACAAGCGTATCGCAAACTTGACGTGTTTGGCGAAAGCTTCACCTGTCCTTCCAACCTAATCTAGCGCCACCAGTTGGGCGCCAAAATATATGTAATGTACCCCTGTACCATTCCACTTCAAAGCTGACCAAAATAATGACAATGATGTCAGCTCACAGTGTAATAGGAATCTGCACCAATCATCCATAAGCGCGATCCTATCTTTGAGTGTACTCCAAAGAACCAGCAGAAGCACATATGACCTTTCAACATCCCTATGCACACAGATATTAGTATGTTCTGGCCTCAGACAAGGCATATCTAACATCCTGTTCCTTTGGTCATGGGCTATATGTTTACTTAGCACGAAAGTCGGTGGGATATCTGGTTTACGACTAGCTAAACAGCCAGTGGGGGTTCTTGACCCTGTGACTAAGCAACACCAATGCATATAAATAATATCCCTGATACCATAAATCGATAAAAGAAATTTTCAGAAAGATTGTTCGTATTATCACCAACTCCTGGTTTAGCAAGCCCGATGTTCTGGCTGCTGCGTTCTTGACCCACCCTACCGATGATACTTCCGTTGCGCGCTTATTTAGAAAAATCCCAGAGTTCTTTACGACATCCGATTTACACCTTACATTACTTTACAAGGAAAAGGGCTTAGATTCAATAATCCATAATAATATCAAATTTATTCATTCAAGATTAACCAAACAATATTGTCCCCTAGCATGTCTTTCAATTTTATAGGGTAATATCCTCATTCAAGATTTCAGGTATTTCCATTATTTAATCAAAAAGTACGGGATTTCAAAAGATCAACAAAATTAAGTAATTCTATATCTTCATGTGTTGTGTTGTCTACCAACATGAATAAAATAACGATAATATATATATATGAGAGGTTGTTATCAATATATTAAGAAGGCCTAATGGTTATAAAGTTCATATGGGTATGAGTATGTATATATAGTTGATCATAAAAAGGTAATTTTTGTATTCAACTAATTCTAATAATATCCAAAAGAAAATTAAGAAAAAATTATTTCAGTTCAGATTTTGTCTCGAAAGGACAAAGGGAATTTTTCAGGAAATCCATAAGGGTTAAAGCAGCTCACAGCTGCACAGTGGTCGGTTTCATAGGCCAAAAATAAAAATAAATCTGAAATTTGCAACTCTGTGTATGAAAAATTATTCTTAGAAGAACAACAAAACAAACGGTGAATTCATTTTTCCGTTATCCCTTTGGAACGCGCTAAAAATAGCAGGAGAAGAGGGTCAAAAAAAACTTGCAAGCTGTGCAGTGAACGAAGCTTACAAGTTAGATCTGCCAAAAAAAGTTAATATTTAATGTTTAATTGCGTTAAGTCGCCAAAATGAATATTGAAAAAAAAGGTAAAGAGTATATATCTAGGGATTTTTTTGTATAATTATGTTGACCTATTGTTTTAAAACTAATGTTGTATCAGTGACCTGTGCAAAAGGTGTATTTTACTATGTATGGTTACTTCTCGCCCTCAAATGAATCTTGTTTGTTGTTATTAACTAATGTTTTCTTAGTTTGTGTTTTTTATTTCAGCTGCTACATTTTGCTACTTTCTGTGTTATTCGTGTTATTCTATTGCGTTGTCTACGTACGCGTACAGTACTTTGTTATTGTTATTTGTGTTATTCTATTGTGTTGTCTACGTACGGGTACGGCACTTTCTTATGTACGTATGTGTATTTTATTTTTGTTTTGATCGTCCTATTTGATTGTGCTTTGGTTTCAATATTTTTGTTTTCTTAATTTAACCAAGCATTCGTTTTATGTTTACAAATATACAGGTACATCTTATCAATGTCAGCTCCCACGCATATATATTTTTGATATGTGGTGTTTGCAAAAAGGTTCATTTGCTGTTAAGGCCAAATAAGTATATGGCGACCTGAAACATAGATTTGAATCTGATGGTTATGATTACATTGACAATAGTGTAAAAACAAGACTGGATTACATATTAAAAAAATTTGGAGAAATGTGGATTAAAAGCCACAGAATAAAATCCAAAGTTGTTGAGAAAAATGCGGATTGGTTTGCTCAAGATGAATTAATATTATTAAATCAGCAATCATCAACGTTACACCAAAATCGAGGTCGTCCCAGATTAAGTCTTGTAGAGTGCTCAGAAAGAACTAAGCGACGACCGATAGCAGATATAGCAAAAATTGATGTATCCGCTGCTGATGATTAGCGAATGGCTTGTAAACAACCGAATCCATCGATCTTTCCAGCAAAGGCGTGTTAAGCAATATCACTTATAACCGATGCAAATTTATCAAAGCATCAGTATTTACTTATTAGAAGCTTTATTAATAATAAACTGGATATTAACTTCTTACCCTGTTATGACAGTATTTTGAAGGAAAAACAGAAAAGTTGGCCAAAAAACCTTAAATTAGTTGGAAAATGGGGCTTTGATGGCATCTCAGGGCAGAGCGAATATAAACAAACATTTGAAAATAATAATGCAGAAGACAGTAATTTGTTTATCACATCATATGTCCCTCTTCAATTAATTACCAAATCAAATAATGATGAGGAGCACAAAATAATTTGGAAAAACCCTCGACCTTCGTCCACTCGCTATTGCCGCCCTATACGAATTCAATTTCAAAAGGAATCAGTTCTTTTAACAAAAAATGAAGAACAATATATTAAAAATAAAATTTATGAATTGGCTCCCACTAAATTCCAAACAGTTACCAACCGCAAATTTACTGTCGATCACATTCTTATGCTAACTATGGTAGATGGCAAAGTGTGCAATGCCTTTACTGAAACCTCGTCTGCAAAATGCTACATATGCCAAGCTAAGCCGACAGAGATGAATGATATCGACAACTGCTTACAAAAAAAATTCAAACAGATCACTATTGCGATTGGATTGTCTCCATTACATGCCTACATTAGATTTTTCGAATATTTCCTTCACGTTTCATATAGACTCGAAAGAAAACAGTGGCAAATATGTTGCTCAGAAAATAAACAACAATTTCTACGAAGGAAACAAACTATTCAGTGCGAATTTCGTAACAAATTGGGTTTAATTGTCGACAAATCAAGAACAGGTGGTAGTGGATCATCAAATGATGGGAACACTGCAAGAAGATTTTTCAATGAAGCTCAAGTGTCTGCTGAAATAACTGGCATAGAACAACACCTTATTGAAAATTGCGCAACTCTATTACAAGCCTTATCATCAGGTTATAAAATTAATGTAGAACGATTTAGAGAATTTGCTCTAGATACTGCTCGAGAGCTAACAACAAAGTATTCCTGGTACTATATTCCTCCCTCAGTTCACAAAATTGTAATTCACGCTCCTGATATTATTCAACATGCATTAGTCTCAATTGGAGAGCTCTCTGAAGAAGCTGCTGAGCCAAGAAATAAGAACGTAAAGAAGTATCGACTAAATAATACAAGGAAAATTTCACGAGCTACAAATCAGGACTTAATAAATATTTTGCTTTTGAGCTCTGATCCTCTGATTACCGGTCAACGAAAATTACCATGTAAAAAAAATCATTTTTATCAAAATCAGTGTTTGATTTACTTGAATAGTCAGTAAACATTACATATATATATTTTTTTTGTATTGATTAATCATTATTCACTTTGTTTATTATACTATTATTTAATTAATCATTATAAAACAATTAAATTTTTTCTATTAAGTTTTGATTTTTTAATAAATTTGTTAAAAGTTAAAGGAAAAATTTGAGATCGTTTTTAAGTTATTTTTTGATAGCCACGAAGCGTCGTGGCTAGTAGGACAATATGATTGTTTATTACTTATTATAATTTTAAAAAGCTAAGATAAAAATTTCAATTTGATTTAGCCAGTGGAAGTTTTTTTGGCCGCTAATTTTATACAGGACCGACCACTGCGAGCTGGTTGCAACCAAAACTATAAACAGTATGCATATGCACACAATAACAACACAAAACGAGAGCGTAAGTTAAAGTCGGCTCTAACCGACTTAGAAATACCCGTTACTCACGGAAAGAAACGTTGAATAGCCTTCCTGTGTGTCTGAGGCAGGACAGCCGAAAAGTATGCAACATTTTTTTAACTCGGCTATTTATCATCCGATCTTGATGAAAATTGGAGGGCTTATAGATGTTGCGAATATTAATGTAAGTTTTAAATTTGAGATCGATATCTCAAAAATTGTGGGAGTTATTCAACATTTTTTATTGTGGGGGCGGGGGTGGGCGTGGCAAAAATTTGAAATAAACTTGATCTGCGTGCAGACAATAGGAGTCTACATTTCAAAATTGGTTGCTCTAGCTCTTCTAGTCTCTGAGATCTAGGTGTTCATACAGACAGACGGACAGACGGACAGACGGTCAGACGGACAGACGGACAGACGGACATGGCTATATCGACTCGGCTGTTGATACTGATCAAGAATATATATACTTTATATGGTCGGAAATGATTCCTTCTGCCTGTTACATACATTTGCACGACTTTAGTATACCCTTTTACTCTTCGAGTAACGGGTATAAAAAAACTTTTTTGTTTTGACTTCGTTTGCATTACGTTAAGTTATTACGGTATAATGTTACGTTAATTTTTCTAGTATTTTTATACCCTTGTAGAGAGTATATTAAAATTGTCGAGATGTTTGTAACGCATAGAAGGAAGCATATTCGACCACACAAAGTATATATATTCTTGATCAGCATGACGAGTTGATATCCGTCTGTCCGTCTGTTTCTATGCTATCTCCTCTGTCAGCTTTAAAGCTATCTTAACCAAACTTTGCACGAAGTCTTTTGGTAAAAATACGCTGCACATTTGTCGGAACCGGCCAGATCAGATGACTACATCATATAGCTGCCATAGGAACCATCGGTCGAAAATGTTGTGTTAGTGGGAAAAACTTTTTTGTTTTCAACGCAAACGTCCCCAAACCTCGTATTTATAAGTTTTCTATGCTTTCACATAATTCCAATAAGTTTGATAGGACAACTATATAGTATAGCTGCCATAGAAATTGGGTGTAGAAAATATATATAGGAGGTCTTGTCAAAAATGTGTACATTTGGCCGAATGTACATATTTGTGTCAGTGGAATCAGGCTACGAATTAATAAAAATCATACAAGCTACAAGGGTATATAAACTTCGGTCGAGCCGAAGTTAGCTTTCCTCTATTTTTTTTATTTTATTTTTAGTTCATATATATATATTGAATCAAAAAAAATTCAAGGCAGTATGTTTAATCGAACTATATGCTATGTTTAGTTCGAAGACCCCACTATGCGGCCGTTTCTCCCACTGGGCTACGCTCAGAAATAGTGAAACTTTATAAACCAATAGGGCCTGCAAGGGTATGTAAACTTCAGCAGATAAAGGGTGGAATTCAGTCGGGGTTGACTGACTTTCTCACTTATTTAAAAATTAGCTTATTAAATAAATGCTTAGTGGCTTCACTGCGCGGTGTCATATTTTTTTATCTTTTTTAACTACTAGACTTAAGTCTGTATAAATGCAAATGTATATTCATGATTAACTGTTTATAGCTATTTACATAAGAATGAATCAAATTATGTCTTTCGCCGCTTGTTCTTTTTCATGAATTTCAAAGCAGTCGCAAGCGTCAGCGAAAGTTGTACCCGTTAAGCACTTAACATGGCTCTCTACGAAATGGAAACCAATTTTTACTTTTAGAATTTCTGAAGATACCGTTGTAAGGGTAATTATTTTATTTAAACTCAAATTAAACTATAATTTGACACATAATTAACAAAGATGGGCTGTCAAGAAAATCATTTTAGAACGAAAGTGGTAATTTATTTGTGCAATATATGTCTTCACTTACATTTCTTATGCGATCATTAATATAAAATTAATTGTGGTATCGCATTGTAGTTAAATCTCTTATAAAGAATATGTCAAAACAACATTACTCGACAGCCCCGATAAATTTAGCAAGACGACAAGGTTTGACTTGGCAAAACATGTTAACTATTTCGTCTGTTGAAATTTGGATATCTTGGTGAACGTTTGCCAGCGCACCAAGTGATCAAACATATTGTCTCGAAGACATATTTTCAATGTTTTCAGGGCAGTTGGGCTTTTTTCAAATAACTGTCCGTTTTTCGCTCAGAACTTGAGTATCGTTCATCCGATCTTTATCATTCCTTCAGCAAATCGATTAATAATTCTAACTATATATTATAACTATATATCTCTAGAAGGTACAAACAATCTATTAACAAAACTGTGGGAGATATGACGTTTCCAAATTGCGGGGCGGGATGGGGAGTGGCGAAAATGGAAAATAAACTTGATCTGCCTGCAAGTATAAGAAATATATGTTCCATGCATGTCAAACGTCTATCTCTTACCATCTCTGAGATCTCTTCGTTCATACGGACGGACGGACAGACAGACAGACGGACAGAGATGGATCTGTAAGCTCTTTATCCAAGGTTATGCGAAAGCCACCTTGAGTGATTGCTTTAAACCTTGACATCATACGGTTGCATTTAGGCAAATATTTTCTAAAGTGTGTTTATAAACCTGCGAACTTTTTGCTCAACTTGATCGATGTGTGAGTTGCTGACTTGATTTATTTTAATTTTTTCCAACATCCACTTCGTTACGGCATTGTCGTCGCGTCCATTGTTGTCCCAAACGTCCAGCAGTGTTAAGCGGCGAAACTCATATTCGGCTGCAATTTGTCATTTTTTTCGAAACTGGGCAAAAATGGGCAAAGGATATTATTAACACCGTAATCTACATATATACTTTTACGAAAAACATACCAGTTTTAGTTGTTCGCAAGCGCGCGCGTCAAATAAGTTACACTCCACAGAACACAATTACTTTTGTAAAATTTTAGCTGTAAAAATACTTCAACAACAATGGACGATACACGACAAAATATACAGAACATATAGAAACTAACATTCAACGTTGAATCTACATACCTGTACGACTATTTGCCACATTTCCAAATTGTCTTCACTTTAAAGAAAAAGCCACACCAAACGCGCAAAGTTGATCAATATTCACGGTTGCATTTCGATAGGTCAAGCATGCATTTAGTAAGCTGAATTTGTTTGCGCGGCAATTTCAAACCGCACACTTTAAACATTTTTTCGGAACAGTTTTATTTTCTCTTGAGTATGCACAATTGGAAAACACATTCAGTTTTGAGTTTTTAAAATATAAAAAAATATAATATAAATAATGGTCAGTACGCCATAATGTTTGATATAAAAAACCAAAAAACGGTTTCCCTATTATAAAACCAGCAAAAAAATTCCTTGTGTATTAACAAAAAACTCGTGGACCTGCTAAGGACTATCATTGGACGGATAGCCCAACCACTTAGTAGCAGCCATAAGCAACAGAATTAATTACAACAAATTGATAAACAAACACCTTCAAACAAAAAACCATAACCAAACTTCGGGCTGCGAATTTACAACATTCGAATTCCTATGTCTTTATTCGCCGCCTGCAGTTGTTTAAATACTAACTGGATGTTTGTTTGAAGTATGAACAGCAAAACAAGTCCGCTTACCCAATTGATATTCCAAAATGTAATTAATATCTGTAGATTTGTGTTGGTTATAAAGATTTATACTCAACTATAGACCTCGAGCTAGCCAGATGTAACTTTGACTAAAATCAAAAACAGGTCACTAAACCCCATATATATAAAACGAGAAGGCCAAGCTAACTTCGTCTGTGCCGAAGTTTTTATACCCTTGCAAAAGCTGTTTTTGAACTGACAGAGTTTAAGAACGCTTTGATAAAATTCAAACACTTTTGTAACTAAAATCCATTTTCCGTCAGATGAACATCTGATTTCGACCAAATTTCGCGAATCTTTTTGAAAACATCTCAAATTAACAATCGCCAAGTTTAAGAACGATAAAATTGAAAACAAAAAAGTTTTTCTCACTAAGACTCATTTTCCGACCGATCGGTCCTATGGCAGCTATAAGATATAGTCATCCGATTTTGACCAAAGTTTGCAAATCTGTTTGAAAGCATATAATACTAATAAGGGACGAGTTTGAGGACGCTAACATTGAAATCAAAAAAGTTTTTCTCAGTAAGACCCATTTTCCGACCGATCGGTCCTATGGCAGCCCTTTTGAGATATGGTCATCCGACTTTGGCCAAAGTTTGCAAATCTGTTTGGAAGCATATAATATTAATAATGACCGTGTTTGGGAACGCTAACATTAAGAACAAAAATGTTTTTCTCACTAAGACCCATTTTTTGACCGATGGTTCCTATGGCATCTATAAGATATAGTCATCCGATCCGGTCGGTTCCGACATATTAGCAGCGTGCAGTAAAAAAAAGACTCTGTGCAAAATTTCAGCTCGATAGCTTTAAAACTGAGAGACTAGTTTGCGTAGAAACAGACGGACAGACAGACGGACAGACAGACAGACGGACGGACAAAGCTCAATCGACTCAGCTCGTCGCCCTGATCAAGAATATAAATAGTTTATGGGGTCGGAAATGAATATTTCTATGCGTTGCAAACTTCTGGGCAAAATTATAATACACTTTGCAAGGGTATAAAAAGGCGAGCTAAAATCAAGTCCAATCAAAATTGATTTGATCTTGGCCTTCGGATTGAAATTTCAAGTACGAGTCGTGCTAGATTTACTTGAATCAAGCACGAAAGGATTGTAACAATCCTGAAAGCCTTGTATCAATCCGGAAATTCTCATTTCAAGTACGGATCGTACTTTAAAATCAAATGATCCTGACTCAAAATTAAAGTAAGTACGGAATTCCACTGTCAAAGCCAAAGAAGGAATAGAAACTGAGAGCAAGTTCAAAACTAAGAGAGAAAAGCTCTCTCAGTCTAAAATTGCCTTGCCTTACTGTTGCCTTGGAATTCCCTACCAGTTATAGCACTTCCAGAATGAGGAGGTAGCTGCTGAATTGCAGCTGATAGCTCAAGTCTATTGAAGAGACTTCAATAGCGACCTGCCTCCATTGTAATGTTGTTTGTGTCCTGTTTTTACAGTTGTATGCAGACAAATGACTTCGAGCCGACTAGAACTTGCTGGTTTGTTAATCAAAAAGGTCGCTAAAAAAGTAGCTTGTAAGATGCTTTTTTTGGGTCAAAATGAGTTTAAACATCGAGCTAAAGTCAATCTAAGCAAAGATTTATAGATATTATAGATGACGCATGTTAAACAAAAAACGATTTTCTTGGCCGCTGACATTGAATCCCAATTTTTGCTTCTCGCTGCCCTTACGAGGAATATATGAATTGAAATTGAGCTATATTTTAATAAATAGGTGTTGGCTGAGAGCAAAGATTTATAGATATTATAGATGATTATTATTAGTTCCTCAACATCGTCGTCGTTATCGACACAGGTAAATAAATCTTGTTTATTGAAGCGATCATTCAGTGCAACAGCGCGAGACAAAAACCCTTTCTTTAAATATAAAATTTATTTTGATTTTCATGACAGCGTCTTTAAATTTTGGAATTGGTTGATCGAAATTATGTCGTTTTAGAACGACATAGTTTCGACGTTCCAATTAGTTTTTAGTCGAAATACTGTCGTTTTGTTTTGTCGGAATAATGTCGTCTTAAGACGACATAATTTCGAGCGAAATAATGTCGTTTTTGTCTGTCGGAACAATGTCGTTTTGAAACGACATAATTTCGAGCGAAATAATGTCGTTTTGTTTTGTCGGAATAATGTCGTTTCAAAACGACATAATTTCGATTCCAAATGTACTGGGCGAAATTATGTCGTCGGAATTATGTTGCTATGCCAGGCAAATGTACAATAACATTCAGGCAGTACTAGATTCAAACAATTTCCCCTAAATTCATATTTGCTTAATATCAAACAACCTCGCGAGAATGACATTAAAATTGTATGAATTGGGCTACGAATGAGCCAAATGAGTTGAGCACTCACAATAATCTCCGGACTAAGCCCCTTTTGAGTATTATGATTTTCCAATTTTAATCAAATATATAAAAAACAAGTAAGAGCGCTGTAGTCGAGTTTCCCGACCACAAAATACCCTGTTCAATTGAGACGCACATGCAAACACACTCACATACACAAACGCATACACACATACGAGCGCACACAAACACACACGCGCGCTCACACGCGGCCTGCGCAGGCAGCACTGCCTGCATGAAGTGGCCGCCTCCCCCACCCCGCTCCTATAAGCTAAATTGTTTAATAACTTTGGTGTTTTTGCTCGTATCTTATATAAAGTAAGCCACCAGGTTCTAACTTTAAAATTGTGGCTGTGACAGCTTTTTGCGGTTTAAGGGGGGAGGGGGGGATATTTTCAAAATCTGAAAGAAACTTGATCTGGGTACGGTATACACCAATGTGCGTGCCAAAATTTGTGTCTCTATCTCTTATAGTCTCTGAGATCGACGCGTTCGTACAGACTGACGGACAGACGGACAGACGGACATGGCTATATCGACTCGGCTGTTGATGCTGATCAAGAATATATATACTTTATAGGGTCGGAGAAGCTTCCTTCTGGCTGTTACATACATTTGCACAACTTCATGATCCCCTTTTCCCATTTTTAATGGGAACAGGGTATAACAAGAAAGAAAGTCGGTCAAGTCCGACTATAACATACTCTGTACCCTTACACTCGCATTTGCTCAGGAGTCAAACGGCCAGTTAACACCCCGCGCACAACGCGGTGCGCTCTCAAAGTTTCTATCTCTCTCTCTCTTTCTCTCTCGCACTAAGATTGCCTGTGTTGAACGGTTAGAGTATGTGGCTGTGGTTGTTGGTGGGGGGCTGGGTGGTGTTAACTGGCCGTTTTTTGCCCATAACTTGAGTATCGTTCATCCGATCTTTATCATTCCTTCAGCAAATCGATAAATAATTTTGTTTACAAGGTATCTCTAGAAGAAACGAAACGATCTATCTTTAAAACTGTAGGAGATATGACGTTTTTCCCAAATTGCGGGGGCGTGAGGGGGCGTGGCAAAAATTGAAAATAAACTTGATCTGCCTGCAATTATAAGAAATATATGTCCCATACATGTCAAACCTCTATCTCTTACCATCTCTGAGATCTCTTCGTTCATACGGACAGACAGACGGACAGACGGACATGGCTATATCGACTTGGCTGTTGATGCTGATCAAGAATATATATACTTTATAGGGTCGGAAACGATTCCTTCTCCCTGTTACATACTTTTGCACAAACTTAATATACTCTATGTACCTTCGGTACAGAGTATAAAAATATTCTTACTTAATGTGGTCGGAGATGATTCCTTCTATGCGTTGCAAAATAATAATAATACCCTTTGCATAAAAATGAAAGCATTCGTCTAAATTACATTCCAAAGTACAGTTTATTAAATACTAGAGGTACCCGGCGTGCGTTGCTACGCCCCCTTTAGAATTTTAAACACAAAACGAAGAAGTAAAACTTACTTGACAATTGCCATCTACTCAATCTTCATGATCTCATTAAAATTTTTTTTAAAATTTCGCGGTTTTTTGGTCCGTTTGATCTACACCTTCTATTTACCCGTTGGTTTACCCGTCTTCATGTCAATCTAAGCTCATATAAGAATAATGCAAATGCTGTGTTTGGAAGTACATACCTAAATACATATTTTGTGTACCTTTTACATTACCTCGGTATTTTCAAATTCGACTACCTTTTACCTTACCTAGGTCTTAATTTTCATTTACCTGCTCAATAGATAAGGTATTAGGTACTTTTCGTACATGATTTTTTTCGGTCCGATTACATTATAGCCGAGACTCTGCTGCGCTCTGTCATATTGAAAAGAAAAGTATCAGGGACCTGTTTGTGGCTTTAACTGGACGACCGGTAAACAATCCGTATTCAAAAACTATACGATCCTTCTACATAAGAGGAAGGCGGACTATCAGCCGTGCTCCCATTTTCACTTCGCGATCAGTTTGAAATTTTTCGACAAATTTTGTACACAAGTAAAAATGGGAGCACTGCTGTATGTGTACGACTGCAGATATCTGGAGTTGCAATAACAAAAGTTGCTGGCTACTATATACATAGATAGCAATAGACATCGCATATAAGCGAGTTTTTAGACGGGTCTGATTTAAAGGTAATAGAGCGGGATAGTTCAGCTGATGCTGAAGTTCTTTTTCCAAGACACTTTAGATGCACATCACACGCTTTGAACTTAGTTGTTACGAAAGATGCTAACATCAAATAATACCAAATTTTCAAACACATTATTCAAGCGGTTGTACAATTCTTGCTTGGGGTTAGCAACGGCAGCTTAGAATGCTGTTAGCAGATCCACAGTAGAAGCAGATAAAGTTGAGAACAGTAGCAGCATCAGATGGAGCAGTTTTCATGACAATATTCGACGAATTTTGGAACTAAAACAGAATTTAAAAAGTGTTTGTACAACTTTAAAAAACAATTATTTACAAATGCAAAAATTTATTTTTTGCATGAATTGAATAATGTTACTGAACTTTTCGCTACCGCTATTGATCTTTATTTTTATTTATTTATTCGGCTCTAGCCCAGTGCTACAAAGTGATACCTGTTTTTAACGCACTAGTCACAACTTTGCAGGGCAAATCCCGTTGTAATTTATGATATTTTCTGACTTCAATGCTTGAATAATTTGAAATATTGTGATCAATTTAAAGATGCTCTTAAAAAAAAATTTTTAACTATTTTCTTTTTTTGAAAACATGACTGCAAGCGAGGCAAAGAATTTTGCTGTAAATCAGCAGTGGGCACGCCCTTGCTCCCATTGCTCCGAGATTTTTGTCAAGCAAGACGCACACACAGAGGGCGCAACAGGTGCATTTTGCGCGATCGAAACTCGCTGATAACGTTTGTTTTTTTATACCCTGTTCCCATTAAAGATGGGAAAAGGGGATCATGAAGTTGTGCAAATGTATGTAACAGCCAGAAGGAAGCTTCTCCGACCCTATAAAGTATATATATTCTTGATCAGCATCAACAGCCGAGTCGATATAGCCATGTCCGTCTGTCCGTATGAACGCGTCGATCTCAGAGACCATAAGAGATAGAGAAAGAGATGGCATGCACATAGGTGTATACCGTACCCAGTTCAAGTTTGTTTCAGATTTGGAAAATTCCACCCCCACCCCCCTTAAACCGTAAAAAACTGTCACAGCCACAATTTTAAAGTTAGAACCTTTTGGCTTAATATATACCATCCTAGGCCTTATATCTAACTACTCTCCAAAGGAAAATAAAATACGAGCAAAAACACAAAAGTTATTAAACAATTTATCTTATGGGAGCGGGGGGGGAGGAGGCGGCCACTTCATGCAGGCAGCGCTGCCTGCGCAGGCCGCGTGTAAGCGCGCTTGTGTGTGTATGTGTGCGCTCGTATGTGTGCATGCGCTTGTATATGAGAGTGTGTTTGCATGTGTGTCTCAATTGAACATGGTATTTTGTAGTCGGGAAACTCGACTACAACGCTCTTACTTATTTTTTTGTTATAGTTGTTGGTCTATTCCCAAACACAAAATTTCGTACCCAGGTATATTTTTCGACATTTGCCTTGTACCTTACCTAGGTAAGAATATTTGGTACCTTTCCAATCACTGTGCAAATGTTAAAATTTCTTTAACCCGATTCCGGATTTTTTGGAACGCTTGATCTTGACCCGTCAATTTACTCGTCTACATTATAGTCTAAGGCGTCTGCAATTGCCATCTATCAAATCTCAATGATTCCCAAAACTAATCAAATATGTCAAATTTCGCGAAAAATCTAAGCTCAAATGACAATTTTGGAAATTTCGCGATTTTTTTGACAATTCGGTCTATATACACTTCCTATATTTACCCGTCTAAAACTGCCGTCCATTAAGTCTTCATAATAATCTTTGGTCATATAAAAAATTTGCAAATTTTCGTGATTCTTTTAACAGTTCTAACAGATCTAAGCCTCGTATTTATCCGTCTACATTGCCATCCATCAAATCTACATACGAAAAATTGGCAAATTTCGTAGTATTTTGGACCATTCAATAAACGCCTCTTATATACAATCGCCTGCGCTGTCGTAAATATTCCAATGAAAATTATAGATGCGTCTTCAATTGGCGATTATCCAATCATCATAATAATCTTAGATCCTATGCAATTTTTGCATATATTGTTGTTTTTTGGATCATTTAAATAAATGTTATATAGCATATGTTCAACTCCAGGTTATTAAATAACTAAGTGCCAAGTTTCATCCGAATCCTTTCGGCAATTTGTGAGTGAAACTGCTTTCATAAATACTCTTAGAATAATTTTGAAAATTTAAATAAAAGTTACAAAGCATATGTTCAAGTCCAGCTTATTAACTATTTGAGCGCCAAATTTTATCCGAATCCGTTAAGCCATTTGTACGTGATTGAGTAAGGCTGCCTTAACACTGTTTTATACATGAGACATGATAGTCTAGTAGTCCTGCATTTCATCTTGATTCTTATATGAATTTGACAAGCTATTCACATTTAAAACATAACAAAACGCATTCACAAAATTGCTTTCCAAAGTACAGTTTAGTTTATAAAATATAATTACACTAGCTGAACCCGCCGCGACTTCGTCTGCGTCCAAGATTTTTCGAAATTGTGTTGTTGGATATTAATATGATTGGCTTAATCTTGTAGACAGTTTCGAGTACAAATAAATCGAAATTTTGCGTGGTAAATGCAGTGGCCTGTACAACTGCCTAAGGGACCGAAACAAATTTTCAAGGCGCTCGGAAACTCCTTTCCTTAATCCCTTCCTGATGCTGAAAATATACCTCTCCCGCACAACTACATTGTGAACTTCGGGTCTAGCGATATTTCCGTCCCGCGCCCATTTCAAATAAAATATATGAGGATTGTGCATTTCACAGTAGCATCAGCACTGCTTGTCTATAACACAGTGCGAAATAACCTGGGTAATGACATAGTGTACGATGTAGAGCAGGTCGCGTATAGCACTCCCTCATACTTGGTTTTCCTCGGGGACCCCCAAAATCTGAAGTTATGGCCCAAAAAACGTTAATTGCTCATTTTACTTCTGACCATATGATTTTATGTAACTTTGCTAATTCTGATAGCGACAAGAAGATTCTTTTATAGTATATTCATTGGCTTTAGAGATTTAACGCGATGGCTGAGAAACGCAGGTTACAGATCTAGTATTTTCAACTTTGTTTTATAAATTCCTACTTTGGCCACCACTGGTTTAACTATTTTATTCTACGCGATTTTTCCTTAAAGTTTGTTATAAAAGCCCATTTAATTCTCCGTTGAACAATTGTTCTCTCGATGAATTTGTTTACCTGATGACGAAGTTATTCGCGGATATCTAAGCACACTTAGACAATCTAGTATATTTTTTAAGTGTGTTAACAGAAAATCGATTGATTTAACATTAAAGCCCCGAAAAGTATACTTTCCTAAAGTTTGGCGGGAAATTTAAATATAGTTTTTCACATGATTTATGTGAATGTTTACATGTTTGTTTGACAATTTTGGACTAAAATTATTCCTATCCAAGTGCTGTTACCCTATAGGGCCTGGATGGAAATATTAAGGAAAAATCGCATAGAATAAAATAGTTAAACCAGTGGTGGCCAAAGTAGGAATTTATAAAAAAAAGTGGAAAATACCAGATCTGTAACCTGCGTTTCTCAGCCATCGCGTTAAATTTCTAAAGCCATTGAATATAATATTAAAGATTCTTCTCGTCGCTATCAGAACTAGCAAAGTTACATAAAATCAGATGGTCCATTCGCGAGTTTTTTCAAGTTAATTAAGCAAAATGATCAATAAACGGTTTTTGGGCAATAGCTTCATAATTTGGGGGTCACCGAGGAATACCAAGTTTGAAGAAGTGCTATACGCGACCTGCTCTACAGCGTACGCTATGTCAATACCCAGATTATTACAATTTTTTGAAATTTGTAGCACTGTGTAACTGGGAACGTATAGAATCCTAAGTCTTTCCCGAAATTTAAAGAGACAATATTTTTGATATAACTGCGACATAGGTGCCGTCTCGTTGAACCAAGATCAAAACAAACAAAAAATTTGTGTGTCATGGGAAAATTTGCTCATCTACTCTACATATAAAACAGTATGTCCTGACTGACTGATTCACTGATTGGCAATCAACGCAGAGCGCAAACGGTAAGAAATAGAAGGCTGAAATTTGGACAGGAGTTTCCATTAGTGGTGAAAGTACGTACTAAGACGGGGTTTTGAAAAATTCCAATCGGAAAACCGTCGGAAAAGTTTGTATGGGAAAAATTTTGTTTTTCATCCGATTGACTTGAAATTTGGTTTGTAAGCATAGTACGCGAAATAGTTCGACACGTGTTTTCCCGATTTTGGAAAATCCGCCCAGAAGGAAAATGGACGGAAAATTCTGCATGCAAAAAACTATTTTTTATCCGATTGAGTTGAAACTCGGTTTGTAAGGATAGAATACGGAATAATTTGAAATGTGTTTTTCCAATGTCGGAAAATCCGCCCCCCAGGCGTGAAAATTCCCGGAAAATTCTGTAGGCAATAAATTATTTTTCATCCGATTGGCTTGAAACTCGGTTTGTAAGGATAGAACACGAAATAATTTGAAATGTGATTTTCCAAAGTCGGAAACTATTTTTCATCCGATTGAGTTGAAACTCGGTGTGTAAGGATAGAACACGAAATAATTTGAAATGTGATTTTCCAATGTCGGAAAATCCGCCCCCCAGGCGTGAAAATTCCCGGAAAATTCTGTAGGCAAAAAGTAATTTTGCATCCGATTGGCTTGAAATTCGGTTTGTAAGGATAGAATACAAAATAATTTAAAATGTGACTTTCCAATGTCGGAAAATCCGCCCCCCAGGCGTGAAAATTCCCGGAAAATTCTGTGGGCAAACAATTATTTTTCATCCGATTGGCTTGAAACTCGGTTTGTAAGGATAGAATACGAAATAAAGTGAAATGGGGATAACGATAACGATAACGATAACGATAACGATAACGATAACGATAACGATAACGATAACGATAACGATAACGATAACGATAACGATAACGATAACGATAACGATAACGATAACGATAACGATAACGATAACGATAACGATAACGATAACGATAACGATAACGATAACGATAACGATAACGATAACGATAACGATAACGATAACGATAACGATAACGATAACGATAACGATAACGATAACGATAACGATAACGATAACGATAACGATAACGATAACGATAACGATAACGATAACGATAACGATAACGATAACGATAACGATAACGATAACGCGCGACGTTTGTATTTGCTCTCGCTATCACTCTCCCGCTCCCACCCTCACTCTTTTCTCCCTCATTTACTGTTCACCCGTCGACCACCTTCATCACCCCTTCGTCACCGCCCCTCTCTCTTTACTCAACACGCTCTACGGAATTTGTGTGATTGTGCGTGTTTTTTGTTGTATACAAACGCATCCTACATTTCCGTGTGTGAGCTTTCGCTCCACTCTCCTGTCAAAGTTTGAGCTTGCCACGGCACAGATTCGTCCACTAGCTGTGACCGCTGTGCTTCGCAATGTGTCTTTTACCCAAGAGTCCTACAACAGTTTCATTGATCTGCAGGATAAGCTGCATACTTCTGCTGTGTAATGGTCTGCAATTGTATTGCTGAATTTGTACAATTTTTTTCTCTGTTTCAAAATTCTGAATGCGATAATAAAAAGAGCGCGCTTGCAGTTTCATAGCAATAAGCTCACGAAGTCGGGCGTGAACTAGCGCAACCAACTTCGCTACCCGCGACAGATGTACTTCCGCCTCGCAAAGGCTATATAAGCTGCCTGGGTTGTTGCTAGCTTCCTCTTTGCTGAAAAATCACCCGGACAGATAGGTGTCAAGTCACCACACTCTTTGAGCTCAATATTTTACACAAAATACTGAAGCCTCGATTCTAACCTAATCTGCAGACGATCAAACCTAAGTGCATTGGGCACACAATATCGTATGTGAAACCACAAAAGATTCTTAGATTTTGTTGCTAAGAAAACTTGGCTTTTGTTTTTTTCTCCCATAGTGCTGCTGTAGGATCTTGCAGCCAGTCAGTCCACACCAAGATTAAAGCCCTTCTCTTCCGAGTTTTTGTTTCGGGCTTGGAAAATAATAATACTTGGTGTGGGCGGATTTAATTTGGATTTTATTTTTGCCTCCCAAGAGAATTAGGACGGATTTCCCTTCTTCCCGTTAACGTGGAACGCATTTTTTGCCCTATTGGCATTCCCCTGTTGACGATTAATGAGAGAAGCCTAATACGAAGCCCCACTGCGAACTGTCAACACCCCCTCCCGCTCTCTCAAGCTGTCTCATTTGATCGCGAGTGGAGTCTGCAAAGAGTCGCATCATTTTTTTGTGCCGAAAAACTAATATATACCCCAATATTAAATCGAAATAATTGCCAGAAGAAGTTGCAATAAAGTGTGTGAAAGTGTAAAGTGCCATATTCAGCAGTGTCACAGAAATCTCTTCCAATCAAATTCCAACCCAAAACCAATTCTCGGTGTCCCAGAAATCTCTTTCGGTTGGTTTCAAATCTTTCGTGTTTTTTTTAGGAGACTTATCAAAATTCACCACCCAAACAATTTTGACAAGTATAATTAGTTTTGGAAATGTAAACTACATTATTTTTCTGGATATGTTGCATCAAATTAATAAATTATTTAATTAGTTTATACATTGAAATTTGCGTTTTAATTATTATTCGCAAAACCAACCAAAGTCTCTCATATTTGTCAAAAGCAGCTACCTCAAGTGGCTCCCACTACAGCTTAGTCGCCATCTATGTAATAGCCAGCTGACTAAGGGCTGGCAAGTTATACTTCATGTGTGGAGCGAACACATTTTTAAACTTCACATTTTATTTTTGGAGAATTTGAAATAAATATATATAAATTTGAATTATAATTTAAAAGTGCATCATACAACATATAAAACAATCAATAAATATCACTTGAACATCAAATTACCCCTTAACTAAAATAAGGGAAATTGTTTTTCGAGAGATGCATCCCTGTTTTTAGAGATGATAATTCAATTGGAAAAGCTTCTGTTCTAACTAGATTTTTAAATAAGAAAATTAAATCTCTTGAAGTTCTGTGACATCGACAATCGCGCATGTTGGTTTTCCTGGCACATTGCGATAACTTTGTTTTATTATTTTCGACTTAAAAATTTTGATAAAGATAAATAAGCGTAATTTTTAGTACTTTCGATTATTTATATACCCTTGTAGAGGGTATATTAAAATTGTCCAGATGTTTGTAACGCATAGAAGGAAGCATCTCCATCTCCGACCACACAAAGTATATTCTTGATCAGCATGACGAGCTGAGTTGATATAGCCATGTCCGTCTGTCCATCCGTCTGTCCGTCCGTCTGTTTCTATGCTATCTCCTCCGTCAGTTTTAAAGCTATCTTAACCAAACTTTGCACGAAGCCTTTTGCTACAAATACGATGCACATTTCTCGGAATCGGCCGGATCGGATGATTGTATCATAACGCTGCCATAGGAACTATCGGTCGAAAAAGTAGATTTAGTTAGAAAAACGTTTTTGTCTTCAATGCAAACGTACCCAAACCTCGTATTTCAAAGTTTTCTATGCTTTCACATAATTCCACCAAGTTTTATGAAAATCGAACAACTATATAGTATAGCTGCTATACAAAAGATATGTCTGAAAAAAGTCTTGGTAGGAAAATTGTTTTCAATGCTATTGCTCCCAAACTTGTTACTGATCAATATTATATGCTACCACACAATTCTGCCAAGTTTGGTCCAAATCGGATGACTATAGAATATAGCTGCCATACGAAATATCGGTCGAAAAAGAAGTTCTAGTTCAACTTTTTTTTCAATGGTAGCGCCTTTATACATTCCAGTTGGGAATGTTATCAATTTCCACACAATTTTGGGGAGTTTGGTCAAAATCGGATGAATATATCGTATAGCTGCCATATAACAAACCGGCAAGCAAATGGTCAAAGTAGTGGCGCCATCAAGCTGCAAGGGAATATAATCTTCGGTCGAGCCGAAGTTAGCATTCCTCTATTTTTCTAGACTCATTTGCTTCTTCGGTGTCCAGTTGAGTTCTTTTCCCTTTAAATGCTGGCATCAGAACTGTAAAGCCTATTCGTATCCTCCACGAATATGTCACTAGGTCGCAAACTGAGAGGTATACAGTACTCTCCCGCTGCGGGGCAGGCAGAGGGCGTGGCGAAAATTAAAAATAAACTTGACCTGCTTGCAAGTTCCATACACTTCGAACCTCTAGCTCTTACCATCTCTGAGATTTGATCGTTATACGGACAGACGGACGGACGTGGCTTAATCGAGTCGGGTTTTGATGCTAATCAAGAATATACACCTTACATATACCTGTGTACCTTTGGCACAGAGAATAAAAACCACATCTTAAACACTCAACAAAAAAAGATAAGAAAAGTGACATCGTGTTAGTGTAAACTGTACGTAGCGGCAATATTGCTTAAGTGAAATCTTAATTATGCCCAAATGTAAATACGGTATAAGTAACATGGAATCGGACTCAAACCACTTATCCGAAAAAGGTCTAGAACGGCGGTATGAATACTTCGCGACTCCTATAGTTAGCTTTTTCGAATTCTTTATTAATTAAGATTTGCGCCTGCGCTGCAGTGGTTGCGTTTTCTGATTGTCTTCTTTTTCTCACATTCTCATACAAAACTATTAAACATATCTCTCAATTCAGTTCCGAAGAAACATCAAATTGAACGCAAAGTATTTTTAACATTATTTCAGTAATATAAATAAATTGCTAACTTGCTTGACATTACGATGCATTGGTATGTTACTTGAAATTGATGTCGATACCGACCCCTGCCACACTGCCCCACTGGTGAAATCTTGAAACCGGTTGACAGACATAATTGGGACTTCAGCTGCGAGAAAAAGCCCGACCACTGGTCCAGAAGTGTTCCAAGTGGAAACTTAGTTGCTTTACAACCAACAAGCTGGCGACGACGCCACAAAAAGTGAGAGAAGAAAGTGATCTGCTTGTGATGCTTAGATTGGATTGATTAACTTTTTATTTTCGGCTGTTGTGGTTGATTCGATTAACGGTTGTTTTGAATACCGATCTCCACAAAGTGATCGTCATTTAGTCTTGAATAGAGACATGCAACCAGAGACAAGTTCGATCGCAAGTAGCGGAATTTTCTTTTCGGACGGTTGTGTTTAAATAGTAAGGAAAGAGAGATCAACCGCAAAGCTAACCAGTTCGGAACAAAAGAAGCTTGACCGAAAGTTGTGTATGTGTATGTGAAAAAATTAAAAAGAAATTCGGTTTTTATTTTGGGTAAAAATCTCGCAGTATCTGCAGAACGGCCGCCCAGTGTTAAATGTCTATAGACAGCCGTGCAACTAAGACACGCGGGTTACGGAGAAATTTAACAATCACCTTTCTCAGTGCGAAGAATACTTAAAGATGTTGCAAAGTGCCATTCTCTTACGTTTAACCCTTATATTCGGATGCGTCTACCGACAAGTGCAATGTCAATCAATGGAAATCGAAACTCGCAGTCCACGACTAATGGAACTATTAGGCTTAAGTGAACCGAAAATCCATTTCGGGCAGAATAGACGAGCTGGTATCGGACCCATTCAATTACCACATACTCGGCAAACGTTTTCCGCCGCACATAAGGATTACGGGCATGTGACTGCTTTGAGGGCTCCAATACAACCGGCAGGACCGCCACAAATAATGAGACGAGAGTTCAATGCAGCACCGGCTCAGCACCAAAATGGGTATCATTACGACTACAGAAAGCTTTCGGGATTTGCGCACGCAAAAGATGCTCCAGTGCTAGATGTTGGCAAAAATCAGTTCTTTCGACCAGAGGGCAGCCTGCATCCTAATACCGTTTATAAATATCCCTCCGAGCAGTACATACAAAATTTTAAGGCATCACCTCGCTTTAATGGCAACATTATACACAAAGATCAGCAGCTTCAGTTTGGAGTGCCCAACTCTCCGCAGTATATAGGTACACCAGTTCAGCAGCATGCCATTCCAGTGCAAGCCTCTCATTTTACCCATTTTCCAAAATTGTACGGCCATCAAGACACTTACAGTGTTATCCCATCGAAACAACCACACAATACGCTGGAACACAGCGGATACTCAGTGTACGAAGAGTCTGATATTGGCCCACGGGAAAACATAAATCCAGCTCAAAACTATCAGCATAAGTCGACCTCTCAAGTAGTATCCAAAGAAGCCCAGGACTATTTGCAGTTTATGAGTACAAATGAGTATTTTTTGCCGAAGCACGAGCCGAACTATAAGAAATTGGATACAGAAAACGAACAAAATCATTTTCAGCAACATCAGGCTCAGCGTGAGCAGCAGCAATACCGACCACCGCAGCATTTTCAGCGCCCTAGTGCCCACGTTCACAATCACAACGTAGACAGTACTGTGTCATCCACTTACAACAAACCAATTCAAGTATCTGACCTCTTTTATCAACAAGATCCTGCGCCTCCGAATACGGCTGTAGTTCGCGGCAGCTATCAAACGGGTCAGGATGTGTTCGTTGTAAAGTCCGATGGTAACAAAGCGGTTAAACATGTTGTTTCCGCTCCGCTGGCATCCCAGCCCTCAACAACACAGCCCCCACCCAAATCTTCATATAACCACGAACGCCAGAACCGATATAAAACAAACACTCCAGCGCCGCTCCGATTTGAATTTACTGAGAAAGACGCGATTAGTGGATCGGCCAGCTTTACGAATTCGCCTCAGGGCCAAAAGTTTTACTATGAAACACTGACATCAACACCCCGAACAACAACCCTTAGTGCTGTTTCTGTAGTAGAAATGACCAAGCCAATCAAGGAATACAGTGATGACCCCGAGGATAGTGCTGATATTGAAAACTCCAATCAGGTATGATATAACCGAAATGGAAGCTCCAGGCACATGTATGTATGTTCCATAAAAAATAATACATTTTTAAACAGACACTGATCACTCTTGGCACGAGAAGGCGCAACAGTAAAACATTGAAACTATGACTATTTTGAATGAAACAATATTATTCGTAAGGAATAAGGCACCTCAGAACTATATTTTTTCTGAAAGCCGATCAATTTGATCGGATTCGGGATCTAAACCTTTTTATACCCGTTACTCGTGGAGTAAAAAGGGTATTCTAAAGTCTTGGAAATGTATGTAACAGGCACAAGGAAACATTTCCGGCCATATTAAGTATATTTAATCTTGATTATCATCCACAGCCGGGTCGATTAAGCCCTGTTCGTCCGTCCGTCCGTCTGTCTGCATAAACACCTAGATCTCACTTGAAGTGGTAGAGCAACCAAGTTTTAAATGTAGTCTCCTGTTATTTGCACGCAGATCAAGTTTGTTTCCAATTTATGCCACGCCCCCTCCCGCTACCACAATAAAAATTTTTGAATAACTCGCATCATTGTTAAGATATCGATCTCAAATATTAAACGTACACTTATGTATTCAAAATCTATAATCTTTAAGATATTCATAAAGATCGGAAAATAAATAGCGGAGGTTATTAAAACGTTGCTTACTTTTCGGTATGTTAAAGTATTGATGCAGAACATCTATGTTGGGTGGAAACTAAAACTACTAAAAATAATTTTGTATTTTCCTTCGTCTTTTGGTCAAAATAACAAGAAATGTATTCGAGTTTCCCGACTACAAAATACCCTGTTTAATTGAGACACACATGAAAACACACTCACATACACAAACGCTAATAACTTTTGTGTTTTTCTCGTATCTTATTTTCCTTTGGAGAGTAGTTAGATATAAGGCCTAGGATAGTATATATTAAGCCACCAGGTTCTAACTTTAAAATTGTGGCTGTGACAGTTTTTTGCGGTTAAAGGGGGGAGGGGGGGAATTTTCCAAATCTGAAACAAACTTGAACTGGGTAAGGTATACACCTATGTGCATGCCAAAATTTGTGTCTCTATCTCTTATAGTCTCTGAGATCGACGCGTTCATACAGACTGACGGACAGACGGACATGGCTATATCGACTCGGCTGTTGATGCTGATCAAGAATATATATACTTTATAGGGTCGGAGAAGCTTCCTTCTGGCTGTTCCATACATTTGCACAACTTCATGATCCCCTTTACCCATTTTCAATGGGAACAGGGTATAAAAATAATCAAGAACAGAGGCAAATAAAAATGTTGTTCTAAAAAATTTACAAAATACCATATTTTTGATGTTGGTACCTGCACTCAATTTGGTCCGGCTTCGGTATTTATCTATAGATTTTATTCAACAATACCTCATTTTCTTCGTAGAAGTGCCTTACGAAAGTAGAAGCGAGGGCATAAGTTAAAGTCGGCCTTGCCAGACTTCGGCATACCCGTCCGTTACTCAGGGGAAAATATATTTAAAAGCTTTCTTGTGTTCTTGAGGGGGGGAAGCCGAAAAGCATGCAACATTTCTTCAGACTGGCTATTTATTATCGGATCTATATGAATATTTGAGGAAATATAGATATTGCGAATATAATTGTAAATTTAATTGAAAGGTTTTGACAATAGGAGTCTACATTTAAAATTTCCTTGCTCTAGCTCTTCTTGTGTTTGATATCTAGGTGACAAGGCCATATCGACTCGGCTGTTGATGCTGATATATGTACATATACTTATATGGTCGGAAATGTGTCCTTGCAGGCAGATGAAGTTTAATAATAGTTAATAAGTTTTTAAATAATATTAAAATCAATAATGTCTTTAACAAAAATCAAATTAAAAGAACTTTTTAATATCCACTCTTTTGTTTCACACTAAGCAAAAAATAAGTGGAACATTTTTAAAATTTTTTGTCTATAGTCGGCACTGCCCGACTTCGATCTACCTGTTGCTCAGTGGAGGAAAAGTTAAATAGCCGTCCCTTATGTTAATTAACAGAGCATTAACATTAATGTTAACGATGTTAACGTATTAAGATTATGTTAGCAGTCAGCGAATGCTGACCTCAAATATATTACAAAAGATGAGGTTCTTAAGGAAAAGCCGATTACTTAACTGACACTGCATGCCACTATAAGAAGTTTTCTCCTTTCTTAGGCATAACCCCCTTTTCCAAAAATTTTCAAAACTTAAAACTATTTTTGTCATTAGATTACAGATACATTAATCTTCAATGTTCCATACCAGAAATGCTGACTTAACATAACTCTGTAAGAACAGCAGCTGTTAAACTCAGCTAATGTTAACGAATGATTGTTAAAATTTAATAGCCTACTTTCCTGCTGCGATTTTCAATTGCTAAAAATAATTGAAACTAACAGGCCTGTTCCCGATTCCGAAAACGAGTGGAATTGTAGCAAATCGAGCTGATTGCTGTTCTGAATTCCGCCAATCGACCAAATTTGTCTTTTTTAAAAGTTGCTCTGAAGAGCCGGCTGAATTAAAAGTTATTCATATTTGAGACTTTAAAATAATGTTAAAAATTATAAACTAATTATTATAATAATGCTTAACATTCTCAGAAACGATTTGCGTCTTTATACATTTTTTTTTGATATTGAAATATGTTTTAAAAGAAGTTTTTTTATTAAACATCAATAAAATGTTGCATGAAAACCAAAACCGAACGACCGTGACTAAATCGAGCTGTTCTGAATTTCACTTTGTTTTTAAGTCGATTTCAACCGTTAATCGATAGCTGCTAGGGTTGCTTCATGTGAACGAAAGTATTCTGACAACACAGATTCTATTTTATTTAGCTATATTTAACCGTATTTAATCTGACATATTGAAATGTAATATTAAAATACTGTTTGAAATTAAATTAAATGGCGATAAAGAGTAAATAAGGGCTTTGTAAACTCAAATTATATAGTTGGTGACCACTCTGGTTGCTTTCGATATACACAAACACCTGCGCTGGCCATCCAGCCAGCTGTTAATCCAACCGGTTTCGAAACCGAGCTCGAAACGTCAAAACGTAACCAAATCGTTCGGAACAACAAAATGTAAAACGTTCGTTTTTACTTTTTGAAAATGGTCGGTGTTCGGAACAGGAGTGTTAATACACTTTATGTGGTCGGAGATGATTCCTTCTATGAGTTGCAAGCTTCTGGGCAAAATAATAATAAACTTTTCAAGTGTATAAATATGGAACTATTTCCAAAATAATGAATAAAAAATAAATTTGACTTTTTATTATACCCGTTACTGGTAGAGTACAAACGGCATACTTAAGTCCTGCAAGTGTTTGTAACAGGCAGAAGGTATCATTTCCGACCATAAAAAGTATACATATTCTTGATCAGCATCAAAAGCCGATTCGATATAGCCCTGTCCGTCTGACCGTCTGTCTGTATGAACACCTAGATCTTAGAGACTAGAAAGCAACCAAATTTGAAATGTAGACTCCTATTGTCTGCACGCAGATCAAGTTTTTTTTTTAATTTTTCAACGCCCACCACCGCCCACACAATAAAAAATGTTGAGCAACTTCCACAATTTTAAATATATCAATTTCAAATTTAAAACTTACATTTATATTCGCAATATCTATAATCCCTCAAGATCGGATAATAAATAGCGGAGTTAAAAAATGTTGCATATTTTTCGGCTGTCCCCATCAGGAGCACAGGAATTGTATTAAACATTTCATCTCATGAGTAACGGGTTTGTCGAAGTCGGGCAGGGCCGACTTTAACTTAAGCTCTCGTTTTGTAAGTGTTAATGTTGGAATAACTAGCACCTTATTTAATACATATATATGTACATAGCTGCGTTATATTTTGCCAAATCAATTTTTAATAGATACATTTTTATCGTGCGTGATCATTCGTGAGGCCTTCTTAAATCGTGCGTGAGTCGTGATGTGAAACGTTCAAACTAATGCGTGAGTGAATCGTGACGTGAATGATACTATCTAATACAGGCATGCCCTAAAGCAGCTTACGGCAGAGCACTCACCAATACTCACAAAGAAAAGCACCAATACCAATAATGAAATGGTTGTTGGTCAGTTTGCTTGCGAGCGCAAACACCAATCAAAGAAGAGAACAAAACCGGTTTTTGTTCTACGCGACGCACACACACGCAATCGTTTGCATGTGTGTCGTTTTGTATACGTCGCGCCCTGCATGTATACGATCATTGATTTCCTATCTTCGGTGCATTTACCAAAATAAAACGTGCTCAAAGAGCATATGGCTGGGCATCGCTGATCTAATAGGTACTTTTGGCCTGTAAAAATAATCGTGATACCCAGAGTGGGTATTCGTATGCCATCTAACAAAAAAAATTTGTGAAGAAAATTCCACTTTGCTAAGCCCTACCAAATTGTGTTTAGACTTGTTAAAGCATTTTGCACCTTGTAGAGACATCGATTCCGCTTCTGGTTTACTTTGTCTCAATTTGCACTTTTGCGCATTATTCGCGACATTTTCATTTTTATCTGAAAGCCTCAATTTTTTCTATGTTGACGTCACTGTGGCGGGATAACTAAGAACAATTTGATTGTGACGATTGGATTTTTGATTGTCTCAGTGCACAATGGGACAGAATAAAAACTCACTGGCGGAAATCAGTACTTTTTGAGGGTGCTGAGTTGATTTTTGGCATTTGTTTTCCGATGGGGTGGGAGAATGTTGTCTAAAGGGAGGAAGGGGTAAAATTTAAAAAATATCAAATTTTGTATCGTTTTATGGAAAAAATTTAGTTTTTTGCCTCCCGCACTCCATTTGCCGATCTTATGGGTGGGTATTATGTATGCAGTTGGCCGTCGGTCTCTCCGTTCGATCGCCCACTCTCTGCAGTCGGTCGGTTCGCAGAAGTCAACACGCATGCATCGCTACGCACAGCGATTACTGCTCAACTCCACAACTACTACACACACACGTTCACATACATACCCTCTATATACATTATTCACTGCATATCATTTAACAAATAAATAGTATTAAATTAGCTCGCGCATATTTTAAAGTGGGTTTTTCCCAATTTTGAGAGTTATTTTTTAGCGCCCCTGGTGGCGAATTTTTCCAAATCCGAAAATCTATTGTTTAATTATTTTCCATTAAAATCCGAGTTTCAGGTCAATCGGATAAATAATTGATTTCTTCATATAAAAGATTCAGGACATTTATCTTACGAAGTCAGTTTAAAAACGATCGGATGAAAATAACATTTTACCCCATACTAACTTTTTTCATTATATTAAAGAGTTGGTGGTGGTTATAGATGATGTTCGGAAACGATCGTTACTAACCTATTGTACTGTTTTTTTATGGCAAACCTTTGGGCAGTAGACGTTTTTGTTACTCCAAGCACATGTATTCAAATGGTATATCTCTTAAATGATATTTACCCAATATAGTTATTTTCAACTCGATTTATCTTCCGGATATTTCAAATTAAATAAACTGATTTGTCTATGCATAGAATACAAATTTGTATACTAGTAGTAGTTTAGTTTATTTTCCACTTTTGGCTTGGTTAATTTACCGTTCAATCAAAATATAATTATTCAGACATATTCTCAATTCCACTACTTTTAGAAAATCGAACGCAATTCCGCTTCGGTTTCGTTCTCTTGTTCTCAATTCCGATGAAAATTTCTCTCTTTTTACTTTTTGCATACCATTTGCACCGGTCCAAGGGAGAATGGCACTAACACGAAACGATCGAAAATGGAGCAGTCGGAAATGAGAGAGGCTGACTTTTAGATTTCACTCTTCGTTTGCACTGCCAAAATCTGGACACATTAAACAAAAAAATTCTTTATAAATCAATTAAAGACTAAAATGCCAAATTTATTTCACAAATAATTTTTAAATTGATCACAGAATTAAGGAAAATTTACTTTATGTACATCTAGCCAAAGTAAGAGTGCGAAATATGGCAATGACTTTTTATTCCACCGACCAACAAGCATTTCTTTTCAAAACGAATAACTTTTTTTGTTTTGGTGTTGCTAGAGCATGAATCAATTCCACTTTCGAAAAGTTGCCGTCGAAGTGGAATTGAGAACATGCCTGATTATGTTTTTCTTAAATATATTTAAAAATTGTTCTCTATGCTCTATTTGAAATTTAAAAGTTTTCTAGAATAATATTATTCCTATAATATATAATAGCTTTGATAAATTTCGCAGACTCCCGCCAATGTTTCCCCATTGAGTAGCTCAATTGCCTTCTTTTGTTCCAAATAGATTTTATTAAAATAGGCTATTCTGTATTCCGCCAAGATAGGGCATAATGCTACTATGTGAACTATAAGCCATGCTCCCATTTTCAATTTCGCAAAACTTTTGCGATTTCAAACCGGTTTTAGGACCAAATTTGGGCTTAAAATCGCAAAGTTTTTGAGAAAGCGAAAACTGGAGCATGGCTGTATGTCTTCTTTCGCTTGTGTATTACATAATGTGCAAATACTATCGCTGTAAGGGGGTCGGTATCCCAGTGGGGGCAGTTCACATCTGGTTTTGAAAATAATTCCAGTAGTTTCCGTGCTGAATTGCTCACTAAAATAAATATGTATGCCAAGGTTGTAATTGAGCTGTCTATTCCATACTCTTGATTCGCTTTTACTAGCTTGAGCTTCAAACTGAAGTCTATGTTTCTTGTCCATCAATCTTTATATTAAAGCACCATTATTTTTATCCAATTTTGCAGCGACCCAACGAGGATGCTTCTTTACAAACTGGAAATGTTTCTACAGCTACAGCTAATTCACAAGACCCTGAAAGTTACTGTGAGAAAATCTGCGCAAATGTTTATGATGAGAACGACGAAATAGTTTGCGGCTCAGATGGATATATGTATACAGGAGAATCTCAACTTGAGTGTTATTCGTCTTGCTTAAACATCAGTAAGTAATCAGAGAAAAACTTTAACTCAAACTCATCAAGTCTTTGTTCAAGCAGTGTAAGCGTAGGTTTTTCCAATTTAAAGACAACAAATTTATACGAAAGGTGAGACGAATTTCTGTTGTTGCAAGATCAGGACGATACTTTTTATTGAATTTAATCCACTTGGCATTGAACAATCGGTTTCAATTGCTTTAGAAAATCCGATTGTCCTCTAACTTCTTCTGGTAGTCACCTTCCATATAAAGTTGTTAAAGGGCAGGCTTAAGCCTGGATGACGTTATATGGAATGTGACGAGCATATCAACGGTCACCAGATTATTATTCAGGAAAATCGGAATTGCTTAAGCAGTTGAAACCGACTATTGCTCGTTTCAGAAATCTAGACCAGTTGTGGTCAAGCCCTTGCTCCCATTGCTCCGAGATTTTTTTTTCGGCAATTGGCGCCAGTCAGTCTCATAATAAAATGCGTCGCAAATTAACTCCCTTCAAATTGTAAACAACAACAAAATCAGTGCTAATCGGAGAACGGCGCCAACAAGACGCTCACACAGACGGCGCAGCAGCTGCATTTTGGGCGATCGAGACTCTCTGATAACGGTCGTTTTTTCTGTTGTTGTTGTTGGGCTGCTCCCAAACACAAATTTCATGCCCACCGCTCATCTACCCTATTAAAAACGAAAAAAAAGTTCTCAGAAAAATATATTTTCACATAAAGCTTCAAGACTGGCATAACTCAAAAATTCTGTTTTGTAAAAAACGCGTCTAAAGTTCTCAATGGAGAGAAAATTGTGGTTTTAGTTTCGAGTTAATCTAGTAAAATACTATAAATTTAAGAATATGATGTTTCAAGTGAAGCCGAAGGATCTTTGCGCAATATCGACTGCAGGACAACTAAGATAAATATGACGTTCTTGCATTAACATGAGAATTAACCTATAAAATGATACAGCGACATATTACACAGGTTTACAAGGTTTTGCAACAGAGAATCTAGCAATCGTTCCTGGTGTATTTTTGGCCGGTGAACTCAAATCAATTGTCCGTTTTCTCCCAGTACTTCAGGTTTACGAGATATTTGCATAAACGTGTGTTGAGCGAGGTTTGCTTACATTTGTAGGTCCTGTGGCCACATTAAGTAACCTTTTCCAACCGAATTTCTTTTAATATAAGCTGAATTGAATGTCAATACAGAAAAACCAAACGCGAAGTCTTGATTTTGTTACAAATTTTTGGATATTAAAATGGAAAATATGGTTATTTGTTGATAATGTCGGTTTATTTCCAAGATTAAATTATTCTGAAAAATGTTCTGATAATAAAAAAAAACTCCCAAAAATTACTAGTTAATAGTCCTTTCTCCTCTAATTTATAAGATTTTCAGTTTTTCGATATCACATCGCTTTTAAAAGTTATAGCCCAAGAACTATAAAAATTTTCAATCATAGAATTGAATAGAATAGAAAAAATTTTAGATTTTTATATTCTTGATCAGCATGACGAGCAGAGTCGATTGAGCTTTGTCAGTCCGTCTATCTGTCCGTCTGTCTGCTTCTACGCGAACTAGTCCCTAAGTTTTGAAGCTATCGCTATAACTGCCTTTTTTTAGTTAAGTGGTAATTTGATGTTCAAGTGATATTTATTGATTGTGTTATTTGTTTAATGATGCATTTTTAAATTATAAGTCAAATTTATATATATTCATTTCATATTCTCCAAAAATAAAATGCGAAATTTAAAAATGTGTTCGCGCCACTCATGAAGTATAATTTGCCAACCCTTAGTCAGCTGACTGTCACATAAAGGGCGTCGCAAACTGTAAATGGCGCCACGTGAGGTGGTTGCTTTTGACAAATATGAGAGACTTTGGTTGGTTTTTCGAATAATAATTAAAACGCAAATTTCAATGTTTAAACTAATCAAATAATTTATTAATTTGATGCAACATATCCAGAAAAATAATATTGTTTACATTTCCAAAACTAATTTTACTTGTCAAAATTGTTTGGGTGGTGAATTTTGATAAATCTCCTAAAAAAAACACGAGAGATTGGAAACCAACCGAAAGAGATTTCTGTGACACCGAGAATTGGTTTTGGGTTGGAATTTGGTTGGAAGAGATTTCTGTGACACCGCTGAATATGTTAGAACCGCCCGGATCGGATGACTACTTCTTGTAACTGCCATAAAAACTATCGGTCGGAAAATGGATTTTAGTGAGGAAACCTTTTTGATTTCAATGATAGCGTTCTGAAACTCGGCCGTTATAAAAATTATGTGTTTTCAAACTGATGGCGAAGGTTGGTAGAAATCGCTAACCGTTGGAGCGAGCTTTTTCAAGTGAATTAATACTTCGGCAGAGACGAAGTTAGCTTTGATTTCTCGGTTTTGCATAATATTTTCCATTAAAATTTCAGGTTGTTTAAAAATAAGAAGGAATCTATTGTGAAACAAACAAGTGGGAATCAAAAAGTTATTTTACATTGATTTTTGTTGATTTAAATAGATTTTAGAGATTAATATTACAAATATAATAAATGGTCGGTAATTTTTGTAGTTTTTTTCTTTAACTTTTAAATGCTATGATATTCAAAAATTTAAAATGTCGAAATTAAGAGGAGGCAAAGCGCTACCAACTGTTGTAATCAGTTTAGTATCCGCAATAAATTTTAAAGAATTATTTAAGCTTGGCAAAAAACGATGCTATCAAAAAATATCCATATTTAACCATATTAAAATCAATAAATTGGTATATTATGCATATATTCAAAAGTTCCTTTTTCGGTTTTCTGTAACGTTATTCAATTCAGCTTACTTTAAAATTAATTTGGTTTGAAAAGGTTGCTTAATGTAGTCACAGGACCTACAAATGTAAACAAACCTCGCTCACGCTGTGGCGTGCTGGGAGAAAACAGACAATTGATTTGAGTTCAGCAGCCACAAATAAATATGGAACGACTGCTAACTTCTCTGTTGCAAAAGTTGGCCTTTTTTGTAAACCTGTTTTATCATCTCACATGGAAAGTACAATAGATATCAATATGAAAATTTTACACAATATAGAATACGATACAGCGAATATTTCTGCATCACTGAGTAAAAAATCGTATTTTTTTAGTTATGCCAGTCTTGAAGTAAGTGAACGATATGATATTCATAAATGTCCCACTGTTACGAAAATGAACAAAAAGGAGACCAAGAATTGAGAACTCAGAAGTAAGGAGATACCAAAGATGAGAAATTATTTCCTGAGAATGTAGATGACAATTACCCTTGTTCCACTGGCGAACATTCAGTCACATTCTCGATGAAGTGGATGTTTCCATGTTCCACTGTCGAATGTTATTTACGGTCACACTAACGTAAATAAAGAACGATGATTGAATTGCTATTTCTGCAATTGTAAATCAAATTCGCCATCCACATGTCAAGCAGAGCAGGGTTTGATAAAACCATCAGTTTTATATTTCATTTGCTTTTGAGTGTGCTGTGCTGTGTCGAAATTGTAGATCACATTGAAAAGCAAAAGCACAAAAATCAAAACCCGAAGCTTTGCTATTGTTTTGCTGTGAGCATTTTGAAAACATATCAAGAGCATATTAGAAATACTTTCGTAGCTGTGTTGTGCTGTTGAATATATTTAAAGCATAGCACACTTAGCTGAAAAAGTTCAATAGCATACATATTCCAGCACCAAGAACATAGCCGGGTTTGCAGGCGAATCGACTCCCCATGCTATTCATTTTTCAAGTACATTAACCGAAAGTAATTAAGCGATTTTTGTAATACTTCTAGAACCAACCAAGAGTTTTATAGAGCGATTTTTATAATTTTTCTCACCAGCCTTTTTTTGGCCATCTATGCATAAAAAATTATAAAAATTTTTATTCGGTCAAAGCTGGCATGTATATACTCGCCCAGAATAATTTTTCAGATTTTCAAATGCAAGCCGTTACCTAAAAAATCTAGTTGAGGTTCCACTTTCGTTTTTTACATGTCCAATTGTCATTCCTGATATAAATTAATCAAAACGCGCAGTACCCGACGGTCCCGTTTCCATTCGCACACTCACAGCAAAAGCGCCGTATTCCTGTACGAATCTTAAATAGAAGTGTAACAATCGCATAGAATAGATAATACGTTAAAATATTGGCAAGTGAAGTCGACATATTTTGTAGTTCTAGAATATTTTTCCAATTCAGTCTAGTAAACAACGAATCTGCTTTCTCCACAGACCACGCTCTCCAATTTGAAGACATCGATTCTCGACCAGGCCATAGGTCCCCAACGCTGTGAATTGTATCGAAAAGAAAGCTCAGGGATTCCTTGATAGTACAAACCGCGAAATAAGCCCCCCTGTATCACTTTATGCCATCAAACACAGCTAGGAAAAGATTTTTTGTCTGTTTCATGGCATTATGACTTCCTTCAGGACTAACATCTCGTTTGCAATCATCCTTTCCGGGTCGGGTTGGTCTATAATGGCTACCGGAAGATCCGACTTCGAGCTTAAGCGAGCAAGTATATCTTCTGGTCCAATCCGCTTGTTCTCCGAAGCCTTCAGATCGCTGTCGCTTGCAGTTATCACGCTTTCCGCTATCCGGCTCTTACTTTTGGAAGGGAATTGTCAACGTTGTGGGCGGAATTCTGCGGTGCTTTTGGATATCCTCCGTGGGTGCTTTGACGACCTTCGATTAGGATGGAGATTCCATCACCGTCGTGGTATCCGGTGCATTCAGTTCTTCCTTAGTACCCTGCGCAGTGCCTTCTCCCTCACCTTCAGTGACTTCGAGTTGCGGTCCGCAAGTATCTTAAGATAGTGATGCTTTGTACACAGAACGCTGTTTGCGCCACATAGCGTCATTTGTCACTTTTTCCTTCAACGGAACCATGGCCTATGTAGGCTCTTTCTTCTTCGGTAGCTCATCGTTGACAGGCATACAAAAACAAGCTATTCTTCTGTCATTGACGGATGAATCTAAATTCACTCCATCTTGACGATGAAGTGAACCTTTACTGTGTCTAACTTGATTAATACATGAATAGCGACAATGAATAAAACAATTTCAAAAATATACATACTATTGTAAATTAATTAATTTTAACTACCTTCCATAACTTTTTAAATTCTGAAAAGTTACACAAATTATATCTAGGAATGACAGCTACCAGCTCCACTTACAAACGAAAGTGGAACCTCAACTAAAAGTCTTAAATAAATTGTGTTACAAATTTCGGGGAACCTTTTAGACAACGGCTTGCATTTTAAAAATCTGAAAAATTATTCTGGGTAAGCCCACTTTCACTCAATAAAAATGTTGCATTTTTTAAAGGATAGATGGCCCGAAAAGGCTAGTGATAGAAGTGATAAAAACCGCAGGGTTGGTTCTTGAAGTACAGTGTGGTCCATCTAGTGTTTTGAACTATTCATAATTTGACTTTAAAAACGTCAAATTTCATTCGGAAAGCGACTAATATTTAGTAAAAACTTTGACATTTACGAAATGGGTCGGTATTTGCTTGAAGAAAGTTGGGAAATATTAAAATCATATTTCCAAAGTGGTGGTCCTCGACTCAAACTGTGCGTATTTGGAAAAAATATTTAAAAAAAAAATTTTCAATTCTCAAAATTTGTGAAGCGAGTTCGTGAAACTGGAATGTTGGTGGATAAACCAACCCGTGTACGTACTCGTCCGGTGCGCTCGACCGAAAACATTGCTGCGGTTGCTGAAAATGTGCGTGAACAACCATCGACGTCAACTCGCCATCGATCTCAACAATTGGACATTTCGCGCACTTCTTTGATACGAATTTTACATAAAGACCTTACCATGAAGCCATACAAAGTTCAATTGGTGCAGCAGCTAAAGCTAATTGACCATCCGAATCGTCTACAGTTCGCAAAATGGGCGAAAGATCGTTTGGCCGAAGATCACCATTTGACCGAAAAATCATCTTTTTGGATGAAGCACATTTCCACCTCGGTGGTTATGTTAATAAACAAAATTGTCGCATCTGGGGCACAGAAAATCCGCATATCGTCGTCGAAAAGCCAATGCACCCACCACGTGTCACTGTTTGGTGCGGATTTTGGTCTCGAGGCATCATTGGTCCATTTTTCTTTGAAAATGAAGAAGGAGCTACCGTGACCGTGAATGGTGAGCGCTACCGCGCAATGTTAAGTGATTGGTTCTTCGAGGAAATTGTAGCGGAAGACTTAAACGATATTTGGTTTCAACAAGACGGCGCTACGTGCCACACAGCGCACGCCTCAATCGATCTTCTGCGCCCTATCTTCGAAAATCGAATAGTCAGCAAATATGGAGATGTGAATTGGCCGCCAAGAAGCTGTGATCTGACATCGTTAGACTATTATCCTTGGGGAGCAGTCAAGGACAAATGTTATGCAAACAATCCTGAAACAATTGATGAGTTGAAGAACGAGATTCGAGTTGCTATTGCTGGCATACGTGCCGAAACAATTGAAAATGTTCTCAAAAATTGGGTGGATCGAATGGGCTACTGCCAAGTCAGCCGTGGTGGTCATTTGACCGAAATTGTTTTTCATAAATAAATGACAAAGACCTTACCATGAAGCCTTTCCAATAAACCTTTGACAAATATCGAGCCGTTTTTTTTTATAGCAAAATTAAATTCTAATTTTTAAATGGACCACCCTGTATAACAAAAATCGCTAAATTACTTTAGCTAAATGTACTTGAAAATGAATAGGGGGCGATTCGCCTACAAAACCGGCTATGCCCTTTGTGCTGGAATATGTGTGAAATTTTACCTTCTCAGCTTAGAGGGCTATGCTTTCGAAATGTTCAATAGCACAGCACAGCACTTAGTACTTAGCACAAAGTATTTAAAATACGCTATTGCTATGCTTTCGAAATTCTCACATCAGAGCAATAGCACAGCTTAGGGGTTTGAATTTTGTGCTTTTGCTCTCCATGAGAACTAGAAATAAAGATCAAATATCAGCCCTGTCTTTAATAATATTAATTTTTCATATCAAAGGGATACTATTTCCACCTAAACATATGGACGTGATAATATCATCTTGATATTTTTTTTCGATATTTAACATACTCGTATGATACTAAATATCTTAATCTTTTTTTTCTGTGTACGATTCCGTCAAAGCACAGCACAGCCAAAGGCATAAATTTTATTACTGTTTTGCTGACAATTTTTTAACACCTGTTTTTCGAGCCTCTCAACTCTGGCCCTTTGTTGCTAATCAGTGTTTCGCAAGACTTGAACGTCTGTAACCAATATTGTCCAATGATTGTAACCGTCGTAACCGTTCTAACCGTATTGTTGAGATTGTAACCGTCACAGTTGATAAACAGCTCTCAAAGTCCGCTATATGGCGTTTTGCTCGTTCATCTGTGGTGGATTCAGTTCATCCGGCTCCAATCATAGATCCAGTTCCAGTCACAGTTCCAGACTGATTCACACATCACTGGCAACTCGGTACTCCCGCTCTTTTTATATACATCTCTATCTCGCACACACACATTCATTCACACTTTGAACTCATAGCTTTATGTTAAACACATTCATAGCGGCTGAAGCCAGCCAATAAACCAACTACTAGACTAGGTTTCTGATCTCGCAGAGCTTTACAAAAGAAATGCACTAGTAGTTTTCTTCTTAATATTTTACACATTATATATTAAACATTTTAAGGCATGGTTTTAAAGAACCGTCAGCCCAAATACACTATATGCTTAAGATTATGTGACTTGGACATTACTGCTTTCAGAAGTAGCATATAATTGATCCTAAAATCGGGTCGAATCTTTTCTGGCTTGGGTAGGATTTTGACCAAACTTGATCAAATCATGTGGAAGCATGCTTAAAAAATTAATAAATATTATATTTGAAGAAGCTGCCATGAAAACAAAAATAGTTTTTATTATACCCCTGCAGAGGGTAAATTAAAATTGTTTGTAACGCATAGAAGGAAGCATTTCTGACCACATAAAGTAAATATATTTTTGATCAGCATGACGAGCTAAGTTGATAGAGCCATGTCCGTCTGTCTGTCAGTCCGTCTGTTTCAATGCTATTTCCTCCGTCAGTTTTAAAGCTATATTGACCAAACTTTGCACGTAGTCTTTAGGTACAAATACGCTGCAAATTTGTCGGCCGGATCGGATGACTATAACATATAGCTGCCATAGAAACGATCGGTCGAAAAACTAGTTTTAGTGAGAAAAATAGGGGAAAGCTAGCTTCAGCTCGACCGAAGTTTTTATACCTTTGTAGCTTGTATGTTTTATATAAATTAGTAGTCTGATTCCACTGACACAAATATGTACATTTGGCCAAATGTACACATTTTTGACAAGGCCTCCTATATACATTTTCTACACCTAATTTCTATGGCAGCTGTACTATATAGTTGTCCTATCAAACTTGGTGGAATTATGTGAAAGCATAGAAAACTTGTAAATACAAGGTTCGGGGACGTTTGCGTTGAAGACAAAAAAGTTTTTCTCACTAAAACAACATTTTCGACCGATGGTTCCTATGGCAGCTATATGCTATAGTCATCCGATCTGGCCGGTTTCGACAAATGTGCAGCGTATTTGTACCAAAAGACTTCGTGCAAAATTTGGTTAAGATAGCTTTAAAAATGACGGAGGTGATGGCATAGAAACAGACGGACAGACGGGCGGACGGACAGACGGACAGACGGACATGGCTATATCAACTCAGCTCGTCATGCTGATCAAGAATATATATACTTTGTGTGGTCGGAGATGCTTCCTTCTATGCGTTACAAACATCTGGACAATTTTAATATACCCTCTACAAGGGTAAAAAAACTTATTTGTTTCCAATGCAAACTAGACGTTGTATTTATAAGTTTTCTATGCCAAATCGGATGATGGTATATGCTCCAAAAATATCGAAAAACAATTTCCTCGATTGACCGCGAATTATGAAGAATTATCAGGCAAAAAAGTCGCGGCGATAACCCATGGTTTCTTGGTAAATGAATTTTAAAATGGATATGCTTTTCGTCAAGTCTCAAATAAATAATAAAACGACTTACCCCTAGAATTTAACTGCATTAGCATTTTCAGGTTCATATAGCGGACCAATAGCAACATACAAACTTTTCTATATGGTTTAAGTGACTTGGATAACTTTTTTGATTCAAAATTACTTAATAGTTGCAGCCAAAATATGGAAACTTACCCGTCACATCGAGTAGTTTTTCAATGTTTTTTGTTTGAACTTATTGTCGATAGATACTTTTAAAGTCCTTTTCCACACCCGCCGAAGACGTAATATTTTTTTAAAAAATCGCGCGATTTTTTTCTTAGTACTTTCCAGCTATGAATATTATCGGTTTCAACACAATTTCGGTGAGTTTGATCCAATTCGGAAGTATATATCGTATAGCTGCCATATAACAAATGGGCCAGCTAAATGGCCAAAGTAGTGGAGCCATCTATTGCTTAGTTTGGAAATCTTTCGGCTAGCATTGTTCAAAGCGAGAATTAAATTGTTAAATGAAAATCATTTAAAATTATACAAACTTTGGCCGAGCCGTTATTTCTTGACCGATCCCAAATATCCTAGTTCCGACTAGAATTGTGGGTATTGATAGTAATTTAAAACAAAAAAATGGAAAATCGGTTGTCAACAGGTACACTTTATATTTTTGCAACCATTTTGGAAAAAGTGGTTTCGAGATAAACGCTTTTAAAGTTTCGACATCTGACCTTCAAGTTTTTGCCGGCTCTAGGTCTCGTTATGTTGGCATGAAGCAATGAGTATTAGAGATAAAATTTTCCCTGCCTCAGTCAGCTGTTCGCTCTCATTTACGCTCTCTAGATACATTTGGTCTGCTGTTCGCTCTCATTTACGCTCTCTGGATACATTTGGGAATATGTCCGTCTCGCTCTAACCACTGTGTTTTCCTACTGGCTCTGTAAAGTATCTTTTTGGGCACTATCGTTTAGCACCACCAAAATTGAGAGGCAGCGCAAATTGGTTCTCTAATACTCATTCTCCATGATGTTGGTACATAACTTTAAATCAGGGACACACCACACCACAAAGGAGGTTAGTTGACCGAACAGCTGTTTCAATGGTATCTCTACCATATCATCAGCGGTCTTCACCTGGTACCACAATCAGAAAACCACCCCCACCTCATGCCTGTAATGCCATAATCGCTTGGGAACTCCAATGCGATTCAACAGCAAAAACAGACACAACGAGCCAGAGCCGCGCTGTCTGCGGCCTTTGTACGTGTGTGTTTTTTTCAAAAGCCACTTTTTGCAAAATGAACATTTTTATAACTTGATTTTAATGTTTGATTAAAAAGTTAAAAAAGAATGAAATTTTTACAAAAACGAGGGTCGACGAAAATTTTTCCATAAAAAAATTGTTTTTGTTTATTGTTGTAAAACAAATTGTCGGATCTGCTTGAAAGATTTACAGGATGTTTTTAAGACCCTAATAAAACGCTTAAGCAAATAAAAAACAAAACGAACAAAAATTTTCTGAAGGTAAACAGGACCCTTAAGTCGTGCAACAGGCAGAAGGAAACAATTCCGATCATAAAAAGTATATACATATATTCTTTATCAGCATCAACAGCCGTGTCGATATAGCCATGTCCGTCTGTCTGTATGAACACCTAGATTTCAGAGACTAGAAAAGCTAGAGCAACCAAAATTGAAATGTTTTCAAATTTTTGCCATTTTTCCCGCCCACACAATTAAAAATGTTGAATAGCACCCACAATTTTTAAGATATCGATCTGAAATTTAAAACTTCAATTAAAATTCGCACACAAACTTTCATAAAGATATATATGATAAGTAGCCGAGTAAAAAAATTGTTTAATAATTTTCGGCTGCCCCCCTCAGGAAGGTATTAAACATTTCTTTTCATGAGTAGCGTATATATTGAAGTCGGGCAGGGCCGACTTTAACTTTCGCTATTGATTTTTTTTATTTAAAAAGATTGTTGCATTGCTTCCAAAGTAGGTCTGTCTCTCACTGTTGCGAGAGGGTAAAGGGCATCATAGCTATCCGATAACCTTTTTTCCAATAAATACTAAGCACTAGCTACATATTTGCTTATTTTTTCTGTAGTATGTGAAATTAGATATTTTTGATCGTAACATTATTAGATTTTGGAAGTTGCATATTATGATACTTGTTGAAAATTATCACTTTCTTAAAAAAAAACTTACATTAAAATTTTTTTATTTTTCAGGTGTGACTATTAAAAGTAAAGGATCCTGCTCATAGTTGAATGTTCCAAGTTGACGCATGATATTACAATACCCATGACTTTGAACCAGATTCCAATTTCAACTTAGTTTTAAACTGAACTCAGCACGACCTGCGGATTAAACCCAAAACTTAAATTTAAATTTAATATTCTTTAATTAACGTATACTAAGTAGTACATCTAACTATTCAATTATAAAGAAGAGTTTTGGGTTTTAAAAGCGTTCAAGACACTAAATCATTCATAGATTGTGCGCTGATGCAAGCGGTGCAACAATATTTATTATGTTTATTTTTAAACGTTAAGTTTATTGTAAAATTTATTTCTGGATACAACTAGAGGTATCTTTGATTTAATTATTTATTTATGCTATTTGTTTGTAATGTAAAAATACACTCAACCTTTTAGTTTTGAGGAAATGGTGCAAATGTATACCACAAGTTGAATTTGAGTAGCGTTTAAAGCATAAGCTAATAATTTATTGTATAATTTAAGGAAATTAAATATTCAATTTTACTGTACAACTGGCGTTATGAGCGGCGTCGCTTATGTTCCACAATATTTTTTAGTCTCTTATTTTTACAAAACTCTATAAAAGTTTCGAATCGAAAATGTAACGGATTAGATCTTCCTCATAATACCCTTGCAGAAGGTATGCAATGCCCCAATGTATGCAATGGGTTTTGTTGAAAATTGTTATTGAAATTCTATACAAATTACTAGCCGGTTGTACTGTTTCTGTAAGGCATACATTGGGGCAGCAACAATATATTGCCGGTTTTGTGAATTTTGATATAAGTACTAAATCTGGTATATCTTCATTGAAAAAAATCGTAGAGTCGCTTGGGATTGATTTTTTCAAAGTTAAGGAGTAGTACCTTCCGATAATATTAAAGAAAGTCAAAACAAAAGAATAGGTTCCCCACAAAACGCGTCTGAAAAGAGTCAAAGTTGGCATTTTTTGCAACTTTAAGCGGTAATAACTAAAAATCTCGACGTGATGGACCATTTCTGAAAACAGATTCGTGTTCAGCACACGAAAATCATCTAGGAGCACCACCGACCCTTCAATATACTGGAAAAAGTCTAATTTTGTTGCCTTGTGTTATCAGTTTCAACACAGTTTTGGATAAAAAATACTTTTTTGCATGCCGAATTTTCCGGGCACACCCTGGGGGCGTATTTTCCAACACTGAAAATCATACATCAAACTATTTCGCATACTATTTATCCTTACAAACCAATCGAATGAAAAATAGTTTTTTTGCATGCATAGTTTCCAGCCCATTTTTCTGGTCGAATTTTTTAAAACAGCGATCAGAGAACTGCAAGTGTGCCTGTTTTCTTGATTGCATCAATACTCGCTTTAAAAGCGTATGGGGTGTGACTGACACTCGAACTTTTGCAATCGAGTCAAATACACACTCGTTCTGTTTTTGGTATGTTTGCGAATGAGTGTCTGCTTGATCGTCTGTTAAAGTGGTTGTTTCTCCTTTGAGCGGTCTCGCATTTTGATTTCGTCTACGATGGCCACTCACATACACAAATCACAAACACTAGTAGAACACGGGTTTGCGTAACTTTTATTGCTCTCGCTCTCTTCTCTCTTCTTTGCAAAAGCAACTGTAAACGCTATTAAGTTGTAGTTGTTATTATCTCAAGAGAGAGAGACAAATACAAAGAGCATTACCAAATTTTTTGGGGGTGATTCAACCAACTGGTGCAAGTAAAAAATTTGAGTCGCACGAGTAGCGCGGGTATAATTGGCACTCGGTACCCGAAGCACAAATATGCCATGTTTGTTGTAAACACTGCGTACATTTTTTGCAGTCATTAGAGGCACTCGAGTGTGAAAATTATTAAGTACGAATGCAATACACTTAAAGTGGCAGTGCACTCGTGCAGATCTCTGACAGCTATTATTAGGTTAGAATGGTTAGAAGAGGGCCAAAAATTTGTGCGCGTGTGCTTATAATTTTTCACACTAGAGAAAGGGATCTACAGTTTAACGCCGAATCCGAACGTCAAAGATTGGGAAACTTTTTCATGGCTAGTTACTTCACAGCTGGCCTCAATAGCTGGTGAAGGTGACCGGATGTGTAAAAGCTATTTTCTAAAGAGAGAAAACGACTTTTTATTAGATGGTCCGAGGCCTCCCGCACTACAGGACGACACACTAACCGCTGAGTCACACCGGTCCATATTTGTAACAACTCGGTTGATATTTAAAGCATTTGGTAAATTTAGGAGATTTCCATATTGTTATTAAATATTAGAATTATTTCATTGCTCAAAATGAAATCGAGAAAGAAGAAAAAAAATGAGACGGTATGTTTAAATAAAATATCAGAGCTCGCAAAATATGGTCAACCAAATTTTTCTGTGCTGGCTGCTCACCGAAATGACGGACTAATTTAACAGATTCGCTCACTCTCTCAACAGAACACTAGATTTTGCTTTTCTCGTGTTTTTTGTTTCATAGTTATCGATGAGAGAACAGACGAAACTGTCTTACTATTATCCTGTTTATACACAAACAAAATATCATGATAAATGCTCCTCAAAGCATTTATTTTTTATACACTTGTATTATAATTTTGCCCAGGAGTTTGCAACGCATAGAAGGAATCATCTCCGACCACATAAAGTATATATATTCTTGATCAGCATGACGAGCTGAGTCGATTAAGCTTTGTCCGTCCGTCTGTCTGTCCGTCCGTCAGTCTGTCCGTCTGTCTGTTTCTTCTTCTAGTCGCAAGCTAGTCCCTCAGTTTTTAAGCTATCGAGCTCAAATTTTGCACAGAGTCTTCTTTTGGCTGCACGCTGCAAATATGTCGGAATCGACTGGATCGGCTGACTACTTCTTGTAGCTGCCATAGAGACGATCGTTCGAAAAATGGGTTTTTGTGAGAAAAACTTGATTGTTTTCAATGTTAGCGTTCTTAAACTCGGTCATTATTAAAATTAAATGTTTTCAAACTGATCTGCGAAGTTTGGTCGAAATCGCGAACCTTTGGAGCAAGCTTTTTCAATTGTATTAAATTTTCGACTCAGACGAAGGTAGCTTTCCTTTCTCGTTAAGCATTATATAGGTAGTACAGCAAATTAAGTTTGATTAGCCGTGTACCTAAGAATCTGATCCAGCTCAATAGCATGCTACTGGACAATCTCCATGATTAATTTTTTATGTACAGTTCAGTAAGTACAGCTGGATCATTCCAAGCGTTTTCACGACTATATCAGTCTTTAACAACGTCGAATTAATTAATTGCAAATTAATTCCTTGGACTGATTTCTTCAGTCTGGTCGAAACATCAATTTTAAGCGATATGAGCTTGCGTTTAACCCTAACCTTTATGTCCTCTTTTACTCGGACATGATCCATAATATTTCTCGAGGTTATTGGAACCATTTGCAGGGCATTATATATTGTGTTTAAAATTTCGCGAAACACTTCGCAGTATAACAGTAAAAATGGTCTGCCATCAGTGGTAACAATTTTCATGATAGACGCAATTATTGTCTCTTCATTGGCCTCGTATGCTATTTTCCTTTTCTTTGCATTTTTTTGCACACCGGTGTTCTCATTGACCTCATTAAATGATTCGAGTACTTCCAGGTGTTTAGCTGTCAAATGCCGCCTCAAATTTGTAATTTTGTGGCCAGATAATTTATACCACATACGCTGCATACTTTATAGACAACCAAGAAGCACACAAACATGCATACACACTTACAGTTAACTGAGGCACACACACAGGCTTAGAAGAAACTTTGGACCAAAAATTCTGCCCAGAAAAGTGTCTCATGAAAACACATGAACAAAGCAACCGAAAAAAAACTCTCATTGATTGAGCAAAGAGCACGCTGTAAAAAGTCAGAGGTGACATGTCATTTCGTTTCACTTTTCATAGTGTCTGAGAATGACTTTACTTTTCTGACAGCCTGTGAAAAGGGAACACTTTTTGGGAGCTCTGTAAAATAACCAAGGCATATTGCATTCTGGCGATTGAAAAATTATCCGGAATGTTAAAGAATGAGTCTGAATCGTGCCTACGCTACCTATCCACAGGTATGTATGTCTGTCTCACTCATATTAGGTCAATCTCAACATAGTTTGCAGTGTCATGTTAGGGTCCAGCAGTAAAAGATCTCTAGCACTATATGATGAACAAGACTGGGAGAGTATAGCAAGAGATTTTTTCAGTATGAGGGGATTCGCAAATAGTATTGGCGCAGTTGATGGTACAACAAACGAAAATTGCTTGTAAAAATAAATATTATGTTCAAAAATAATTTTAGGCAAACATTTCAAAGTTCGGTCAATGAAGAAGGGAGAATTCACATATTCTGAATGGTTTTTTGTCTGCAGCGGATGCCCAGAAAATTTATATTTGTTGATTATTCTTATAATCAACTGACGATTAGTCCCAGAAAAAGCCACAGTTTCTGACGGTGCCAATAAGGCAATTGATATCATGTTCTCTCCTGAAAACCAGAATTTCCACTTTTGTCCAGATATGATTTTTTTTACCAAAACTAGCTGTGACGTACATTGAGTGTGACCCTGGCATTTCAAAATACACTACTAAAATGAATTATTAATATTGCGTTCCCAATGACTCTGTCCGTATTTGCTATATTTTGTAGATTTTTATCTTAAGCCATTAAAAACTAAACAAAAATTGTTGTCGCTGTGTGTTGCAAGTACAAAAGTACCTATTGAACGCGAACCGAGGCTTTATTTGAAAAACTATATGAGGTGATGCTTACAGACGTACATTTTATCATAGTTTAAGGGTCTCATTCCGGGTTTTTAATAAAAGTTGGATTTTGTCGAACTGTGTTATTTTATTTTATTTTTTTTCCTTCGTTCCTAGTAGGAATTTCCTACATAAGTTTAGGTTTTGGTTATTTTTTTTCCTCTTCTCGATCTCTATATTATTAACGTTTTTGCTAGCTCTAATAACGTCTCTTCAATTGGCTGTGAATCGGGGCATAGCTGGCCGGACGGGAAAAAAATATTCCCCCACCGCGTTGAAGTCGTTATTAGTTTATTTTATAATTCAATTAGATTTTCTTTGATAGGCTTCCTTAGCTCATAAAAATTTTTGTAACGTATTTATATTTTTGTTGACAGCATTTTTTTGCAGACTCTATCTTATTGTTTTTCACCATGATGTACTTGGGATGTAATTGCATAAATTATATGTTGGTTAGGGACTTCTTAATGAAAAAACCAGCGAAAATATGTAGGTGTCACAATTGATTTACCGAAAAGCGACTAGGACTTAAAACTTGGGAGACTGAGTTTCTCATTAACTGTAATTAAATATGAAGCTGATAGAAGCCTGGGCAGTCTTTGTTGCCGTTTAAAATTTTTTTTTAATGAAATTAAGACACTAAACGGGGATTGATTTGGGCATATGGGGTTATTGGAATTTTTTGTATTTTGTTCAAATTTTCAAGACATATTTTTGAATGATATAAACTTCGAAAAGCTCTTAATGTAGATTGAGTTCACTTAGGCAGGAGACATTCTGGGATAAGTGTCCTTTGACATGTTAAGCCCAACTCTGTGAAACGATCTGTCAAATCGAATTTTGTAAATACCTGCCATGCACAAGTCAGCCCACAAGTTAATTAAAACAATAGTTTTTGCATATGTTAACAATTTTGACTTTAATTTAATACTCCCGCATGTTACACGTTCCATTTCGACGCGAACCGACCGACGCTAGCTTGACGGACATGATAGAATACCCTCACTATTTTGGTATTTATATACTCAATCAATACCGGCAGTATTGGTAAATGTATAAATATTTATACTAGTATGACAATATATCAATACTGAACAGCTGTTCGCTGCAGTCAGTGTCATCGAATTGTTATCGACGCTATGCAGTCGGGTACTGGCAATTGTGTAACGAATAGAAAAAAAATTTTGTTGTGCTATGCTTAGTGAGTAAAATGCAAATAAATACTTATGTATGTGCATATAAATATCCCCAGTTACACATATTTTTGTACATATATGAACAAAAAAGCAAGTGAAAAAAAAAACATTTGGACAAAGCAACAACAAAATTATCGATATCGGGTGCACAAATACTAGCAAGAGCAGACGTGACGGGTACGGGGACGAAAGGACTTTGCTTTTGCAAATTTGGTGTGAAAGAAAATGTGGTATTCAATTAATTGCTTTCGTTTTCCATCGGTTATCACCAAAGTTGTCCGCCCACTTTCAACAAAGATAACACGAGTCACATACAAACTCCACAAATCTAATGACATTTGTGTATATTAGTGCGAATTAAGTGCCTTATTTATGATTGCGCTTTAAGAAAACAAACCTGATCCAATCACATCGCAGGGAGGAGATTTACTAATTCTTAATTGAGTTGTCAACACTTGGGGTTGGGTGGTGGTGATCACCCACTGCCATGACATCATAGCCGTTGCATATGTTTTATGCGTCAATTCAATCCATACATGTGCATATTTGTACATATGTATGTATATAACTGTGTATTTAGTTGGAAGTGTTTAATTTAATGATAAAATATACGATGTGTGAGTGCGTTTCTGTGTGAAGATGTATGTACATACCTTGTCTGTAATTATGTTATGTATGTTGTTCATATGTGAATCAAAAATATGTATGTATGTATGTATGCATTGAAAGATGTACCCACACATTCTAATTGTGATTGTCATTGATGAAAGATTTTGCAAATTTATTTACATACAGACATATGGACATGTGGATATATGGACACAATTAAAAAGTGAATGTGGAAATAATCGGACATATCAAGAAAGTAAAGCAAAAGCCAGCAACCGCAGTGCAAGTGGAATTTATGAGTCATAAAGAAGATACACCCAAGAAAAAATCGCAACTCAGCAGCACAGCTGATTTCCAATCGAATCCACAAAACTGTGTTTGAGCACCAACATATATACATACATATCTACATACATACATATACATACATACATACATATGCGTACATAGCAAGAGACTACGAAATTCATAAAAAAAACTAACAGCCAATAAGGGTTAAATCGATCAAAATCAATGGCATGCCAATGTATGTGTTGGAAATTATTTTTAAAGTGGGTAACTATTTTTTATTTATAGTCCAAATATATTTTAATATATTGTCAGCATAATTTTTCCGGTTTTTTAATCATTTTTTCAGAAACTCACCGTTGCCAGTTGCATAGATACACCGACTAAAATAAAAATGCTCAGCAATGTCTAAAAGACACGAATTGCATTTATAATTGGATTTATCGTTGGATGTTCCCAGCACTGAAAAAATGCTCCAAGGAACAAATGATGAGATGATCGCAGGAACAATCGATTTCTGAGGAGCAAAGAAAAGCCTTTTGCTTCGTTTCTAAAGGAACTATGTTGAAGAATGAACGGCAAAAATGTCAAAAAATTTATTTGACCATAGGTTCATATTAAACCATTTTGTATATTGGAACAACCTTTTCTGTCTAAAGATTTCTTGATGTCAGTACTCATTTGATATCAGTTGAACTGGCTGCAGAGTATCCAGCTCATTATTTCTACCGATATTTCCGTTTATACACAAGCTTTTTGTCCAATTGCATGACTAGACCAACCAAATTTTAAATGATTTTGTAAAGCTTCATCGAAATCGGACGATATGGTTTTCTAGATATACTGACTAAACTTAACAGTTGTCATGCTTATTTAACAACGTTTTTATACTATGTACCAAAGCAAACAGAGTATATTAAGTTGCTGCAAAAATATGTACCAGGGAGAAGGCATAATGTCCGACCCTATAAATTATATGGGCATTTCTCAAATGTCGAATGCGACATTCGTACGCATGCAAAGTGAAGAAAAACATATGCCAAAATATTATTTTATTTTGACAAAAGACGAAACTTGTAGCTCTTGATTAGCACTATAATTGGAGCTAAAGTTGATTTTGGGCAATTGTTCGATTACAAGATAATTACAAAAAACCAATGCATTCGCATTCGCAAACAGAAGTCGTTTTCAAGGCGAACTGTTCAACACTGATTCTAGCGGAACCTGGAGGAATATTTAAACGGGACAAATTTTAAAATATTTTGCATTGATGGATTTTAAAAATGTTTTTTATTTTATTCAAAAATATTTAGTAGTTTAATTTTTTTGTTCCATCATACTTCTCTGTGGTTTCCATTATAATGCGAAGAAAAAACTTAAAGTTTATTGCAATCACATAGCTTCTCATAGTATCTTGTGCATTCTTTTTTGACCATTTTTACCCTCAGAAAGATTTTAGATAGCAAAAGTAAATGAAATCTGAAGGCACTTTTATCAAAAAAAAAGTGCAAAATTAATGTCCAAATTAGACAAATTGCGATAGCGCGGCCGTAAATCCGAATATTTTGAAATGGGTTGTGTATAAATGTAAGATTGGCTTTCATTAGTTCAATTTGAACGTTTCCCCATGAAAATTTGATAAAACATAGTGTTTTTAACCACTTTAAAATTTTTGGCTGCGGTTGACATTTCTGTAGAAATGCCCATATATATTCTTGGTCAGCATCAACAGCCGAGTCGAAATAGCCATGTTCGTCTGTCTATCTGCATGAACGAAGAGATCTCAGAGATGGTACGAGATAGAGGATTGACACGTAGGGGACATAAACTTCTTATACTTGCAGGCAGTTCAAAATTATTTGCAATTTTTGCCACGCCCCTGAAATTTGGATAAAACGTAATATCTCTTACAGTATTGTAGACAGAAGGCTCTTGACATATTTAGGGCAGTTTTCTCATGTTCATGTTTTGCTCAAATCGAAATCCATCTAGATTTTGCAACTAGGTGGTTTTTGTGCAATTGGTTGTCTCATGTAGGTTGATTATAAATTCGAGCATTTGCGCCACGGTCACACCGGGAGGGCTGGAATGGTATAATACTAGGTTGGCAGCACCTCTGCACTCGGCTGATTAATGTTTTTATACCCTTGTAGAGGATATATTAAAATTGTCAAGATGTTTGTAAGGCATGGAAGAAAGCATCTCCGAGCACATAAAGTATATATATTCTTGATCAGCATGACGAGCTGAGTTGATATAGCCATGTCCGTCAGTTTCTATGCTATCTCCTCCGTCAGTTTTAAATCTATCTTAACCCAACTTTGCACGAAGCCTTTTGGTACAAATACGCAGCACATTTGTCGGAACCGGCCAGATCGGATGACTATATCATATAGCTGCCATAGGAACCATCGGTCGAAAATGTTGTTTTAGTGATAAAAACTTTTTTGTCTTCAACGCAAACATCCCCAAACCTCGTATTTATAAGTTTTCTATGCTTTCACATAATTCCACCAAGTTTAATAGGACAACTTTATCGTATAGCTGGCATAGAAATTGGGTGTAGAAAATGTATATAGGAGGCCTTGTCCAAAATGTGTACATTTGGCCGAATATACATATTTGTGTCAGTGGAATCAGGCTACTAATTTATATAAATCATACAAGCTACAAGGGTATAAAAACTTCGGTCGAGCCGAAGTTAGCTTTCCTCTATTTTTTTTATTGTGCGCAAATTTTTTAAATTAAAGCATGAATTTTACAGAGAAGCAGACGGTTTTTCTTTTGGAACGACTGGTTACTATGAAGGGATATTAAGCAGTAGGTCGAAAGCTATGTTCACACAGTCAAATAATTTGGAAAGATGTTCATGAAAATTGGGCTATATAGGACAAATTGTGGTACTTTCCGGCCATATTTGATCAAATTATTTGTGTATTTATTGCGTGGAACCATAGTTTAAGTTTTTAATCCTGTAAAATCTTTAATTATGTATATTTTTATCAAAATTTAGCCAAATTATTTGGATGTGTAAACTTTGCTTAAGCAATGAACTAGGGGAATCAGAATGTGCATCTGTAATTTCAGCAATCTGTAGGTGTTCTTGTATATTAAAGGTACATCCAATATTTTCACTTTTTGGTTTACTTAATTCAGACTTTACTGTTTATAGCAGCAGTTGTTTTTTTGTTTTCAAATATTTTTCAGTGCGACCATATGCGCGGGTACATAAAAATACTTAATTTGCACTAGCATGTACATGGTTTTGAAATCAATGAGGATGAAGTAGATTGCTACGAAACTCACCTAGATGGTAAGCATTGAACATGAGCAAAGCAAATGCAGCAAATCCACCTAGATTTGCAAAAACACCAACATGAGAAATCGGACCTTAGTAGTCAAGATTATTTAACGATCTGCCAAATGAATGATAAAGGCCAGATGAAAAATCCTTAAGTTACGAGCAAATGAAATTTCACAGCAGCAGCGCTGCTTTCATCTGCTTCTGCAGGTACAGTCGGTCTTGACCGACTAAGCTCATTTTCAATATAAACAATTTTTGTTATACTCTCTACCGAAACGATTTTCCGTATCGGTTACGGTGTCTTACACGGCCAATAGCTAAATTTTGGTTGCGGTTATATAATGGGAAACGGACAGATGTTGCTGGTCCGTTTCCCATACAGTTAAAATAAGCTTTAAGGCAATATAAATGACCTGACCGAAACCGAAATTTGTTCCGGTTTTGATCCCTGCTCTCTACCAAAGTTACACATAATATAATGAGCTAGTGGAAATTTATGTAACAGCCAGAAGGAAGCTTCTCTGACCCTATAAAGTATATAGATGCTTGATCAGCATCAATAGCCAAGTTGATTTCGCACTCTCCTACTGGACTTCCGTCCGTCTGTATGAACACCTAAGTCTCAGAGATCAAAATGAGCTACAGCAATCATATCTCATTTTGTCAAATATTTGTGGTCAGCATGTGCTGTCTACTAACTTAATGTAAATATGTTAACATTAATGTTAATGCTCTATTAATTGACGTAAGTGAAGGCTTTTAATACTTCCTTATGAAGTCAAAATTCTGTCAATAATTGTACCTAAAAAATATGTGTCATTCCAACCTTATCGAATGATGATGTCGACCCCCTACCGCTGTTTTACATATTTACGAAATTGACATTTTGATAGAATTTTTTCTAAAGGCACTAACGCGTCATATCTCCTAGTACTTACAGAATCCATTTACAAAATGCGAAATTGGTTGGGTCATGTGTCACACATTTTCTAATTTTCAGCAGACTTCTTGCTGAGATGTGGCCACCTTAGTTTTTCAATTTTCTTTAATTTATTTTATTTCTTTCGACTTTTCAGATTAAGCCCCGTCGTTGGTTGCTGAAAAACTTGCAAAATTGGACAAACCCTTTGCGACTTTGTACGACAACGAGAGGTCGTACCTGTAAACAGTGGTCAGAAGGACAGCACCATCAGCGAAGATGGTACTACTTCTTGCACCACGCAACCTCAAAGGTAAGTTTTAAAATGTATGCCCTAAAACTAGCTAAGAATTGCAAAATTTGGTATGATTTCCGTATGTATTTTGTATACGCAGTAACCGTAAAATACAGGCCAGCTAATTAACATTGTCTGTGTCAAGAATCACATTAGGACTATAGATTCCAGGAGTTGTGCATCGTCTTTAGCAGTGCCAACGCAAATAAAGTCTGATTCATTATTTGACACGCCAATTCTTTTGAAAATGTTTAAATGCTTCTAAAACGCTTTTATAAAAGTAGCTTTGAATTGTTAATGGAACTAGCATACTTGATTTTGCCATACAAAGGGTGATTTTTTAAGCGTTTGTTTTTTGAAAATTAATTAGTGAATGAAATATTTATTTGGATACATCAATGATATATCAATGCTTGCCATTTACTTTTTAAAGAATATTTCATGTAATTGTAGCCCGCGGCTACGCCTGAGGTGGTCCATCAGTAAGCTCCAATTTTGAAATTCTTTTTCCAGCATTTCGGCCGGTATCTTAACCTTGGCAGCTGTAATGTTGTCTTTCAGGGCTATAATTGTGACTGGCTTATCCCTGTACTTCAAGACTTCGCGTAGCCCCACAAAAAATAGTCTGGTGGAGTCAAATCACATGATTTCGACTGGCGGCCAATGGACTGGTCCAAAATGTGAGATTAATTGCTCACCAAACTGTCCTCTCAATTGGTGCATGGTTTCGCGTGCCGTGTGGCATGTGGCACCGTCTTGTTGAAAACATATGTCAACCAAGTCCAATTCTTCCATTTTGGGCATAAAAAAGTCTGTAATCATCGCACGGTACTTTCTCTATTGACTGTAACGTTGCGATTTTCCTTTTCTTTTTTTTAAGAAAACGGTCCAATGATGCCGCCTTAACACAAACCGCTACAAACAGTGCTTTTTTCAGGGTGCATTAGCAGCTCTTAAGCTGCCTCTTCAGACCAAATTCGGCAATTCTGTTTGTTGACGTACGTACCCATTGAGCTAGAAATGAGCTAGAATGAGCTTCAGCAAACAAATGACGGTGTGAAAGGTCCCCCGGCTTCAGTTCAAGCACCAGCTGTATTTTGTGTGGTTTCATACCGAGGTCCTTACGTAAAATCTTCCAGATGGTCGAATAACAAGCCCAATGGTTGAGAACCGCGACAAATTGACATATCGCGATCTTTATTGACACTGGCCGAAACAGCAGCAATATGCCTGTCGGTACGCACTCTCCGCACATGAGATGGTGGATTAATGTCCAATAAAGTGAAACTGATACGAAATTTGGTCACAATAGGTTGAATATCATGATACAAAAAATAGAAGGTAGTGCAATGCGTCGCTTGTCAAACCAAAAATTCCAATGTGAATTCACAGACTCACAATTTCGAATTTGTGAACATTTTTTAAAATGTGTGCTTCGGTTAACAAAATGGAAATGAGTTAAAATTATATCAACAATTAAATCAAATCAATTCTCAACCTGACTTATCTGTCAAATGACGTCACAAACTCACAAAATTGTACGCATGCGAAATGGAGCAAGTGTTTGCACTACCTTGTATTCATTGTATTATGGTTGAATAGCCTGTTTGGTGGGTCTATTATGACGACCATAAAATGGCCGTAATTTGTACGTTTAACGTAAAATTCATTCTAGTTCTAATTCATTCAGTTTATTCATGGTGAATGGCAAACCTTACTGAGCATTTTTGGCGTTGCCACATGTTACGAATCACGCAAGATGTGTCAAAATATGTACACTGAAAAACCAAGTAGCAAAAAAAATCACCCTTTACATACATATGAAGTATTTTTTCAAATGAAAACTTATGACAGGTATATTTCTTTTGAAGCAAAGCCAAGGTTGTTGTGTGCTCTTTCTAAGCTGTTCGTGAAGCTTTAAAAGATGTGGTGATTGGTGTTGGGCAGTCAGAGTAAGTGATCTTTAAAAACAGTGTCAACCAACTTAAAGAAAAGCTTAAAGCTTCATGGAACTCAATAACAAATTTATTCGAATATTTTCAAAACGCCAATGAGTTTTGTCTCGAAATACCTTTGCCAATTTTATTAGCCTGAATACTCTGCTTAAAACACTTTTAAACTAACTTTCCATCCATCTCTCTTTCTTTCTACAGGAATAACACAGCTATTTCTAGTGAGGAGCAAACTGTGCAAGGAGCTAAAACACAAAAGTCGGGACAGCGTTCGCTTAATAAATCTGTCCCCGCAAGGCCCATCGGCAGCCCGACTTCAAAACTAAAGCACCACACATCACCTATAGAATCACATCAAAAGCAGGAATCACTACTTCAAAACTTAGGCACTCCTTCGCTTCAATTAGCACCAACAGAACCATATAATTCATCTTTGTCAACAGCACATGCAGCAGCTCCATCAGGCAGCAAAAACTCTTTTTTAAGTCGGATTCTGCGCCAATTTTCAAGTAGCGCCATTGCTACAAGATCCAACAGTTCTAAAAGCTCCCGCTCGTCCTCACTCAAAGAAGTGGAGAATAACAACAAAGCCCTAATTGAACAGCCATCCGCAGTTGAGGTTCTAAGCCCTCAGAACGCTGAGGTCACTAAACACAATGAAGAAAAAATGGATGGCACAACAGAGCCAACTGACGTCAACCCGAAGGTCGGTGTAGTGCCAGCCAGTTCCAGCAAAGACAAGCCATCCAAGGCAACGTCACAAGCTGTGGTAACCGAATCTAGAAAAATGGAAACCAGAAAGTCGTCCTCTGATACGGTAATAGAGCCTCTGCTAAAACAGCATGCTCCGCCGCAGTCGTCCAAGACTACCCCAACACCTTTCAAGCCGCCCCAGAACAAAGTGACGGCCAATTTTGTGCAGAACATGCGCTTTGTGCGTAAAAATGTCGAGCAGACGACCAGAAATGCCAATCCATTGCAGTTTGTAGAGCTGGAAACCGAGTTTCCACGCGACTATGATGACAACATTGAAATGCTCTCGCGAGAAGCAGAGCACTTGGAGGAGCAGTTCCGCACGCCAACTCGATCTAATACCGCGGACGCGACAACTCATCAAGTAGCTGGAATTATTGAGACTATAATTACCGAGGCATGCATCGAAAAGGCTGAAGATGATGTGACATTAAAAACTTCCAACAAACAGGCAAGTGGTATTAAGCGTGTTGGCTTTCACGTTGAGGAAAAGGATGATACCGAAGGTCAACCCAATGAGAAAATTCCGAAGAGCATGGTGGAACTGTCGAAGAAATCAGAAAGTGCTGAAGTTACCTCCGGTGATGCAACAGTGGCGGGTACTTCTACAGATACTTCAATATCGCTTCCGCCCTCGACTTCGGCCGTGTCAGCCACTTCGTCGAGCTCGTCCATAACGAAGAGCAAGAGCGATGAAGATGATGACCCGGTAGCTATGTCGCCGTGCGGGCGCTTTTTTAAATATGACAAAGAAGTCGGTCGTGGTTCATTTAAAACAGTTTACCGTGGACTGGATACGTTAACTGGGGTGCCAGTCGCTTGGTGCGAGTTGTTGGTAAGTCAGCAAATTGTAAAATGTTCCAGCTCCTAAACCCCTTGTTAATACACTGTTACAATAATCTGGAACATAGATGTCCGTTTTACCTATTCGGTTACAGCAGTATAAGTATCTTCACTTTGCCCCCGTTGCCAATATATATTAATGTTATATTAACATCTGTAAAAATCAGATCAATTGAAGAAAAGTAAATATATTCTTGATCAGCATCAACAGCCGAGTCGATTTAGCCATGTCTGTTTGCCGTCTGTCTATATGAACGCGTCGATCTCAGAGACTATAAGAGATAGGCCACAAGCTTTTGTAGGTGTATTCAGTACCCAGATCAAGTTGGTTTCAGAAATGGAAAATTTCCCCATTTTAACCGCAAAAAACTGTCAGAAACACAATTTTTGAGTAAGAACCTCATGATTTAATATATATTATCCTAGGCCCGCATTTGCGGAATTTTGTAAATTTTTGTAATGAACTATTAAAAAATCAGTTAAAATTGTTGTCGCTATGTGTTGCAAGTACAAAAGTACCCAAAGAACGCAAACCTAGACTTATTATCTATCTGTGCTAAAAAGCACAATAAGATCCGAGCAAAAACACGACAGTTATACACGAAGCAATTTAGCTTGATGGAGCGGGGCAGTTATTTTAGAGTCGGGCCACTCGAGTACAGAGCTCTTACCTATTTTTATAGCCTAGTAGAGGGTGGATTAAAATTGTCCAGATGTTTGTAACGCATAGAAGGAAGTATCTCCGACCACATAAAGTATGTATATTATTGATCAGCATGACGAGTTGAGTTGATATAGCCATATCCGTCCGTCCGTCCGTCTGTTTCTATGCCATCTCCTCCGTCAGTTTTAAAGCTATCGTAGCCCAACTTTGCACGAAGTCTTTTGGTACAAATGCTATATGACCTCGTATTTATCAGTTTTCTATGCTTTCACATAATTCCACCAAGTATGATGAAAATCTGGCAATTATGTAGTATAGCTGCCTTACAAAAGATAGGTCTGAAAAAGTCTTAGTAGGAAAAACTTGTTTGTTTTCATTGTCCTATCGGTCTTAAACTTGTTACTGATCAATATTATAAGCTACCAAACAATTCTGCCAAGTTTGATCCAAATCGGATGACTATAGCGTATAGCTGCCATAGGAACGATCGTTCGAAAAAGTTGTTCTAGTGAGAAAAACTTTATTGTTTTCAATGGTAGCGTACTTTCTTGTTATGAATATTGTCAGTTTCCACATCATGTACAGTTGCGGCAAAAATAATAGCACTGCGTCATATAAAATTCTTTGATGCAATACATCTTTTGTTTTTTTTGTAATTGGTTTAATAATTTTGTTGTACAGTATAGGCTTACATGTGATCTCTCTGAGAGTAATGTGTTAATGCTCAACTTGCTAACGGTTTTTTCTGTATAAGGCATCTCAGCAAACGAAGTGCAAAACAGAGCGGCAAAAAAAATAGCATTGATAACGGATTTTTCGAAATTCCGAGGAACAGACTGCACGTGTTCGGCGACATGATGATTGTTGTTGTGTCTGCGGACACTAAATAAATCGTATTGCAAAGTCGAGTCGCCACACTATCACTAAGTTCAAAAAAATTATTAATTATGGGTCGCGGAAAGCATTGTAGTGACGAAAAGAGTGAAATCATTAAAAAGCTTATCGAGGAAGGCAACACCTACGCTCAGGTGGGGCAAATCGTCGGTTGCTCCAATAAAATGATAAGTAATGCCTTAAATTATAAAAATAAACCAGAAACACGCGGTAGAAAATTCGCAATGTCTAATTTGCTGGTGAACAGACTGGTTCGCGAGTGCAAGAAGGCCCCCTTTAAGCCGGCTACTGAGCTAAAGAAGGAGCTTAACATATCGGCTTGCATTAGGACAGTTCGGAATCGCTTAAAAGATTATAAATTAAGTGCCTGTAGTCCGAGAAAAGTTCCACTTTTGAATGCGAAGCATGTGGCAAAAAGAATAGAGTTTGCCAAAGAGCACCTGAATTGGCCGGCAGAAAAGTGGAGAAACATCCTATGGTCGGATGAAAGCAAAATCGTGCTATTTGGAGGAAGAGGATCTCGATCCTATGTACGGCGACCCCCCAATTCGGAATACCGCCCGAGTTTCACCTGCAAGACCATAAAACACGGTGGAACGAGTATCATGGTTTGGGCATGCTTTTCTTATTACGGAGTGGGTCCAATACATTGGATAAAAGGTATTATGGATCAACATGTCTATTGCGATATTTTGCAAACAGTGATGCTGCCTTATGCGGAATACGAAATGCCGTTGTTGTGGGTCTTCCAACAGGATAACGACCCTAAACATACCAGCAAGAAAGCTCGTAAGTGGTTTCAAGACAGATCCCTTCACCTAATGGATTGGCCTGCTCAGTCTCCAGACTTAAACCCGATAGAGAATCTTTGGTCTGATGTAAAAAAATATGTTTCCAATGCAAAACAAAGGAATAATCAGGAGCTCTGGGCTATCATTCAAGAATCATGGAGCAGTATTCCACGGGAAAGGTGCCAAAATTTGGTCAATATTATGACGAGACGTTGTGCTGCTGTCATTGCTGCCAAAGGTTTTACAACCAAATATTAATACACTATATCGATGAAGAATACAAATGAATAAAAATATTCCAGAACTTCGCGGTTTTTTTTCGTTTTCTTAAGTTATTTTTGAAGTAGTGCTATTTTTGTTGCCGCCTAAAATGAGCAACGTTCACATTCTTAATGTAAATATTTCAATTTCATGTTATTATCGACGACACTTGCATTGTATTTCGATAAATTAGAGCCTAAAGTAAAAATAAAAGCCTTAAACAAGTTAAATATATGAATAGTTATTAAACAAATGATCAATAAAGAAAAATGTATGTCATGGTGCTATTATTTTTGCCGCAGCTGTATATAACAAACTAGCAAGCAAATGGTCAAAGTAGTGGCGCCATCTATTGCTGAGTTTGGGAAACAAATCAGCTAAGAATGTTCGATGAAAATCATTTAATTCCATAATTTTTATAGCTTTACTCTATTTTTAGTGTTGTACTGTGTTATACTCAGTGTATATTTGATACACAGTATAAAAACTCTTCAGACTGACACACTATGCCTACTGCATGCAGCTAGGGCGTGTTTGTATGTGTGTCACAATTGTACAGGGTATATTGGAGCGGACCACTCGACTGCAGCGCTCTTACTTGTTTTTATATGTAGTAGACACCCATCGGAAACGATTTAGTTTGTCTCTACTAAGCTTTAATCTTCAAAATGTGCCCAGTCAGATTCGCTTATTAATTATACTAAAACGGCAGTCTGAGTCGATTATAAATTCTTCCATTTCCACGTCGATTGATACACTAGTGGGCATAATTATTTTGACAAAGAAATTTTCATAAATAAACCATTATATCTTTTAAACAAAAAATCTCAAAATTTTGAAATTTTTATCGGATGCTGGTGTAAAAGTAAGCTTTCAATAAAAAATAAGAAGTACACAATCAGCTGCTTGGGTTAGAAAATATAAATCAAAATGTGCAAATGGCGGTTGGCATAAGTATTTTGACAAGATTTAATATTTTTATCTGTAAAATGAAGTATATACTTTATTGATTTCATACGATATAAGTTCGTGTTTGATCTGCAAAGTATGGCCGATTTGTACGCATATTTAAATTTTTTTATTTTACATGAGCGCCAGTGTAGTTTTTAAAGAAATATTGCATATTTGGGTGCATTTTACTTTAAAAACTAACTGGCGCTCATGAAAAGCACATAAAATTTAAATTTGCATGTAAATCAGGCATACTTTGCAGATCGATCACGAACTTATATCTTATAAAGTACTTTATTCAATACTTTAATACATATGTTTACTACATTTTACAGATAAAAATAAGTAATATAAATTGACATATCAATTTTTTTTTTAAAATTGGGTTTCTATCATATAGGGTCTATGGAAAATGGTCAAATTAGTCCTTTCTGCATTTTAATGTCCAATTTAAAGTTAATCCATTAGAGATATAGAATTTCTAAAGCAGATTTGGGTTCATTTGGGAAAAACTTGTCTAGTATCAATCATTCTTTTATCATTTGAGATGAGCTGTGCTGTGCTGAGAATAAATCAATTTTTAAATCTTGTCAAAATACTTATGCCAACCGCCATTTGCACATTTTGATTTATATTTTCTAACCCAAGCAGCTGATTGTGTACTTCTTATGTTTTATTGAAAGCTTACTTTTACACCAGCATCCGATAAAAATTTCAAAGTTTTGCGATTTTTTGTTTAAAAGATATAATGGATTATTTATGAAAATTTCTTTGTCAAAATAATTATGCCAACTAGTGTATATGGAAATATCAAGTCCTGGTTCAGTGGCGACTAATTCCTTCGTGCCGGTTCCGCGAACAGAACCCACTATCACTATGCGCAAAATTCCCCACCTTACCACAACGGCCGCATTCGACTTCAGTCTTGGTTGAGTCGATATGCCACTTTTTAACGTGTCCAGAACTCGAAGAACAAATGGACGGTAGTGAGAACGCAACTGCTTGGAGTTGCATGCCACCTAGATAAATGTTGTTTGCCCCTTTTTTTCTATGTTTCCTCTGCTTCCATTCATGGCGAACCAGCGATTATCTTAGTCGTTGCACACAAATGATTTATTTGTATCATCCATGACTTCTGTTCACCTGCAAAATCAAGAAACCTATAACATTTTCCTTTTTATACTCAGTACCAAAGGAACACAGAGTACATACATTAAGTTTGTGCAAAAGTATGTAACAGTGAGAAGGAATCATTTTCGACCCTATAAAGTTTGTATATTCTTGATCAGCATCAAGAGCTAAGTCGCTATAGCCATGTCCGTCTGTATGAACGAACAGATCTCAGAGATCGTAAGATATAGAGGTTTGATATACACACCTGATCAAATTAATAGGTACACACATCAACTCTGACTTTAAGGTAACAGAAAACAGTTTTATTCATTGTTTCAATTTTAAAATTTGTTCTCATTGGTTCTTAAACTATTTGTTTTTAATAAAATAAACTTAATTGTAACATAGAATAATAATATAACATAAAAGAGATCATTTTGTGTTTCAGATACGATTTCAGTGTGATCATAATAATAGGTACACTTCATGTGTTGGTAAGAAAAAAAATTTTAATTTCCATTTTGTGTTCTTTTTTTAGGTAAATTAGTATTTCCTAACTTAGTATCCAGTGTATCCACCTCTATTTTTGGCCACTACTGCTATTCTTTTTGGCATACTTTTAATAAGAGCCTGGCAGGTCTCTACTGGTGTCTCATACCACAGTTTTTGGACACCTTCCCATAATTTTTGTTTATTTGAAAATGAATGCTTTGCCAATTTCTTTTTTAAGTCTCCCCACAAGTTTTCAATGGGGTTAAGGTCGGGGGATTGGCTTGGCCACTTCAGAACGTCAACTTTTTGGTCCTCAAAAAATTTAGATAACAGCCTTGATGTGTGTTTAGGATCATTTTCTTGCTGAAATACCCAACGTAATGGCATATTTTCCTCAGCATACGGTACCATAACTGTTTCCAATATGGATTTGTACTCTTCAGCATTCATTTTGTTCGTAGTCTGATAAATTGGACCTACGCCGTACCAGGAGAAGCAACCCCATACCATTATATTGCCACCTCCATGTTTGACTGTTTTTTTTTGTAAACCGTGGATGGAATTCCTTTCCATTAGGGCGTCGAACATTCCTTTCACAGTCATTCCCAAACAAATTAATCTTGGTTTCATCGCTCCATAATATGTTTCTCCATTTTTTCTCCCCGGTGCATCCTACCTAGTCTTTGTGGTCCCTTGCAAAAGTTTGCATCATGGTGATATTTTTTTTGCGCATAAGTGGGACTTTTCTGGCAATTCTTCCTGGTAGGTTGGCATCTTGTAGTCGTCTTCGGATAGTTGGAGCACTAACTGAATTCCCAATTTCGGCTGCAATAGCCTTCGATGATTTAAATGGGTCCCTTTTGCTCAAAGTTACTATGTAGAGGTCAAGGGTTTCTGTTGTTTCTTGTGGCCTTCCACGGGTTTCCTGTCTTGGTTTTCTTTCTAATGCATTTTGTAACAAAATTATGAGACCTGTTCATTAATTTGGCGATGGCTCGTAAAGATTTGCCTTCTTTTCTCAGACTAAGAACCAATAGAGCTTCTTCTTTAGTACAATGAGAATTCCGACCCATTTTTTCAGAAAAAAACTATTATTTAATTCTCTGTATTGACAGGAGCTATACATAATTTACCTTTAGTTACTGAAAGATCACTGATTACAATTCACTTGATACTTGTGAGAAACGGAGACTGTACCTATTATTATGATCAGGCGAAATGTGTGGTGGACTCGCAATTTATAGAAAAGCTTTGAATTACGGGGCAGCCCCTCTTTCAACTCTTTGTCACAGTGTGGCCAGACATTGACAACAACAAAAAACCAAAAATTAAAAAGTTGTCAACACTAAAAGTACGAAAAACCATCTATAATTAAAAAATTCCGGTGTGTACCTATTAAAATGATCAGGTGTGTATATACCTCTTATACTTGCAGGCAGATCAAGTTTATTTTTGAATAATCGCCATATCTTCCACAGTTTTGTAGATTGGTGTTTCTTACCTAATAAAGATATTTAGTAACCAATATTATTTATCGATTTGCAGTTCTTAGTGCATGTTAACGAGCAAGTTAATGAACAAACCGAATCTCATATATTTTTCCCCCATACAATTTTATATGGGCATTTGAGGTGGCACAAAAGTGCATTTTGAGAAAATGTATTTTGAATTTAAATAGTAGGCGCAATTTTGTTTAAACTAAAAATTAATTAAAATAAGTTGTGCATTTAGCTTTCTGCTGATAATTCAGGGCGAAGACAACGCGCTTTCCCCGCGGAATTGCTTTCCTGACGGGTATGTTCTTTTTTGCTAAATATTCCAACAAATCCACGTGATTTTGAAACTGCCGCCTGTTACTTAAAAACGTGGACCGTAACGATTATAATTTTTTGTTAAACAAATTAAGAAATAAAAATTATTTGTTTAATTTAAAAAAAAAATTGTTTTTTAATTATTTTTTTTCAATTTATATAATAAAAATCAAAAATAATTATTATATGTCAATTTTTATATAAAAATTAAGCCATTTTGTATTTTTAATTTTAAAAATTAAGAAATAATAATTACTCGTCAATTTTTATAATTAATTAAATTGAAAATTAAAAAAAATTAAATCGAAATAAAAATTGAACTCTAATATCTTTTGAACTGAAGGAGCCTGATCATATATCGACCTATATATATGTGTATTATATATGTCGTCGCAATACTACCTTTCAGTTGATATATAATATGAATATGAAAAATTGGCAAAAAAAAAGAGATTTTTTCCCCCTTTATTCCATTTTTTCGTTTTTGCTGATTTTTGAAATTGTTTATAAAATTAACAAAAAAACTTTTGTGCAAAACCGCAAATTATGTTTTAGTGGGCATGTCAAGATTTAATTTCGGATTTTGTCTTATTTAAATCAAAAATGGTGAGTTTTAAAACCGTTCGGTTTGTAAAAGAATCACCCATATTTACATGCATTTGTACATACATATTACATATCAACTGAAAGGTATTATTGCGTAGATCATATATATAGGTCGGTATATGATCAGGCCCCTTCGGTTCAAAAGATATTTGAATTCAATTTTTATTTTCAATTTATATTATAAAAATTGACGCGTAATTATTATTTTTAAATTTTTAAAATAAAAATTGAAAATAAAAATAATGGTTTAATTTTTATATAAAAATTGAAATATAATAATTATTTTTGATTTTTATTATATAAATTGAAAATAATAATTACTTGTCAATTTTTAAAATAATAATTGAAAATAAAAGTTTATCCTGTTTTCGAATCTACCGCAACAATTTGTTGGTGTGAATGTTCGCACCTATTTAGAAAGTGATGAGAAAAACATTCTTACATTTTCAATTTAAACTTAGTTCTTCCATCTGTATTTTTGGATACAAGAAACCAAATATGTTTGATCTTAGAAGAAAAACAGCTTGCAATTATATAATCGTTAAAAGGAATTAGAAATTGATAGTATCAATGATTCCTTACCATGTTCACCTTCTGATGTAAAATGGACAATTTAGCTAAGGAGCTTGAAAACAATAAAAAATTAAATGTAAAATTGGCCCAAACAGCACCTCTAAAAGAGGGCCAGGGCCAAGCTTCTTTCAATCTCTTGGCGTGTGTGCTTATAATTTTCGTACAAGAGAAAGGGACCTACAGTTTAACGCCGAATCCGAACGGCAATGGCTAGTTACTTCACAGCTGGCGCCAGTAGCTGGTGAAGGTGACCGGGTGTGTAAAAGTTTTTTTCTAAAGAAAGAAAAAACTTGTTCTATTAGATGATCCGAGGCGGGATCAAACCCACAACCTCCCGCACCAGCAGCCACACATACTACTGGTCCGCCACACTCGGCGACAATAAAAAAGTGATAAATATTAAATCGGTAAACGACTTCATTGCTCCATTTGAATGTTTTCCTTGAAATTCGAATGTTTCAAAGTTTTGGGAAAACTGTCATTGTAAAGAACTTTAAAATATTGCATTCGTTGTATCAGCTGTTCCTGCAACCCAATTATCAGTCGAGCACGCATTACTCTTCATCTACTCTTAAATTTTTGTTTTCCAGCCAAAGAGCCAGTATTAATGAAAGTTTACTTAAAGACATACTAATGACGACCGAAGTAAACAACTCCTGATTTTAAGGAGGTTTGCAGCCCTGGTTGTAACTGTAGATTTTTGGTCATTGACTTTTTTCGATTATGAATCCTTATTTGTAACTTGATGTAGTTCAAAATTCAAATTTTTGGTTAAAACCGGTGTGCCTTGAAAAAGTTAGACGTGCAACCCTCCATTGAACGATTTGCTAAGCTCGAAGCTTCCCTTGCGACTGCGATAGTTTTTATTCGATGGTCGATCATTTTTTCGCAAATGGCAAAAGGTTAGAATTTACAATTAATTTGTACTTTGTATTAACTTATTAATAATTTTAATTATAACACAATGAATTGCTGAATGTAGTTGCACTTCGAATGAAAAAGCCACAAGCCATCTGTTGGACCTCTGGTATACACATCAATGGTTTGCGTTGTCCCCGAAATAATTCTATCATATACAGAGAAGATTTATCCATGGGTGAACGTTAAACGCTTGCCAACATTAGATATTAGGTTTCTAGCAGCGTGTTCCAACACCTATGTTTCCCTTGTATTCTTTGTTGCCAGCCATTTCTTAAATTGTATACAAAGAGCAGATGTTCTCAAGATGCAAATGCTGATGCAGCACAATGAGGGCAGGAAACTGCATTTTCAGAGATACCGATAACTTTTTTAAAAATGTGCTTTAGTGAGGAAACAATGTCACATACATTTACATTTTACTTTAAAACGCCGCGGTAAAAAAAACCTTAAACCTCTTATTTTCCGACCTTGGTGTACTTTCGAAAAATAATATTTGGCCTTGAACATACCCTCGCCCACAATTTTCCGTATGTGCTGGTTGGTGGGTTTTCCAAAATTTGAGAATAGTTTTTCCGATAATTTATAAAAGACCTCATTCAGATCAGATCGAAAACTTCGTTTAGTCTTATTCAATCAAGATAGAATTGAATCTGTGATTTTGCTTCTAATAGGTGTTCTGTGACAATTCTTGGAAGACGCGTGGATGGCATTTGCATAGTCTTATTAATATAATCGAAGTGAAGTTGCAGTTTGTAGAGAAGCATAGTTGGGAGACCCGTTTCCAAGTTTATAGCATAGTTAGGCGAGCATACAGGCCACTTTATAGAAAATCGGAGGAGTCGTTCCAATTCTTCGTATTGACCAAAGCCCCATACTTGGACAGCATAGCACATAATTGCTCTGGCTGTGGCTAAGAACAATTTGTACTTAGTGCTGTGACTGATTTTTCTTTTCCTAAGCAGTTTGTTCCACGTGGTATTGATCGCAATTTTCGAGTCGCTTAGTTTTTTGATTAAATGCTTGCGAAATGACATGTTTGGTGTAAGAGTGAATTGAATCTGTGCAAAAGCAGTATTTATTGTTTGCCCTTCGTGGAATCCTGAGCTCCGTTTACCATCGTACTCTAGTAGACTTCTTTTGATTAACCTTCCCTACCTTATTAACCGTAGAGTTATGCTTGGAGTAATCTTTACACATAGACTAATTAATGGTGAAATCGACTCATCTGAGTTGACGGCCAAATTAACCTCAACGTTCCTATTAGAGCGACACGTAATTTTATCCCCCTATCACTGAATTGTTTTACAACTAACTATGCCTTGGATGAACCGTTTCGTGTCCTCTGTGCTGATTACAATAAACTCTATCGATTAATCAACTCGGAAGCTTCTCTTCCTGCTTTAAAAATGACTATTTTCACTTATTTAGCCCGTAGTTAACATTACTTTATGCTTTTCCTTCTCAATTTCGTGTCACACGTTAGTGGCTGCGCCTCTGGGTCGGTTGGGCGAGAGGTGGCCTGCTTTTTTGCCTGGAGTTCGCGCGTAACAAGCCTCGGCTTGGTGTCGCATGGGCCACTTGAACGTAGTGCGCATTGTACGTCAACGTCCATTTATAAAATATGTCTAGAAGGAACGAATCTATCTAGAAAACTAAAAGTTTTGAAGTTTTTTTCCTAATTCCCCTGCCCCGCAATTTCGACAAACTGAAAATAAACTTGATCTGCCTGCAAGTAAAAGAAGAATATATATGTTTTATACATGTAAAACCTCTATCTCTGAGATCAGTTTGATCATACGGACGGACATGGCTATATCGACCTGGCTGTTGATGCTGATGCTTCCTTAGCCTAAGGCCTGAGTTGCTATGGCATTCCAATTGGCCACATGTTGCAATTGTGTACCAATTCTTTCAAATAATAATAATAAACAAGTGTATTATCTTAATTATCTTACTTATCTCACTTTTTCTCTTTTAAGGACAAACAAGTAAAAAAAAGCGAACGCACCCGATTTCGTGAGGAGGCGGACATGTTAAAGAAGTTGCAACATCCGAACATTGTGCGATTCTATACATACTGGGAGTTTCCGATTGGACGCAAAAAGAACATTGTACTAGTCACAGAGCTAATGTTATCTGGCACTTTAAAATCGTAAGCCCATTTTCTGCTCTTTTACAAGTGGAATATAAATGATAGTGACATTTCAAATCATTCTAGGTATTTGAAACGATTCAAAAAGATTCACCCAAAGGTATTGAAGTCATGGTGTCGTCAGATCTTGAAGGGCCTCAACTTTCTGCATACTCGTCAATTTCCTATAATTCATCGTGATTTGAAATGTGATAATATTTTTATAACTGGCACCACTGGTAGTGTTAAAATCGGTGATTTGGGACTGGCAACTCTAAAGAATCGCTCCCATGCGAAATCTGTGATTGGTACACCGGAATTCATGGCCCCCGAAATGTACGAGGAGCATTATGACGAATCAGTGGACGTTTATGCATTTGGCATGTGCATGTTGGAGATGGCAATATCCGAGTACCCGTACAGCGAGTGTAAGGGACCGGCCCAGATTTACAAGAAGGTCATATCGGGCATAAAACCAGCCGCCCTCTCGAAGGTCGAGGACCCTAATGTGCGCGATATTATAGAGCGATGCATTGAGTTGAAGAAGGAAGATCGACCAAGTTGCAATGAGCTGCTGGAATCTGAATTTTTCGACGAAGACATTGGCATTCGTGTTGAGCCCACGGCTTCGGAACAGTTCCTCTCCGATCCAAGCATCAATATCATTGAGTTTAGGTTGCGTTTCATGGATCCCAAAAAACGCTCGTCGCGACACAAAGAAAATGAAGCTATTCAATTTGAATATAACATCAAACATGACGAGTATGAGCAAATTGCGCAGGAAATGATGAAGGAGAACATTATTTCCGAGGATGATTCTCGTGCAGTGGCCCGCCTGCTGAAAGTACAGGTTGTTTCGCTGCTCAAGGAGCGGGCCCAACGCCAAACGCAAATAAAACTACAAAACGAAAAATCTCGATTAGAGAAACTGGCCTTGCAAAAGCAACGAGAGAGCTTACCCGCCAACGTAGAAGAAGAGGAGGACGAGGAAGATGAATCTGAGGATGAGGAGGATGGTGTTAAATGGAATCAGCGTCTCCAGCTGAAGTATGACTTGTTAAACACCGACTCCGAGACGAGTCTAGCGCACTCCATAAACAGCGCTGATCCACAAACTCTGCCAACGAGGTCGACCACTTCGATTCAAAATGGTGGCAACCATCAACAGCAGCCGCAGCAATCTGTGCAAGTGCCCGTGCAGGTGCAAGTACCAGTAGCTGTGGCAATTCCGCAATTAATCTCTGTGCAACCGCAAGTGATCGCTTCCCCTGCCATACCACAGCAGTCAACGGTGCATTACATACAGAACCCGCAGATGGCGTCTTACCAAAGCTCTTCCAGCACCATACAGGACATTTCCAATAGCCAGGTCATCTCACCCACCGGCAGTCAGCAGCAGGCTCAGAACCCCAATATTGTGTCTGCTCCCATGTCCAACCTAAACCATCAATTGGCACCAAATCAACAGCAGGCATCCCAACAGATTGTAACACAATCGCTATCTCCGCAAGTTCCTCAACAGCACGCTCCATCCATACATGCGGTGATACCAGAACAGCAACAGCTGGCAGATCACCAAATTCCCTTGCAGCAGCAACTGCAACAACTAATGCAAACCAATGTGCAACCTACCGATCTAGCCCAGCAACAGCAAATCGCGCAGGCTCAGCAGCAGCAGCAAATCGCACAGGCACAGCAACAGCAAATCGCCCAGGCACAGCAACAGCAAATGTCACAGGCACAGCAAATGGCACAGGCACAGCAACAGCAAATGGCACAGGTACAGCAGCAACAACAGCAAATCGCACAGGTGCAGCAGCAGCAACAGAAAATCGCCCAGGCACAGAAACAGCAGCAGCAAATCGCCCAGGCACAGCAGCAGCAAATCGCTCAGGTACAGCAGCAGCAACAGCAAATTGCCCATGCCCAACAACAGCAAATTGCCCATGCACAGCAGCAACAACAACAATATCTGCAGCAAACTCAGACCCAGCAGATTCCAATGCAGCAGCCGTACGCAGTACCACAACAGACAATTCAACAGTCGATTCCGGCATCCCAGCAACAAGCTTATCAGCAACAACAAGCCTCGGCTTCTCAGCAACAGATGCACCAGCAACAAATGGCCCAACATCATCACTTGCAGCAGCTTCAGCAACAACACCAGCATCAATACGTACAACAGCAGCAGCAATACCATCAGCATCCGCTAACTCAGCAGCAACATCAAATTGCCATTTCGACGCACAACACTCAACTAAATGTACAACCACTAGTGGCTGGTGCTCAAGCTATGAACCCGCAACAGCAAGCCGCCGCCATTCAAATGCAAGTACAAATGCAGGTCCCGCCTGCGACTGTGCAGCAGCAACAATCGATACCACTAACATATAACCCCAACGCACCGGTTCCCCACCAATTGGCGGCACCAATTGCCGTTGCCGACGCGCAGCAGCAACTTGCTAACTATGCGGCTTCATCCATGCAACAGCAGCCATTTTTACCGCAGCAGCAACCATTGCAGCAACAACAACCACTCTCGCTGCGCTTAGAACAACAACTTCAGCAGCTGCTCCATAATCCGGGACCGTCTCAAATTGGTCTTTCGATCGCCCAACCGCAGCAACAAGCAGAGCAGCAGCAGCAGATTTTAGCTCAGTTAGCAAGTCAGCAGTCATCAGCCTCGCAGGAAACGGCATCCGCAAGTGTCAATACTATTCAGATGAATATCGATGCCGTACTAAGTGCCGAGCCACAGTCAGTCAATGCCGCTGAGGTAGACAAACAACAAAAGCAAAAAACCCAAAAACCTCGGCGTGCAAATCGCAGCGGCAATGAGCGCATACCCAAGTTGAGTGTAACCAGCGTGGATGAAGGTAGCGTAATCAACTGCCACATGGAGAACAAACTGAAAACTATAACATTTAAGTTTGAAATCGGAGATGTTAATCCAGTTGAAATTGCCAATAAATTGGTAAGCAAAGTCCCTGCCCCTTGCAAAAAGCCATAAAAAAGCACTTTAATTTGTCTTTCAGATCGCTCAAGATTTGCTTTCGAATTGCCAAAGCACCGTGTTTGTGGAAATGATTAATGAAATAGTTGAGCAAGTCAAACAAAATCCTAACCAAATTCCTATCCCAACCAGTTATCGTCGAAATATCGAGAAGGTACTTATTCTATGACACTTGATTGTTATTTCCTGGGTATTTTTCTTCTGTGCTCTTACGCGTCGATCAAAAAAACTTCTTTCAGTGTTATACCATAACAGGTTTTACATCAAACGGTTTAAAAATGTTTAAACATTTACGTATGCATATGTATACAATATAAATTACCCAATTTATTAAAATAGCCAATCAATTTGCATAAGAAACTTCAGTGGAGATTTCTAGGAAATAGCTGTACCGCATTTGTACGATCCGCTGAATCAGTATATAAATTTTTGGTTTTAAATTTTTTAATTAAAAGCTTTCAAGTTAAGAAAATATTAAAGCACCTCTCTATATTTTCCAATAGGTAATTCCCAAAATAACAGTATTGAAATATGTGGGTTGATCAATAAATAACCGTGTTTGCAATGGCCATACACCAATGTCAATAAATTTTTCATGATTCAAAGTAATCTAGTCTTAGGTCGACTCCCTTCCCAACTGTAACTCGGGTGTGTGGTAATAATTTGTAGCTAATTTCATGTCAATGATTTTTACCTAAATAATGCAATTTTAATCAAAAATTTAAAGCAATGACTCATCACACTGAATCTCTTGCTTACCTTTGGCATTTAATTATTCAAAGTTCATCAAAGATTACACTTAGCGCAAATCCCTCAGAGCCCTCACTTGAGTCAAGACTATCTTAACACATGGTAATCATTAACAATCGCGACACCCATCAAGACGGATTGACTTTCGTATGGCGACTGCGGCTGACAGCTGTTGAAACATGTAATTAAAAGGCTTGTTAAGCTTTTACGCAACAGTCATCCTTACATCTACTGCTGTCGACCGTAAAACTTTAGGTCCCATTCTATGTGCTGAAATTAAAAGCAAGACAAGATTGTGCGCAGATGCTCGATTAGATTCTTTGGGCTATTGAAAAGCACTTCATATATACGAGGTTTGTTCAAAAAGTAGCAAATAGCCATTTGTTGTTGTCAAATGTAGTTAGCTGCTTGTGCAATTTTGGGAAGGTTAGATAAAAAATGGTTTTGTACAAGAGTTTAATCCAAATTGTACATGAGAATCCTTAAAAAGAATCTTAAATAATCAAATATAAAAAAATTGGGTTATACGGAGGCAGTTCTTATTACTAGCAACATTTCCCATTTACTTTTCATTTCACGATTTGCGACTTTCGGAGCAACAACTCTTGCGAATCGTAACATTTATGCGAACGCGAGAATGGAAGCATTTCTGTACGCCAACGTTTCTTCCAATCCTTGAAGCACTTAAAAAAATCATTGTTTTTTTAGCTCCTCCTTCGATGCCTTCTTTATCGCCTTAATCGTGTCGTAGCTCCGTCCTTTTATGGGCCTCTTTAGTTTTGGGGACAGAAAAAAGTCACAGGGGGGCTGGCAGGGGTAATACGATGGCTGAGGCATTGATAGTGGGGTTTTTGGCCAAAAATTCGCGCACAATTAACGATTTCATTTTTGGAATTGTTAAATATCGAAGCTGAGCCAAAATACGTGCAAGCAAAAAAAAAGAGCTGGTAAAAATTTAGTAATCACTAAGGATCAAAATTCGAATATAAGTAGCCCGCGAAAACAAATCTCGAAGATATTACGGTACCCATGCATCCACCATTTAAATAAGTGGTTTAATTTATCGAATATATTACGGGTGTTATAGTTGTACTGGGCGTTGTCTTTTACCACTTTATCGAGTAACACGAAAAATCGGTGATTCCACTTGTTGCCTAATAAAAACTTCAAAATGTTAAGGTCTGAAATTGTTTAGACATAGGATTTCAAAGCAGTACCAACCCCTTAAAGGAAGTTGTATATATATTCTTGATCAGGACACTGAAACGAATCTATCTGTTCGGTAGCGTGCGCATGTATACACCTGTTAAAACTTACTTTTCATGGTAATCAAAAACTTGCTTAGTCCCAAAAAAATTTTCGACTCAGCGGACTGACTTTCAAATGAAATGACTGCCAAATGGTCTGGATCGAAAATGCTGTAAACTATAATATTACAGGAACTCGGAAATGATTACAAACGGCCAAGACAAACTTGTCTCAATCTCTTGGCTTGTGTGCTTACAATTATAATAATTTTCGCACAAGAGAAAGGGACCTACTGTTTAACGCCGAATCTGAACGGCAAAGTTATTAAAAATATATTAATTCAATAGTTCTTTAGAGCCAAATTTCAATTATCTGCCATAGGTACAAAATATTTATACACTAAACAACAAAATAAGCTTCTAAATAATTCTGAAATCTGTCAAAATCTGAAATCTGTAGACAAGGAAAAAGCCATCAGTCTTCAAACACGGTTAGAAATAAATTAACCCATGTAAATATGAGCAATCATCTCACTTTCTTACTTACCGAACCGAGAAATTTATTTTAAATATTTAATTTTCATTTTACCCAAATAGAAGTGACAAATAAGCTGCTTTAATTTCAATCTGAAGTAAAACTTTTTGAACACTTAACTTTTTGATTGTCTATCTCTATTATAACAAAAAACAGGTCCGTCACGCGTCTCTAACCCGACAGCGTTCCACATTTAGAACACACCAAAGACATAGATCTGTAAGTGTTGAGTGCACTGGGGTTTTGTAAACTCTTATATTTTTCCAGCTAACTTGTTGCTTTACTTAAAATAGGGTTTTGGTTTATATTTGGAGATTCAAGAAAATTAAAAGTACATACTTATGATTTCCATAAATATTTCCATATTGTGTTTTGGTATGGTTTATTGTACGAAAATTACGACGTGCAACGGAATTAAAAAACAAACAAAAAACATAACGGACGTTATTTTTTTTTAGAAATACACAACTAATCCCTCAATTCACGATTTTCCCCCAAAGTGTATGAAAGATATGGTATTTTAGGTATTTGTACATTGCGTGTCATTAGGATTGGTGAATGAATAAAAATAACTCAAACAAAAAATGTTTTCAAAATGATTCGTTAAAAATGACTCGTTAGAAAGTATATCGATCAACTCTGTCGGGTAATCTATTGTATATTATCATTCAAAAGGAAAACTCATTATTTTGAAAGGTGGACTCAACTGCTATTGACTTAGTATATTCTGAAGTTCCTTTTTTGTCAGCAACACAAATTATATTCAATGTTATTATAAAAAAAAATTTGTTTATGGGTTAGGTTGTCTTTAGATAATATGACGCCATGTGTGGATCTTGGGCGAGTCTTATGTTCATGTGTGACTAGGTATAATGGCTACGCCATCCTTTGTTTTAATTATAGATAAAGCACACAGGCCTAAACCCACCCACAAGTAGGAATTAACAAGTAAGAAAGTGCACCCCCCAAAGTTTGTACACATCTGATCAATTTAAGTTATAAGCCACACAAAGTGGCAGAGTAACCATAAAGTGTGTGAAGTGCTGCCCATCGCCGTTGAGGCCGGTGCTACCCAGCATAATTATTTGTTTTCTTTTTAATTCGACTATCGTTCATTCGATCTTCAGCATTCCTTTGACGGATCGATAAATATCACTGATTACTAAATATGCGAATGTACGAAACATCTATCTGCGAAACTGTGGGAGATACCGTGCCGCTCAACTGAATAGGTTTGACTTTTTTTTTAGGTTTGAAACTTTATATCTCTGTAACAAGCACTCCGACAAGCAAAAATTGAAATTAAGCTTGATCTGCCTGCAAGTATAATCAGTTTATGTCCAATACATGGCAATCCTCTATATCTTACCATCTTTAAAATCTGTGCGTTCATACAGACAGACGGGCATGGCTAAATCGACTCAGCTGTCGATGCTGATCAAGAATATATATACTTTATAGGGTCGGAAATGATTCCCCCTCCCTGTTACATACATTTGCACAAACTTTATTAAGTTGTATATTTACAAGGTTGGCTATATTCGACGGATCCATGTTTTTTAAAGATCAAAGAAAAACACAATTTTTTAGTCGTAATAAAAATCATTAAATTAAGTTCAAGTAGATTTGATTACATCACTTTTTAAATATGGGCTTCAATATCGGATTCAAAGAGAACCTTTTTTTAGTTTTGGTACCCCGGAATCACTAAATTTTTGACAGATAACACTGTGACCCAATTTTGAACTCAAAAAAGTTAATAGCGTTGAGACCAAAAAATTTTGAAAGGGTGTGATGGTAGTATAAAAACCATGTTTTGGTTTGGTCTGATTAGCTGCCGTTTTCTTTTATTGCACATTGAACTTTTCAGCTTCTGAGTAGGACTAACGATTCCATATCTCGTGAATTATTGTGAATTTTGCTTTTAAATCTTTAACAGAGTTGTTGCTGTTGGCTTGGCCTACTTAACATTTCTTTGCAGCAAATCAAAAAAATTATATCTTCAAACTCAAAATTACAAAAGTTGCACAAAAAAGTCAAGTTTTGACCACTTTTCTATAGTTTTTCAACTTCATCTTGAAACCCGTTTCAAATTTGGACAAGTAATACAGCACAAAGTTGTAGCTTAGACCAAAATAAAAAAACCATTAGAAAGAACCAACTTCACTTAGTTACTCTTTCATATAGTTATAGGCACATAGCACGTACAACTGCCAACATTTTCGGTAAAAAAGAAAAACGACTTCCTCTAAGACGTCAAAGCGAAATTTCAAATAGGTTACGAGATATAGAGTTGTGAATCCCAATCAGAAGCTGAAAACTTCATACTGCAATAAAAAGAAAACGGCAGCTATCCAGATTTTGTTTTACCATTATGCCCTTTCAGAAATTTTTAGGTCTCGACTCGATCAACTTTTTAGTGTTGCACAGTGTAATCGATCGGAAATCCATAGCAGCTTGAAATGCCTCTCATTTTCGATGAAAAAAGTCGAGAGAATAGAGGACGTCCTGTTAAAGAATTCGCAGAATGCGCAAGTGAAGTTCAGGTACGAACACCTACCAGCCTGGTTAGAGAATCCAAAAGTAATGAACTTTGAGTTTGTATAAAGTAGGACAAAGAAACGCAGAAGATTTTCAAATATTTAAAGGTATCTGAAAGATGAACTGACAGTCGAGCAAGTTTTTTAGTACGTAACACGAAATAAACAAATATGATTGATTGATATATGAATGATATGAAAAAGCTGAGCTTACAACTGAATTTTAAAGATTAAACAGAGGCTTTTCGTGCACACTTGGATGCACGATGCAATATTATCAGCCGTAAATTCTGCCGTATCTCGCCGCATGTGGGCGCGCGCCCTAAGAAGACACAGCTCTGTAGTTAAGGGACCCGTCTTTAAAATACCCTGTTCCCTTGATTTACTTGCTAGCCGAATGTATAGATGCAGTTACTCACACCCACGCACGCCCTAGATGATACCAGTACGCGCAGCGAGGTATTTTAGAGTATTTTAGCAACTTCTGTGTTTTGGCTTGGATCTTATTGTGCTTTTCAGAATGTGTAGCTGGATAATAGGCTGAAGTAAACAAGACTGCGAACCCACAAAATTTTTTTGGAAACTCCGGTTTGCGGGTTCGAACCAAAATTTAACAACGGTTAAGGTTCGGAAAATTGAGGTTTGAGGTTTTTGAGAGTTGGTTTTGGTTCGAACCTTGGTTCGTTGTGTAAAACGCAATATATTTAAAATAACAATACAATAGGTATACACTTGACGCCTAGATACTTTGCCAGATTGTAAGACGTCGATTATAATTGACGTGAGGTTGGCGCTCGTGTGCTGGATATGGACTTGCTTCTAAGCTAGTGTATAAATCTTCAGCCCGCACTCTGATAAAATTTCAAAAATGTCTAAATGTCAAATAGTTAGCTAGACAGTCTTCTGTTTGTACGAATGTATGTACTTTTGTTGCTAGACAAGACGGCTGACATGTTTCTGCAGTAGCATGCGCCGAGTTGCTTAGATTCGTATGATGAATGTATACATAGGTAGACAATTATGTAATACATACAATAGCACGCGTATTTAAATTGTCTTACATATGTACATTGTACATCATATATATGTGCTAATACCCATTGAGAGAGCGAAAAGGAGAAAATAACAAATCAAAGACATTGTTTTTTTTTTTTGATCCGAACCAAAAGCTTGGGTTTGGAAGGGGTTCGGGTTCATCTATTTTCGTCCTCGTGGTTCGGTTCGGTATGGTTCACGGTAAAAAGAAGCCGAAATACCGGGTTCAAATAGGTTCGGTTCAAAACCGGTTTGCAGCCCTGGAAGTAAATATATATTGAGTCATGAGGTTCAAAAATAGATCGTGGCGTTCATACAGACAGACGGACGGACGTTCAGACGTTCACGAATATTTATACTTTGTAGGTTCGTAAATGTTTCTTTCTCCCTGTTACATAGATTTGAACAACTTTATGATCCTCTTTTACCCATTTTTAATGGATGGAATTACAAATTAAATATAATTACAATTTATGTTTTTGGGAAGAACAAGAAACGGTTCGGAACTCGACTTCATTCTTTCTTCACCCACTAGACCTGTTTCGCTGGGAAAATACAAGTGATACGCAAAGAAAAGGTTGGATTGAATTATGTGCGCTGTCTATTATAGAAACATTTGTTTTAAGGGTTAAAAATGCTCTACCCACAATTAGTGCACAAAGTATTAAATAATCGGCAACGTGTTAGCGTACACATCTGTGGTTTTAAATCAATGCTACCAATACTAGGACAGCTTAATTTGTCATATATTTAAGTATATTAAACCGCCAGTTAAATGCACAAACGAGAATTGCTTCTTCACCTCTTGTTAATATTTTAAAAATAATTTTTATACCAGTTACTCGTAGAGTAAAAGGGTATACTAAAGTCGTGCAAATGTATGTAACAGGCAGAAGGAATCATTTCCGACCATATAAAGTATATATGTATATGTTGATCAGCATCAACAGCCGAGTCGATATAGCCATGTCCGTCTGTCCGTCTGGCTGTACGAACACCAAGATCTCAGAGACTAGAAGAGCTAGAGCAACAAAATTGGAAATGTAGACTCCTATTGTCTGCACGCAGATCAAGTTTATTTCAAATTTTTGCCACGCCCACCCCCGGCCCCACAATAAAAAATGTTGAATATCTCCCACAATTTTTAAGATATCGATCTAAAATTTAAAAAAATTTAAAATTTATAACATTTATATTCGCAACATCTATAAGCCCTAAAAGTTTCATCAAGATCGGATGATAAATAGCCGAGTAAAAAATTTTTTGCATACTTTTCGGCTGTCTCACCTCAGGCACACAGGATGGCTATTAAACATTTCTTTCCATGAGTAACGGGTATATCGATGTCGGTTAGAGCCGACTTTAACTTACGCTCTCGTTATAACATGTCCCAAAGGTTAAAAAATTTCTAAAGCTGTTTCTTCCTTAGTATTTTGCATATAAATATATATAATATTATAGGGTGTTACCCCCCTGTATGGGACAAAACTCCTTATATTTGCAGGCAGATCAAGTTTATTTTAAATTTTTGCCACCCCCTCTGCCTTCTCAGCAATTTGAGAAAAAAAATACACAGTTTTGTAGTTAGATGGTTCGGACCTTACATACATAATCCGGAATGTTTATTGATCCTCCAAAGGATTGGTAAAGATCGGATTAGCGATATTCAACTTATGAGCAGAAGAAAGTTCGCTGCGGCAGCGCTGCATTCTGCTGCTGTTGAACATACACTTTTGCAGGTACAGAGTATTTTACAGTCGAGCTTGACAAATTTTCTCACTTGTTTTTAACGGGTATATTCAGACCAACACCGTAACCAAAATAAATTTAAGTAGCCGCTACTGATTCACTGATTGACAATCTACGCAAAGCCTTAACGGTAAGATATAGGAAGCTAGAACTTGGACAGTACGGGGTTTTGGAAAATTCCACTCAAAAGGGTCGGAAAGTCGCCGATAAAGTTTGTATGGGTATAATTTTTTCTTCTCGTTCGATAGTCGAAACTCGGTTTGAAAGAAAAATAAAGCGCGATATAATTGGACACGTGTTTTCCCGAAAAAATCGGCCCACTGAGAATGCCGGCCCAGGGTCAAAATGTCCCTGAAAATTTTCATGAAACGATTGTCATGAAATTCGGTTTTTTTTATGAAAGTATACGAAATTATTAGATATGTGATTTTCCGATGTTGGAAAATCCTCGCCCAAGATGTCAAAACTCCCGGAAGATTTCGTATGGAAAACAATTTTTTCATCGGAATAAGAATTCGTTTTATAACTTACTATTACACTTAAGTAAAAGTAAAATTGGATCAAACAGCACCTCCTGGAGGGCCAGGGCCAAGCTTCTCTCAATCTCTTGGCGTGTGTGCTTATAATTTTTCGCACAAGCGAAAGGGACCTACAGCTTAACGCCGAATCCGAACGGCAATGGCTAGTTACTTCACAGCTGGCGCCAGTAGCTGGTGAAGGTGATCGGGTGTGTAAAAGCTTTTTTCTAAAGCAAGAAAAAACTGTTACTATTAGATGGTCCGAGGCGGGATCGAACCAACAACCTCCAGCACCAGCAGCCACACATACAACCACCTATTATTAACTACTATTACACTTACTATTCGATTTTCTGATGTGGGGAAAATCCACCCCCAAGGGGGCAAAACGGGTTGTAGGGGTGGGTTCAAGGCCAATCGTTATCATCGAGGTGATCTAAATAAAGTTCAGCATTCCCTCAGACAAAGCCCGCAGCTTCAGAAAGAGCTGAAATTTAACTTCGTGTCTGTTGCTACGCACACATACTCATTGCCAAAATGTTATAGTGATTTGTGCCGAACACTGACGTACTTACAAACATTCTGTGAATCCAATAGACAGAAATATTTTTTCTAAGAATTGGTTTTCGTTGTTTTCGGTAAAACGTTGCTAAAAATTAAGATATTAATATTACATCCAACTTTAATCTGCATTCAACTTGCATTGCATTTGCATACGGTAATTTGTGCCAACAGTTTTTAAATTTCCCTCGCCACTGTGATTTCGAGCCAACTTGAAGGCAACCTGAATCATTACTTAAAAAGAAACAAAACTCAATTCGAGAAATCCAAAAGAGAGCCGTTGACCCAAAGTTTTCATTCCAATTATGTTGGAGTTACTCAAATCTAATTTTCTGCTTCTGAATGGACTTGGTTCACTCCGTCTGTCGTTCTTTCGACCTCGCGGTTGTGCTTTAGCATAGCTGGAGTAAGTGCCAGAGCGTTGTTGCCTCGTTTAGGGGCAGGGGTGTGCAGTTCCTTTACTGAGGACCGCTCTCTGGATCAGGAGGTCGCAACTTGCCTAAGCCACGCTGACTCTCGGCCCGAGTCGAGTGGCATCTAAGTGTAGCCCGTATGAGATGAAAGGGATAGGATGGGGTACTTCCAATAACTAGGTAGTAGCTTGATATGTCCAATGCGATGCTACTGCGATGTACCGTCCCGTCTAGTACTGGGGTAGATAGATTTATTCGCAGCGATCGTAATGAAATCCAGTCCCTATTCCCCTATTTTAATTCCGTCTCGATCCCGCCGTCCCGGACAGTCAGTTCCATGTACATCATTTCGATCGAAAATAATAGAAAATGGCATAAGACGATGACAAAAGTAGAATCCAAAAAAGAACTAAATGTTAACAACAAAACAAGAACAATGATATTAGGCTCGTGGGGGTGTGCTAATCTGATGACGCGCAGTGTATTCTTTACTGAAATCTTTGAAGTAGTTGCAAATCCACCAAACAAATCACTTAGACGGCGATCCACTGTCCATTTATGACTGAACGTTAACTGCAGTTAAATCACCAGGCATCTCGGAAATATTTACCTTCTTTTTGACTTTTATCTGTAATTCCTTATGATAAGCGGACCGCTTTCATTTTTGCTTTTCGTATTACTTTTGGACACCTTTTTAGTTTACGTTCTTTGCACACGTGTATTTTAACTCAACTATTTTGATTCATGTATATTTTCAACGAACCAATTATTTTAGCGGGATGAAACCGCCAGTGACATTACTAAGATGTTCGAGCCCACCATACACAGCGTAGAGACGTTAGCTGCCGGAGGAGGAGTCGCTGAGGCCGTACACGCTGACCTACCAATTGGTACGGATGTGAAATCGCAGTCCTCGCTTGTAGCTAGTGCGGAATCCCAGACCAATGTTGCAACTCCCCCAACTACAACATCGACCATGTCTTCCTCTTCAACTGCCTCGAGGGATGCCGGCAACAACAGTAATGATGTGACTATTGGTTCCGGTTCGGTTTCACGCAAAACCAGCACAGCTTCTGAGTATACATCTCTGTCCATTGATTACATGCCAGACAACAATGTCACGCCCACGGGCAACGAACAGTTTAACATACTCGATGGCGGCAAGGAGAAGCCACATACTGGCCCTAAGACTCGTGGTCATGTAATAAGCCGCGTGCAAAAGCTACTGGAATCGACCGCAAGCGGTGCAACCCCTCGAAGCCTTAACCTACCTTTGAATAGGCATTTAAGGATTGACGAGGACCTAAAGCACACCAGAAGTTTGGATGACTTAAGCGAAGTAAAGATTACTTTTGACATGCCCAGCAAGATGACTAAACAGCGCACAGCTGATCCCGGCCAGACTGCGACTGCGACTGGTGCTGAAAAACCTAAAGACACGTCTTCGCAGTCATGTGTGGTGCCACCAGCCAGCGCCGCCAATACACTTGAGCAGCTGAAAATAGAGCTGGAGAACATAACGCACGCACATGCTTTTGCATCTGCAGTGGTTGCCTCCATCAATAACCGCGCCCCTCATCAGGCATCTCCGGCCATTTCATCGATAAAAGCGCCGTCAGGTCACCAACAGCCCCAAGAGGTAGTGATAATAGTCATCTCTTTGTTATGTGTAATTAATTGTAGTAGTTGTTGAATGTGCCTTTTTCGCTTTTGCTTATGATTTAATTGTTGACACATTTAATTTTCACATTTGGCTATAAGAATTTATTTATTTAGTTAATCAATGAAAATTGATCAATATATATGTTTAGTTTAACAATAAGAAGATCTAACTAATATTTACATTTTTGTATGCATTCCTTGATTGTATGTTGTGTACATCTTATGCGTTTGAAGCGTAATTATTTGGAGTATGGTTCAGTGGCGTAATCTTCATGAAATGAGAGCTTAGACATCTGATTAACACTTTCGGGACAGTGTTGCATTCCGTTAGAAATTAGTAAACGTCATAGTGCATCGAAAAGTTTGAATGACCTAGCTCAAATTTTGAAGGTTATTAATCAAATTAAAAAAACGACAGCTTAGGAGTGTGAAACCCCAGATATTTTACCAAAAATGTTTAATAACAAAAATAAAACTTTTTTTTTATTAAAATAAAATAAATATTTGGCTTTTACACAGCCCTAAGAGCCAAAAGCAAGGCTTCTCTCAATCTCTTGGATATTTATTGCTTATACCAAAAACGATCAATCATATTCCGTGCTGTTTCGAAATCAATACTTCTGTATTTTGGGATTCGGATGTGGTTTCGTCCACCGACTCCACTGACTGCGCTTAGTCAACTGATATAAGAAGACTTACGAGAATAGTTTGCACACCAAATGTAGTGACCTTATATTCTTTTATATTTATCAATACATAACTTTATATTAAAGTGAAAGTATGTTTGTTTGTCTATCATCTCGAAATTTTCACAGTAAATAAATTTCGATCAGGGAAGAGTCATAGGCTATTTCCCAAGTCCGTGAACCGTGATATTTTAAAGACTTCGAACAGGTACAAAAGTGGTTCAGAACCATATCTAAGAAATTTTTTGGAGTTATGAACTGAAAATTTGATATGTAGGTTGGCTGAACCGGTTCAAAGACCAATCTCAGAAATAATTTAAGTTGTGTTCTGGAAAACTTGTAGGTTGATAAAGTGAGTGATGGACATTTTACTAGTTCAAGACCGGATCCGAACCATAGTTATCCGGTTCAAAACCATATCTCAGAAGTTATTCAACTATGATCGTTTTATATGGTGTGTAGGTTGGAATTATGGAGTTTCATACTTTCCCAATTCAAAACTGGTTCCAAAAAGTTTGAGCGAGTTTAAATGTTAATAGCTATTTTCAGCCAGTTCAATTTTGAAAATAAACGCTCTCTTAAGAAAAATATCCACGTGTATACAGAAAGCTAGTACGTATATAAATCAGAAATGATTTTAACCAATGCTTAAGATGTTATTGATTAACTCAATGTAATTCGAGCACATCGGAAGTTATTTGATTGATAACAATTATTCTTGTTGGAGAAATCGCTAAACCACAACCACCATCTTTTTAAGCGAAAAATTACTAACTACTTAACTTGGTTTTGGTATAATCGTAGCACACGTTAATTATTGGGACTGACTGTATCTGTTGCTCACAATATTTTTTAAATATTTTAATAGCATTTATTCGAAATGGGTTTATCTCGTGACTTAGTGTCTATACATACGTATGTAGTTAACCATCACGGGGCTCCATTCGAGTGTGTCGAGCCCAACTATGTATGTATAATCGATCAAAGCTTTTACGGATGGTTAAGGATGCAAATCTTAAATGTTGCTTTATTTTGTACACTAACGCTTTTCTTTTTGTTAACAGCAAATGCTTATTTTTTTTGTTCCTTTCTACAATTTCTCTTGGATTGGGGGTCACTAATAATCTTCTGTAACTTCTATATGCACAGGTCAACAAGTCAAGCAACCAGGTTGGCGCTGCTGGATCAGCTTCCACACTAGGTCAAAATACGCCCACTGCAGTGGTGGGCTCAGCGCGAGGTTCCGGCTCCTCTGTATACAACTCCCGTCGCACGTCAATCGATAACAGTATGGGCTCTGACATGCAGTTGCATGCTACCACAAATCTCGAAGCTCCGGCCCCTAGCACGGATATCACACCAACTGAGATTTCCGCCGTCAATGTTATAGGCGCAGCTAGCGAGAAGCAACTTTCCAAACAAGGAAGCCTGGATAAGCCTTCGGCAACATCAATTACTTGCAACAGCATTGAGGTACCGCAAAAAGTTCTAAGCAATGGGTCGCTGAATCAAAGTTCTATAGCGGACTTAGAGAAGAAACTAGCAGCATTGCGCAACACTGACAACTTGGAAGAGGTAATATAGTAAAATAATTGAGAAGACTGAATGATATTCGGGTTTCAATCAGTCAACAAAAAAATGGTAAAAAGTTCAGTTCGACCCATGGAAAATAGTTTTAAATGGTCTAGGGTAAAATTGTATAGCTGTTGCATACAGCATATCAATTGCGAAATGAACTGAAAAACAAATCTGAGGGTTAATATAAGTTTATAATTGTAACCAGGGCTGCAACACCCGATGTCTCAGACTCCGGAGCGGTTCGACTCCGAACCTGTTTGCAGCCCTGATTGTAACAGTGTTTTGAATCTGATAGCTGGATTCTCATTCATGTCGATACTGAAACTAATTTTTTCAATCAAATTTTCAGCCTCCGCCAGTCAGTCTGACAGCAGTCCTTAAGCCAGCTGATGAGCCGGTTAATCCAAGTGCCAGAAAAATTTCTCGCTTCAGCGTGAGTCGTGTTCAGGAGCAGAAGGTTTCCACCGGTACAGACGAAGGTGCAAGTTTGCAGCATCAGCTGAAAATCGATTTGCAAATTTCGGGTGCTGGTGTCCAAGCGCAGCAAAACAACGCCGCTTTGCAAAACGGAAGCAGCCTGGTCAACACGCCCACTGAACTTATAAACTCACCCATACAAAGCGTTCCACTAGCCATTAACGGCATTCAGTTAATTTATCAACAAACGCAACAGCAGGCTGGGTCAACTTCGACTTCGACTGGTGGTGGACCAGCCTCCCAAGGTATTGCCAACGCTGGTCTTGGAGGCGTAAATGTTGTATCGCAAACACAGATCATGCAAAATGGTACCCAAGCAACGCTCTCGAATCTACACGCTCAGGGACATCCACAGCAGCCACAACTTATACATCCAAATATGCAACAGCAACAGACAACACTAAATGCTCCTCAGCAAATGGTTAACGTACTCACGCCGCAGCAGCAGCAAATGTCGCTTCAGTCTGCACACCAGCAACAACCACAGCCCACTCATTCGCTTTTACCTCAACAGCAAGCTCCGCAGCAGCCACTTTTGCTACAGCAGCAGTCGTCGCAACAGTTTACGTTACCAGCATCACAACAGTTTATCCAGACGCAGCCCAATCAACTGCATCAACTACCACCACAAGTAATGAGCATGAACCAGGGAATTCAGCAGCAGCAGCAGCTAGCACCCATGCAAACCCAAATGTCGGCGGCGCACCAGCTGGTTCCACAACAACAGCAGCAGGTGCAAATGCAATCCCACATGCAGCCTCAGCAAACCGTATCTGCTATGTACAACCAGCAGACTATACCCACACCACAAAGTTTTCAAACGGCTGTTCCAAATCAACTGTTGCAACAGGCACCTTTAATGGGATCACAGCAGCCAGCACAGCCAATGCAGCATGTTCTTCAGCCGCTTTTTAATGCCGGTGCTAATGAAGGTAGGATTCGTAGATTCACACTTTTTCAATGTTTTACGGTAAAACTGTTAGGTGCTTTAGAAGAACAGACCACATTAATAGATATTTGGCTTTACAGCTAAAAAGTCCAAGAAGAGCTTTTCTCAATCTCTTGGCTTTTTGCTTCCAACTTTCGCGCTACAGAAAGGGGACTACAGCTTAACGCCTATTCCGAACGGTAGTCTTACAAACCGAGTTTCAACTCAATCGGATGAAAAATAGTTTTTTGCAAGCACAATTTTCCGGGAATTTTCACGCCTGGGGGGCGGATTTTCCGGCTTTGGAAAATCACATTTTAAATTATTTCGTGTTCTATCCTTACAAACCGAGTTTCAAGCCAATCGGATGAAAAATAATTTTTTGCCTACAGAATTTTCCGGGAATTTTCACGCCAGGGGGGCGGATTTTTCGACATTGGAAAATCACATTTCAAATTATTCCCTATTCTATCCTTACAAACCGAGTTTCAACTCAATCGCATGAAAAATTTTTTTTTGCATGCAGAATTTTCCGGCCATTTTCCTCCTGGGCGGATTTTCCAAAATCGGGAAATCACGTGTTGAATTATTTCGCGTACTACGCTTACAAACCAAATTTCATGTCAATCGGATGAAAAACAAAAATTTTCCCATACAAACTTTTACGACGCTTTTCCGGTTGGAATTTTCCAAAACCCCGTCTTAGTACGCACTTTCACCACTAATGGAAGCTCCTGTCCAAATTTCAGCCTTCTATCTCTTACCGTTGGCGCTCTGCGTTGATTGCCAATCAGTGAATCAATGAATCAGTCAGTGAATCAGGACAAACTGTTTTATATGTAGAGTAGATAATAGATGCGTACAGATATGTATGTGCCTTATCTAAATTCCCGTGGGCAAGTTTAAAATTTAAAATCCAAAATCGAATCTGCTGTAAGAGTAACAGCAGCCCCGCGCATATCAGCAGCCAGTTTAAATATTTGATCGGCGAGAATGTCAGTCTAAAATTTTTGGTCTCCAAATTTATCTCCAGAGCCGCTAAGCCGCTAATGTTACGTGTAATTCTGATATCTGCGATAATGTCTTTTGAGTTTTGACATATTACACTGTCGGTTGGATTAATGCTTGCAGTTAGAATGATGGAGAATTTAGGGAACGTGCTTAGTAGTAGAAGGTCTAAAGTTTCTTCACTGGAATCGATCCAGGTTAGAGGAGTCTTTGTGTGGTTAGTGAGACATCCAGAATATTCCAGACGCGAGGCTTTAGACAAAGATTTTAGTTTAGTACATTATTGGCCCACGAGGACAGTTTGGCTTTTCTGATTACATTCTTGTAGGTTCGTCACGATATTGCCAGTTATTTATGATATGTGGACTTTAAGATGTAGTGGGACCACAATGTCCTAAAAAATACCAAAACCGGCAGCCAAACCGCCAGCAGCTTGAATTCAAAGTGTGTTTATCAAAAAAAAGTTCAAACAATTTTAAAATCACCTTACGGCTTTCAAAGTCACAAACCACAAATGTGCGTGACTTCGTGAACTCTGCAGTTGGCGAAAAAGTCAGTGAGCCACTCAAAATTAAAAAACTAATGAAAAAGAGGGCTATTTTATGTGCGCATAAACGCAACGCTGTGATTATTAATTTTCACTTCTGAAAATCAAGAAAACAAATGAGTCTAAATAAATGGCTTATCAGCTGTTCAAAGCTGTTTTTTTTTTACATAAAGTTCGACATAAAAATTTATTTTAATGCATTCTGGATATCGACCTTAACAAGAGATATGCATTTTATTGCAAATCTAGCAATAGAAGTGGAAACTTAATCATGAATTTATATGTTAAAGATTGAAAACCTTACTTTTTGTGGCCGAAGCCAACAAAAATATCGACAAAAAATATCAACGAAAAATATTCGATATCCGATATATCGCCTTAGAAAAATATTCGAAATGATATATCGCCCTTTTAAACAAAAGTATCGATATTTCAATATATTGGAAACAGGGATTTTCTTGGTTTTCGGTCTTTTATTTGCACCCTATTTACACTGGTTTTCTATTTACACACGGGTTTCTATTTACAATGTCTCTATACTGGTTTGTCTCTTCACGGCTTGTCGATACCGGTTATTTTCTTTCTGTCTGTCCGGTTGTCTACTTCTCCATATTTACAGCGCCTGTTTACTACTCCATATTAACAGCGTCTGTCATCGTCAATTCTCTATACAGTGTCACCAATCGTCTAAAAATACCTTAATAAAAAATACCTTATCAATACATCTGTACATCTTGGCGGAAATTTTAAAAAACTCCAGACTAAAATATCAATATTATTCCGTCCTCCCTGTTTTATTAAAATTTAACGTGTGATGGTTGTCAGCTCTAATTGTACATTTCGACCTTTAGAACTCTTACCATCCCAAGATCTGTACGTTCTTACCCAATACTAGACAGTAAAGTCGGACATGGCTATATCGACTCGGCTGTTGATGCTGAATTGCCTTAGCACAACATTGACCATTTAGGGTAAAACCAGCTTCACAAAATAAATGTTATAAATTTTATGAGCCAAGTTATTACCAGCAGGAAAGCATATCATATCATTTGAATACTTCAATACAAGCGTCTTAGCGTATCTCGGTTTCTCAACCAAAGACAATTTTAATTGAAATTTTACTTTTTCTTGGTGGTAATGACGAATTTTACTCATAAGATTAATTCCATAACTTTGAGGAAGCCTGTGATATCCAAATCGTCAATGTTGTTCAAAGGCAATTGCTGGTACAGAATCGCCTATAGTCGGCGAACCAAAGCTTTTAATAAAAGTACACCGTTCGCTTTTAAAGATATTCAAGAATTAAGGTTTCCTCCTTCTGGAGGTGCCTTAATCAATTGTTCGATTGAAATGAATTTTTTAAATTGCGTTTCCAATGGCCCTGTCCGTATTTGCTGAATTTTGTATATTTTTATATTAAGGCATAAAAAATAAGTTATAATTGCTGTCGCTGTGTGTATTTTTGTACTTTGTAAAAGTACCCATAAAACGCGAACCGAGGCTTTATTCGTAAAACTGGGTATGTGGTGATGCTCAAAGAAGTCCTTTGTGTTAGGTTTTAAGGGTCTAATGCCGGTTTTTTTTTAGTGTTTTACTTTGTAATATATGTATGTATATGCTTATTAACATCTTTCAACATAATTTCAGTGGCCGAGGAGCCTGTGTCACTGGCGGCTACGCATCCGCAGTTATTACCGAGCGATATTCAATCTGTAAGACTAACTGGGACAATACACAGCGACTTGGCTTTACTGATTTAACGTTATTGCAGGATATCAAGCATAATCTGGACTCATTGGTCAATCAATTGTGTAATACGCGCTTGGGTACAAACCAACACCAGCGCTTGGTGCTTTTGCGGCAAAGACAGCTCATTGAGGAAGATGAACTTCGTTTAAAACACTATGTGGAATACGAAAAGTTCCAGAAGGCTCTGCGTCAATGTAAGCAGCAGTCGGCTTTACTTAAGAAGACGAACTGAAATTCTAACAAGCTGCTTTCTCTTACAGCTATCAGCACAAACGTTCCAGCAACTACCGCATACTATCCAGCTGCTACCCAGCTTCCACCTAATTTAGCAGCACCAGTAGTGCCACCTTCAACGAATCCAGCATCAGCAAACTCTGCAAATACATAACTCCAAACGCATGTTTCGTTCCTCGTATTCTTAATAAGCCATAGTAACAGTCAGTGCAACGTGATGGGCCCGAGTTTGAGGATCCGGATTTGGAGTTAGTTCTTAAGTAAAAAAAGTTACAAGTTGTCGAATTGTCTGTAAATATTAGTCACACGGTTTTAGTTGATTTGCCATTGTTTCTTCTTTTTTCTTTCTGTTTTGCCTTTGTTTTTTATTAATTTATTTTTTGCATTAAATCTGGGTTTCCATTCATTTATTCGAAGTCGAATGCAAAATTTATGAATTTTGATTAAGCAAATTGTACATTTTATTAGTTCTAAAGTGTAAATAAACATTTCAATAATGTAATAGTGTAACAATGCATAAATGCATACAAGTATCAAATATTATTAATCATCATTTAATCGAAGTGATGTATGCAACATGAGTAGTTACTAAATAAATAACTTATTATTGAACTCTGTTTGAAAATATCGAATATGATAGGAGTAGAGCAATTTTATTTCTCAAAATCAACTTGTGCAAGCTCACCGTAACGGTTTATTAATCTTTTTTCTATTGGGTTTCGCTTACGGTAAAATTTTGTACAAAAAGTTTATTATACCATTTACTCCTGAATACTTGATTACTTAAGTTTCCATTATACCATTGATAGCAATTTAATACATGTTTTGGCCTGCTCAGCATTTTATTTCGCATCTACATCTGAGGACTAGGTTTTCGAAATGTAGAAATAAACAGCAAATGATTATGAGTACATACATATGTGAGCTAAGTTACGCAAAGAACCAACAAATAAAATGTTTTTCATACAAGGCAGGTACGCTCTTTACGAACTTTTTGGTAAGGAAAACGTAAGGTCATACTGGCGCCCCTTCATTCGTAAGTTTATGGTGTATATTTAACGTGAAAAAGAGACCCTAAATTGTTCAAGGGATATCATTTTGTTTAAGTTGCCAACATCGACATGAGTGGTTGTGTTGCGCGAAAAAAATTATCCTTAAACTGTGCAAAGCAATAACAGAGTGCTCCGGCGAATTTTTAGCAAAAGCCGCGGAAAAAGATTTTACGTACCTTCATAACCAATTGTCAACGGGTAAATAGGGCCAATCGGTCCAAAAAAATCGCGAAATTTGCCAATATTACTTATTATACTAAGTTTAAATTATCATGGGTAAATATTCTGATAAATAGAAGGTAGAAGAAGTAGAGAATAGATTAAATTGTCATGAAGGCGTAAACAGATGGGCAAACAGACGGATAAATAGACTGGCAAATGGGCAGGTAAATAGGAAGTGTCAAAAAAATCGCGAAATTTCCAAAAATTTATTATAAGTTTAGATTATCGTGAAGAAAGGGAAATATTCGCGCAAATAGGTGTACATCGAACGGTCAAAAAATCTCGAAATTTGCAAAATTCGTTTATGAGTTTAAATTGTCATAAAGACTGGTAATCAGATGGGTAAATATGAGGTGTCAAATGTTCCCAAAAATCGCGAAATGGCAAAAAATTTTACATTGTGAGAGTGTCCAAAAATCTCAAAAAGTGCAAAATTCATATATGAGTTAAGATTGCAGTAAGGACGGTTAAACAGATGGGTAAATAGACGAGTAAATAGACCAGTAAAGATACGAGTAAATAGGAGGTGTAGATAAAACGTTCCAAAAAATCGCTAAATTCTTAAAGTAGACGGATGGAAAGTTCTAAAAAATTGCGAAAATGACTAGATTTTCGTATGAGTTTAGATTATAAAGACCACTGGTGAATTATTTCGCGATTATTTTCCTTTTGAGAGTAGTTAGATATAAGGCCTAGGATAGTATATATTAAGCCACCAGGTTCTAACTCTAAAATTGTGGCTGTGACAGTTTTTTGCGGTTTAAGGGGGGAGGAGGGAATATTTTCAAAATCTGGAACAAACTTGATCTGGGTACGGTATACACCTATGTGCATGCCAAAATTTGTGTCTCTATCTCTTATAGTCTCTGAGATCGACGCGTTCATACAGACAGACGGACATGGCTATATCGACTTGGCTGTTGATGCTGATCAAGAATATACATACTTTATAGGGTCGGAGAAGCTTCCTTCTGGCTGTTACATACATTTGCACAACTTCATGATCCCCTTTTCCCATTTTTAATGGGAACAGGGTATAAAAATTTAATAAAATAATATTATGTATTAACAGCTTTTCTTAGAGCTTTTTTTTTAAATGGCTTTTATTTAAACATCCCAGAAGAGGGCCATAAGCCGAGCTTCTCTCAATCTCTTGGCGTCCAGTATAGCATTTCCTCGTACTTGGTTTTTTCCTAACACCATCAAAATCTGAAGTTATGGGCCAAAAACCGCTTTTTGCTTTTTAACCTCAATTAAATAGATTTAACGCGCGCATGGACCGACTGATTGATTATAACCTTGTCAATTCCAATAGCGACGAGAGCAATCTCATATATTTAAATCAATGGTTTGACTTATTTAACGCGATGGCTGAGAAATGCGGCATACAGATGTGGCATTTTCAACTTTTTTTTCGAAATTTCTACTTTGGCCACCACTGGCTTAACTATTTTATTCTATGCGATTTTGCCTTAAAATTTATTATGAGAGCCCATTTAATTCTCCGTTGAACAAATGTTGTCCCAATTAATTTGGATACCGATTGACGAAGTTACTCGCATATTTCTGAGTACACCTCGGCGATCTAGTATTTTTTTGAGTATGCTTAATATATTAGTGTGTTTAGTATGCTCTGTTTTGTTTGACGCCAAATTAAAATAATTTTTTTTTAAATATTTAAAATGTTAAAATACATAAACTTCCATGTTTCACGATTTCTGGGCAAATATTAAAGGTCTCCGAATACTGTTACCTAGTATAAAGATAAACTAAGTTATAGTGAGTAGCTGTGGGCAGTAAGTGGCTATTATTATTGGTTAATGAGTTAAAATTCGTATATAAAACAGAAGAGCCGTGCACAGCAAGAACCGTACTCAGGCAGGCACGTTTAAGGCTTGTGAATAGCTGATTGCTCTCTTGTCGCAAGGGTTCGGCTCTTCTCGGTGTGAATCACATGCTCATTTTGGCGTTGCGTGTGTGCGTTTAGCCACGGACACGAAGTTTATTACTTAAGAAATTGCTTTTCAAGTCCACAAATAAACACAATGATGACTGCATAACCATGATTTTAATAATACTGTACCGCGATAAAATACCATGGATGACCAATGATGCAGAATATAGAAACCACTATAACGATGATGAAAAGCACATTTGTATCAAATCAGAATACATCGATTTAAAAATCAAAAGTAGACTGAGGGAAATCGATACAAAGAGAATTTATAATTAAAATCGAAAGTTATGTGTGACAAGCGAAATCAGTTTTGTTATGTCTGCGGCTTATATGTTGACCGACAGCATCGATTTGACTTAAGACAAAATAAAGCTATTATTAAAGCTTTCAATAATATTTTCGATCGCTCGTATAATGGAAGTGCGTGGTACGAACCCGAATACTGCTGCTCAACGTGTGCATTAAGACTAAAGCAATCAATAAAATGCAACTCTCTGTGCTTGCCATTTTCGTGACCCATGACTTGTCATCGCCCAACATATCACAAGTCGGAAAGTTGCTATTTCTGCGAAACCAAAACAAATGGTCATAGCTACAGAACACGTGATTGCATATTATACGCCAATGTCTGTACTGCATTAAAAACAACAGCAAAGGGAAATGGAGATAGCCAAGCAGAAAATAAAATTTTGGAAGAATCTACTGAACTTGATAATTTTGGCAACATGGAAAGCGATCGGCTCTGCGAAATTAGACCGCGTGAATTTAGACCGCAGTGCATTTTGTATGGCGGTCTAATTTCATTCTGCAAAATGAATTTAGACCGCCATCCAAAAATGAAGTTAGCTCTCTGTATAAAAGCGCCGCAGGCAAAATTTTTTTTTTACAAAATCGCGCGATTTTTTTTATAATAATTTTGTCTTTGACCGGTGTGGAAAAGAGTTTTAAAGTATCTATCCAAAATCCGTTCAAACAACATTGAAAGACTAGACCGCGCGATCTAATTTCATTTTGTGATGGCGGTCTAAATTCATTTTTCAGAATGCAATTATACCGCCGACCGCGGTCTAATTTCCATCACCCAAAGCGATCCTCCTTAGGTTTCAAATGGCACACTTCACAATTGGCTCCCTTTAGTTTCGAATGAGGATTACCATGATCTCCTGAAAGACTTGGGTCTGTCGAGACGACAAACAGAAATATTGGGATCCCGATTAAAGCAGTGGATGCGCATGTTGATGTCACTTTTTTTTCATTTTTACTTATCTTGATCTTCTTTGGTTTTTGTTCGGTATTTAATGGTTCGTCCTTCTCGTTATAGTGGTTTCTATATTCTTCATCATTGGTCATCCATGGTATTTTATCGCGGTACAGTATTATTACAATCATGGTTATGCAGTCATCATTGGGTCTTATTTGTGGACTTGAAAAGCAATTTCTTAAGTATTAAACTTCGTGTCAGCAATCAGCAATTCACAAGCCCTAACCGTGCCTGCCTGAGTACTGTTCTTGCTGTGCACGGCTCTTCTGTTTTATATACGAATTTCAACTCATTAACCAATAGTAATAGTCACTTACTGCCCACAGCTACTCACTATAGCTTAGTTTATCTTTATACTAGGTAACAGTATTCGGAGACCTTTAATATTTGCCCAGAAATCGTGAAACATGGAAGTTTATGTATTTTAACATTTTAAATATTTAAAAAAAAATTATTTTAATTTGGCGTCAAACAAAACAGAGCATACTAAACACACTAATATATTAACATACTGAAAATTTGTTAGCATACTAAAAAAATACTAGATCGCCGAGGTGTACTCAAAAATATGCGAATAACTTCGTCAATCGGTATCCAAATTAATTGGGACAACATGTGTTCAACGGAGAATTAAATGGGCTCTCATAATAAACTTTAAGGCAAAATCGCATAGAATAAAATAGATTAGCCAGTGGTGGCCAAAGTAGAAATTTCGAAAAAAAAAGTTGAAAATGCAACATCTGTAAGCCGCATTTCTCAGCCATCGCGTTAAATAAGTCAAACCATTGATTTAAATATTTTAGATTGCTCTCGTCGCTATCGGAATTGACAAGGTTATAATCAATCAGTCGGTCCATGCGCGCGTTAAATCTATTTAATTGAGGTAAAAAATCAAAAAGCGGTTTTTGGCCCATAACTTCAGATTTTGGGGGTGTTAGGAAAAAACCAAGTATGAGGAAATGCTACTCGACCTATTCTACAGCGTATGCTAGGTCATTTCGAAAGTATATTTTGTCTGTAACACTGTGTTACTTAACATCTGGCGCCAATAGCTGGAGAAGCTGACCGGATGTGTAAAAGCTTTTTTCTAAAGAAAGAAAAAACTTTTTATTAGATGTTCAGAGACGCCTCCCGCACAGCAGGCCCACACACTATTCGCTGCGCCACACCGTAGTCTTTACTATGAGAAAGTTGGCCTGAATACTGAAGATATGCCTTTTTCACTCTTAGTTTTTGTACCCGTTACTCTTAGGGCCGTTTTCTCATGTTCATGTTTTTGCTCAAATCGAAATCCATCTAGATTTTGCATCTAGATGGTTTTTGTGCAATTGGTTGTCTCATGTAGGTTGATTATAAATTCGGGCATTTACGACACGGTCACACCGGGAGGGCTGGAATGGTCAAATACTAGGTTGGCAGCACCTCTGCACTTGGCTGAATTATGTTTTTTTTATTGCGCGCCAATTTAAAAAATTAAAGCAAGAATTTTACAGAGGAGGAGAAGGTTTTTCTTTTGGAACGACTTGTTACTATGATGGAAGATTAAGCAGTAGGTCGAAAGCCATGTTCACACAGGCAAATAATTTGGACAAATTTTCATGAAAATTGGGCTAAATATGCCAAATTGTGGAACTTTCCGGCCATATTTGATCAAATTATTTGCGTATGGAACCACAGTTTAAGTTTTTAATCCTGTAAAATCTTTAATCATGGCTTTTTAATCAAAATTTAGCCAAATTAATTGGATGTGTAAACTTAGCTTAAGCAATGAACTAGGGGAATTAGAATGTGCATCTGTAATTTCAGCAATGTCTGCAGGTGTTCTTATATATTAAAGGCACATCCAATATTTTCCATTTTTGGTTTACTTAATAACAATTCTGACATTACTGTTTTTAGCAGCAGTTGTTTTTTGTTTTCAAATATTTTCCAGTGTGACCATATGCGCGGATACACAAAAATACTAAATTTGTATAAGAATGTACATGGATTTGAAATCAATGAGGTTGAAGTAGATTGCTACGAAATTCATCTACATGGTTAGCATTGAACATGAGCAAAGCAAATGCAGCAAATCCACCTAGATTTGCAAAAACACCAACATGAGAAAACGGCCCTTAGAGTAAAAAGGGTATACTAAAGATAGAGAAATCATTTCCGACCATTTATTGTATATATATTCTTGATCAGCATCAAGAGCCGAATCGATATAGCCATGTGTCCGTCTGTCTGTATGAACACCTAGATCTCGGAGACTAGAAAAGCTAGAGCAACCAAATTTGAAATGTAGCCCACCCCCGCCCCCACAATAAAAAAATGTTAAAAAAAAATGTTGCTGGGAGTTACCCACAACTTCTAAGATATCGATCTTAAATTTAAAACGTACATTTATACTCGCAATATCTATAAGCCCTAAAATTTTCATCAAGATCGGATGATAAGTAGCAGAGTTAAAAATGTTGCATACTTCTCGGCTGTCCCACCTCAAGCACACAGGAAGGCTGTTAAACATTTCTTTCCATGAGTAACGGGTATAACGATGTCGGTTAAAGCCGAGTTTAACTAACGCTCTCGTTTTCAATATGTCGCGCTAAATGTCGCGTTTTTCATAATAATTAACCTTATAAAAACAAAACTAATGTAAATAACACAGCCCAACCGTGTTTTTGATGTAGGTCTATTTTGTGTGTTGTTGAAGAATACTGACCCTTTTCCACTAGAGCTGGGCAAAACATCGATGTTTTTAGCGATATTTTAAAATAATTGCAAACATCGATGTTTTTTTGCAAGATCGATGCTTTTACTTTTCTTTCATATCTAAAAGCGTCTGCAAAGGAAGAGATGAAATTGCGAGAAAATTTATTTTAATTTTTTATATATTTTATAATATTTAATTAGTGAGAATGTATATGGGGTTTAGTGGAGTTTAGCTGACTCTATGTCCGAAAATGTTGCGTTTGTTCACAACTATTGCCTAGAAACGCACAGCCAACACCCATCCTCGGAAGAAGTCGTTCAATAAAGCCACAAGTCGGTCTTGAAGTGTAGGTCATTATTTACGTCTCGTGAAAATAGGGGAAGATAGGGGATAGATAGTTTTTATGGCAGGGATCTTTAAAAACTGTGTTAAGAGATGTTGCATCCACTTCATAAACAGTTTATTTCCTCGTGCGTGGGTTTTGGATTTTTTTCATTTATACTTTTTAAACAAATACTGTAAGAAAGAATCTACCTTTTTGGATTTAATTAAAGCGGCTTAAAATGTACCAACTAATTGAACTCTCATTAATATCCTCGTATCGGAGGTTGGCAGTCTGAGAAAATTTATGATGAACTTTACATGACAATACATTTTTTGATATGCACTTTTTATTATTCCCTATGTAAGCAATCTAATCACATAAAAGCTGGGGTGCACCAGCTTTAACTACTCAACCTAAAATTCAATTAATATTTTCCCTAAAAGCTATCAAATAGTTTTGAATCTATAATTACTATTTGTCATTTGAATGAAGAACCTGTTTAAGGTATGAAAACAAAACAAGTTGAGGTGATAACCTCATAACCTCTAAAAAATGATGTATTGTACATTAAAACAAGTAAGAGCGCTGTAGTCGAGTTTCCCGAATTTGTGTCTCTAGCTCTTTTAGTCTTTGAGGCTGAATTTTCTAAGAGTAAAAATAAAGAAAAAAACTATTTATTAGATGGTCCGAGGCGAGATTGAACCCACTCCCGCGCAGCAGGCCGACACACTAACCGCTGCGCCACACCGGCCACTTGAGAAGGGTAAGTTTTAATATTTAGGCTGCAACTGTGACATAATTTCGAATCAAAAAAAGATATCCAAGTATCCTAGAACACATAGATCAATTTGTATGTTCCAAAGGGTCCTCTTTATGAACCATTTTTATACCCTTGTAGAGGGTATATTAAAATTGTACAGATGTTTGAAACGCATAGAAGGAAGCATCTCCGACCACATAAAGTATATATATTCTTGATCAGCATGATGAGCTGAGTTGATATAGATATGATAGATATGATTGATATATATGATATCTCCTCCGTCAGTTTTAAAGCTATCTTAACCAAACTTTGCGCGAAGTCTTTTGGTACAAATACGCTGCACATTTGTCGGAAATACACGAATCGGACGACTATATCATATAGGTGCCATAGGAACGTTCGGTCGAAAAACTAGTTTTAGTGAGAAAAACTTTGTTCTTTTCAATGCAAACGACCCCAAACCTCGGTGATCAGTTTTCAATGCTTGCACATAATTCCACTAAGTTTGATGAAAATCGGATAACTATATAGTATAGCTATATGCTATCGCTCCTAAACTTGTTATTGGTCAATATTATACACCATTGCTTATTCTGATCCATATCGGATGGCTATAGAATATAGCTGCCATTGGAACGATCGGTCGAAAAGGTAGTTCTAGTGAGAAAAACTTTTTTGTTTTCAATGGTAGCGTGTTTATACTTTCCAGTTATGAATATTATCAGTTTTCACACAATTTTATGCATATATCGTATAGCTGCCAAATAACAAACTGGCACGCAAATGGTCAAAGTAGTGACGCCATTGCTGAGTTTGGGAAATATCTCAGCTATGAATTTTCGACTAAAATGATTTAAACTATTTAAATTATACAAGCCTCAAGGGTATATAAACATCCGTCGAGGCGAAGCTAGCATTTCTCTATTTGTTTAAAAAGTACGTTTAAGTATACTTCTACTAAGTATACTAAGTATACGCACACTACGTTTTAATATTTGAGGCATACGCACACTACGCTTAATTTCTGTGCGTATACGCAAAACAAATGCGTATACGCACTTTATTTTTTGAAAATTCCTGCCCTGCTACTCCAGAGAACAAAGAAATTTTTGGTGTTGTACTCTTTCAATAAAATAGCGAGATACACAACCTAGTTCTGGGTGTGAAGGCAATGAACTTTATGTCCTCGAATGGAAAAAACATACAAGGCAAATTCACTTATGTCACGAGGAGTGAAACAAACTGCCGACTGTGCAACAGGAGAGAGCTTCAAAATTTCCTTCATTTCATCGGAATTTGCCCCATTCTGCGGGAGCTCCGGAGTTCTACTTTTTAAAAATATACTCCTGCCGCACCAAATATTAAACAGCCTTAATGGCGCGGATTGGACTAAATACAGAGTTTTGTGATTAAAGCCTTAGCGTATAGAAAAAGAATCGAAACTGGATTATTTTAAACAAGTAAGAGCGCTATATTCGAGTTTCCCGACTACAAAATACCCTGTCCAATTGAGACACACAGGCAAACACACTCACATAGACAAACGCTTACGAGCCACACGCGGCCTGCGCAGGCAGTGCTGCCTGCGTGAAGTGAAGGTTCTAACTTTAAAATTGTGGCTGTGACAGTTTTTTGCGATTTAAGGGGGGAGGGGAGGTGGGGGGGGGGAATTTTCCAAATCTGAAACAAACTTGAACTGGGTACGGTATACACCTATGTGCATGCAAAAATTTGTGTCTCTATCTCTTATGGTCTCTGAGATCGACGTGTTCATACAGACAGACAGACAGACGGACATGGCTATATCGACTCGGCTGTTGATGCTGATCAAGAATATATATACTTTATAGGGTCGGAGAAGCTTCCTTCTGGCAAGCACAACTTCATGATCTCCTTTTCCCATTTTTAATGGGAACAGGGTATAAAAAGGAAATTTTGCCTTTATTTTTAACATATGAAAATCATGCTAGCACTAATACTCAACCCAAAGTGCATGGTTGAACGAATTGGAATTTGGGGAAGACCCGGGAAGCCGGCTACGTGTATAAGGCTAGGTGTAGAGGGTGCGAGTCGGTGGGTGGCAGATGATTATTTAGCCAAGTCACCTGGAAGTTAAGTTTTTGGTTTTTTATTTATTTTATTTAAAAAAAAAACCAACTAATATAACAACAACACCCCCTAAAACCAGTAAGAAGTCGGTCAAGTCCGAATGTAATATACTCTGTAAGCAGCTGAAAGCAGCGCTGCTGATGCATTGCGGCAGCGAACTCTCTTTTGGCCATATCTTCAGTGTAGTTCATCCGATGTTTATCATTTCTTCGGCAAAACGATAAATAATGCTAATTAGTAACTATCTCTTGAAGGTGCAATCCTATCTATCTTCGAAACTGTGGGAGATATGACGTTTTTTCCAAATTGCGGGGTCGAGAGGGGCGTGGCATAAATTGAAAATAAACTTGATCTGTCTGCAAGTATAAGAAGTATATGTAACATACATGTCAAACCTCTATCTCTTACCATCTCTGAGATCTGTGCGTTTATACAGACGGACAGACAGACAGACGGACATAGGAATATCTTCTCGGCTGTTGATGCTGATCAAGAATATATATACTTTATAGGGTCAGAAATGATTCCTTCCCCCTATTACATAATTTTGCATAAACTTACTCTGTACACGGTACTCTGTGTACCTTTGGCACAGAGTATAAAAAGTAACACTTATATTAGTGAGAGGAGAGACGAGACAGTCTATAGTTTATTTTAGTTTTATTTCTTTTAATATGAGTTCTACCTTCAACTCTCTAATATGGTACGTCCTCGTTAAGGTTCTTTTACAGCAGGGTTCCCCAAGAAGAGAGGACGGAAAATGTGTCTCTCTCTGACACTGCATGACTTCGGCAAAGCATTCGGTGTGAATTGCCGAGTGTGTTCGGACCCCAGAGGCTTTGGCTGGGGAACACTGTTTGACAGAATAGTCTTATTTATAGGTATAATTTTGATAATGTTAATGTTAATGGGAATAGCCGTTAAGTTGCGCAGAAGTATTTTAATGTGGCGTCGCAATCCCACTGCATAGCCCACTTTGTTATACAAGCCTCAATAAAATCAGGGCTGCTAACTCAAAACGTTCACGGATTCGAACCAAAATTTACCAAAGGTTACGGTTTAAAAATTTGAGGTCCGCATGTTTTCCGCAACTTATTTGTAATATTAATTTATTTGTTAATTGGCCGGTTGTGGTGCAGCTGGCAGTGTATTTGGTTGCTGTGCGAGATGTCGTGGGTCCCGCCTCGGAACATATAACAAAAAAATAGTTTTTCTTCTTTAAACATTACGTTAAACTTTTACACAACCGGCCATTCTCACCAGCTATTGGCGCTAGCTGTGAAGTAACTAGCCATGAAGTAACTAGCTGTGAAGTAACTAGCTTCTCAAACATTGCGGTTCTTATTCTGCGTTAAGCTGTAGATTCCTTTCTCTTGTGCGTAAAATTGAAGCACACATGTCAAGCGATTGAAAGAAGCTCGGCTTATAGCTCTTTGGACTGTGTAAAGCCAAATATTTTTTTTAAGTTAAATTATTTGTTAAACATACAAACATGTATGTTTTAACGACCTTTATGTTAATTAAAACCTTCAAATTTTTTGCCGGCTCTAGGTCTCGCTATGTTGGTACATAACTTTAAAACAGGGACACACCACACCACAAAGGAGGTTAGTTGACCGAACAGCTGTTTCAATGGTATCTCTACCATATCATCAGCGGTCTTCACCTGGTACCACAATCAGAAAACAACTCCCTCCTCATGCCTGAGATGCCATAATCGCTTGGGAACTCCAATGCGATTCAACAGCAAAATCCAGACACAACGAGCCAGAGCCGCAGACAGCGCGGTTGTGGTACCAGGTGAAGACCGCTGATGATATGGTAGAGATACCATTGAAACAGCTGTTCGGTCAACTAACCTCCTTTGTGGTGTGGTGTGTCCCTGTTTTAAAGTTATGTACCAACATAGCGAGACCTAGAGCCAGCAAAAAATTTGAAGGTTTTAATTAACATAAAGGTCGTTAAAACATACATGCATGTATAAAACGCTAGGCACGGCGTTGTTGTTGAAACTAAAAATAGTTTCGTTTATAGCAACAAAAACCCCTGTTTGAATGCAATTCTGCACTCAGACTTATTGGTCACTGTGTTAGCAGCGGGGAGGAAATCTCTCTCACTAACATTGTAAGACCATTGGGGGACACACACACGTACAAAGGCCACAGACAGCGCGGCTCTGGCTCGTTGTGTCTGGATTTTGCTGTTGAATCGCATTGGAGTTCCCAAGCGATTATGGCATCTCAGGCATGAGGAGGGAGTTGTTTTCTGATTGTGGTACCAGGTGAAGACCGCTGATGATATGGTAGAGATACCATTGAAACAGCTGTTCGGTCAACTAACCTCCTTTGTGGTGTGGTGTGTCCCTGTTTTAAAGTTATGTACCAACATAGCGAGACCTAGAGCCAGCAAAAAATTTGAAGGTTTTAATTAACATAAAGGTCGTTAAAACATACATGCATGTATAAAACGCTAGGCACGGCGTTGTTGTTGAAACTAAAAATAGTTTCGTTTATAGCAACAAAAACCCCTGTTTGAATGCAATTCTGCACTCAGACTTATTGGTCACTGTGTTAGCAGCGGGGAGGAAATCTCTCTCACTAACATTGTAAGACCATTGGGGGACACACACACGTATAAAGGCCACAGACAGCGCGGCTCTGGCTCGTTGTGTCTGGATTTTGCTGTTGAATCGCATTGGAGTTCCCAAGCGATTATGGCATCTCAGGCATGAGGAGGGAGTTGTTTTCTGATTGTGGTACCAGGTGAAGACCGCTGATGATATGGTAGAGATACCATTGAAACAGCTGTTCGGTCAACTAACCTCCTTTGTGGTGTGGTGTGTCCCTGTTTTAAAGTTATGTACCAACATAGCGAGACCTAGAGCCGGCAAAAAATTTGAAGGTTTTAATTAACATAAAGGTCGTTAAAACATACATGCATGTATAAAACGCTAGGCACGGCGTTGTTGTTGAAACTAAAAATAGTTTCGTTTATAGCAACAAAAACCCCTGTTTGAATGCAATTCTGCACTCAGACTTATTGGTCACTGTGTTAGCAGCGGGGAGGAAATCTCTCTCACTAACATTGTAAGACCATTGGGGGACACACACACGTACAAAGGCCACAGACAGCGCGGCTCTGGCTCGTTGTGTCTGGATTTTGCTGTTGAATCGCATTGGAGTTCCCAAGCGATTATGGCATCTCAGGCATGAGGAGGGAGTTGTTTTCTGATTGTGGTACCAGGTGAAGACCGCTGATGAGATATGGTAGAGATACCATTGAAACAGCTGTTCGGTCAACTAACCTCCTTTGTGGTGTGGTGTGTCCCTGTTTTAAAGTTATGTACCAACATAGCGAGACCTAGAGCCGGCAAAAAATTTGAAGGTTTTAATTAACATAAAGGTCGTTAAAACATACATGCATGTATAAAACGCTAGGCACGGCGTTGTTGTTGAAACTAAAAATAGTTTCGTTTATAGCAACAAAAACCCCTGTTTGAATGCAATTCTGCACTCAGACTTATTGGTCACTGTGTTAGCAGCGGGGAGGAAATCTCTCTCACTAACATTGTAAGACCATTGGGGGACACACACACGTACAAAGGCCACAGACAGCGCGGCTCTGGCTCGTTGTGTCTGGATTTTGCTGTTGAATCGCATTGGAGTTCCCAAGCGATTATGGCATCTCAGGCATGAGGAGGGAGTTGTTTTCTGATTGTGGTACCAGGTGAAGACCGCTGATGATATGGTAGAGATACCATTGAAACAGCTGTTCGGTCAACTAACCTCCTTTGTGGTGTGGTGTGTCCCTGTTTTAAAGTTATGTACCAACATAGCGAGACCGAGAGCCGGCAAAAAATTTGAAGGTTTTAATTAAACATACAAAGTGAAAACCATTTACGAACAACTTTAAAAAGGCTCTATTTAACACGGCGGAACTTATCCTTTGTAATGCTTAAGTCCTATTTGAAGAATTGGTCAAAATAAAGCGACTTACTTGCTGATGGTAATTATAGTTTAATTAAATACTTAACATATATGCCAAATTGTATGTTATCGGGAATACCAAGACCAGATATGCGTTAAATTAACATAAAAATGTTGCTACGTAAAACAAAGACAACATTAAACCAAAGATTATACAATGAATAGATCGGACATCTCATAGAAAACAAAAATTTGTATGGTGCGTCCTGCCAGTGGAACACGCTCTCTTCAATGAAACCCACACGCAGCAGCAGTTTATTTAGAAATTTTCGTCGCGTATGCAACTGGCCTCATAGCTGATTCGGTAAACGCGTCGCCAACGTCTCGCGTTCTGTTAGAAATGGTTCGAGTCGCAGAAGCGGCAAGAATTATTATTTATTAAATTTAAGAATTTTTTTTTTTACATCTGGTTTTTCATACTATTATTTATTTTACTTTTGATTGCAAAGACAATGACAATTTATGATTAACTTAAGTGCAGGTGCAGAACGAGGGCCCATTCTTACTTTTTTATGACAGTAACAAACTCGGAAAACCCAAAACACTATGAAAAGCCGTTACAATGTTACTGGTTCAACGGGAAAGGATGAATTTACCTGACAACTACCTGATCTACCTTAGATGTACAAAAAAGGGTTGAACCGGGGCAACCTTACAGCAAAAGTACACAATACTCCAATTTTCGAAAATGAAACCACATGAAATGAAATGAAAATGCACAGTACATTTATGTTTGTTATTCTATGACTAAACGAAGACGATAACATTTCAAACAAATTCAAAATTTTTCTCTACATAAAAATTCAAAGAGAAATTACAAAGTACGCATAAATGACGCAAAAAAGAAGCAGAATGGATATGCCTTCTGCTCACTTTAAATACGTAAATAATGCGTACTTTTCCCAGTGTTTTCAGCGTGTGTACACGCATTTCAACTTTTAAGTCTACGTACTACGCATACTCAGTTTTTTGGGGTGCGTAGTGTGCGTGTGGTCGTCCAGAAATTTCTAGTCATAGTTTTTCTGGACCTAATGGGGGCGTATGTAGTGAGGTAAAGCGGCTGATCGGTTCAACTTGGCTTACTGCGTCTCAAGTCGACTCATACCTCCTCGTTGGTAACCACTGTGAACAGAACGCTTTGCAAAGCTTCTGGCTAACGTGAGCGGCGAGCCCTCCCTACAGGGTACAATATATAGGGTTGGTGCGTCGGGTTTGGTACCCACCGCCGTCAAAAAAACTCCACCAATGAAAACTGAGACAACAATGCCTCGGATACGGACCCCCTCTGACGACGACCCACGCAAACGTTTTAAGGACCACGATTTGAGGATATGCACCTGGAATGTTCGCACCCTCAACAGAGAAGGTGGTGATATCCAGTAGGTGAATGTCCTTGATAAATATTCAGGAAATGCGATAGATTGGACAGGGGAGCATGGTGAAAAGAACATCAACAACCAATGCACCCTGGGAGATCTACTACAGCGGACATGCTTCCAAGCATAGTTTGGATGCGGCTTTGTAGTCAGTGCAAGACTTCGTCGCTCTGTCATCAGTTTCACACCAGTGGACATGCGACTAGCCGCACTGAGACTTAAGGCTAAATATTTTAATATTAGTCTTATCTGTGCACACGCCCCAACGGAAGACAAGGGCGCTTCGATAAAATACGAATTCCATGAGCGCCTGGAACAATTAAATGAGCGCTGCCCCGATTACGACGTAAAGATCGTGCTTGGGGACTTTAACGCTAAAATTGGGAGAGAAGGAGTTTTTGGCTCGACAGTCGGTCGATTTCGCCTTCATGAAACAACCTCCGGTAACGGAGAGAGGCTAATAGATTTTGCCGCGGGCAGGAACATGGTCATAAGTAGTACCAGGTTTAAACATTGCGACATCAACTAACGCGAAATCAGATTAATCATGTTGTGATCGGCGGAAGGCACTCATCGAGTGTTCTAGACGTGCGTGCGATTCGAAGTGCCAACATAGACTCGGATCACCACCTTGTTGCAGCCAAAGTGCGCACGCGGCTCAGTGTGGCCCATGCCTCACGTACTAGTACACGTCGAAAGCTAAATGTCGATAAGCTGCAATCACAACGGACCTCTGAAGCCTACACAGCACCTCAGGGAAAACTCACCATTCCCTTCTGGTGTAAGCGAACAGTGGAATCATATATCACACTCCATGAGTACGGCTGCCAAGGAGATATTCGGACACGCCGAGCACCCTCGAAAGCAGACTTGGTATGATGAGGAGTGCAGCGACGCTACTGCAGAGAAAGACGCTGCCTACAGGAGAACTCTGCAGTCGGGAGCAACGCGGGCTGTTAAAGAGCAATACCGGAAGAAAAGGAGAGAGGAGAAGCGCCTTTTCAGAAGGAAAAAGAATGAGCGAGAAAGGCGCATGCGTGAGGAAGTCGAGATGCTATTCGGCATGGGTGAGACTCGAAAATTCTATCGAAAGATTAGACGACTTACCGAAGGTTTCAAACCCGGAGTCACACAATGCAAGGACGAAAATGGAAATCTGGTCACAGATCCGCAAGTGGCGCTAGACAAATGGAGAAGTTATTTTGCCAATCTGCTGGGAGACGACAACGAACACAATACCGACTCTGGAAAAGTAGCGACGCCACTAATCGACAACATGGAGATAGACCCACCGGACCATCACGAAGCCATAAAAAGGCTTAAGAACAACAAATCAGCAGGTGCAGATGACCTGCCAGCTGAACTGTTTAAGGCTGGAGGCGAGGAGTTGGTAAGGTGCATGCACCAACTCATCAGCAGAATATGGTCCGACGAGAGCATGCCCGAAGATTGGAGTCTAAGTGTAATTTGCCCACTTTTTAAAAAAGGAGACCCTGCAGTTTGCGCCAACTACCGTGGGATCAGTCTCCTTCCCATCGCATATAAGATTCTGTCGTGCACTGTTTGTGAACGTCTAAAGCCGCTTATTAGCACACTGATCGGACCTTATCAGTGTGGCTTCAGACCTGGTAAATCCACCACAGACCAGATATTCACATTACGACAAAGCCTGGAGAAGACCTATGAGAAAAATATCAAAACCAACCATCTTTTTGTTGATTATAAATCAGCCTTTGACACACCGACAAGGTCAAGGTTCTTTGAAGCCCTGTCTACCTTTGGTATACCAGCAAAGTACGTTCGACTTTGCATGATGACGTTGAGAAGCACTCGAAGCTCCGTCAAAATAGGAATGCACCTCTCCGAACCATTTGATACCAAGAGAGGTTTTAGGCAGGGTGACACCCTATCGTGTGACTTCTTTAATCTACTGATGGAGTATATACTGCGCCAGTGCCCAAATGCCAACAGATCGGGCTCATTTCTTTATAAAGATCTAATCTAATACTCGCATACGCCGATGATATTGACATTATCGGCAAAAGCTAACGGGCGGTAAGCAGGGCGTTTTCAGAGATTGAGAAGCAGTCTACACTGATGGGCTTAGCGGTAAACGAGGACAAGACAAAGTACCTAGTATCCACGGACAAGAAGTCTGCGCGTCTTGGACAATTTGTTACTATGGGGGAGTACAACTTTGAGGTTGTAGAGGATTTTGTCTACCTCGGGACGATGATTACCGGCGGCAACAACATCAGCCTGGAGATCCGAAGAAGAATTACTCTTGGAAACCGATGCTACTACGGGCTCAGTAGGGAGTTCAAGAGCAGAGCCTTTTCTCGAAGAACAAAAATAGCGCTATACAAGTCGCTCATCATCCCAGTCCTGCAATACGGCGCAGAAGCATGGACAATGACAGCAGCGGATGAGGAGGCGATTGGAGTTTTCGAGCGAAAAATCCTTCGGAGGATATATGGACCTTTAAAAGTTGGCGATGGATACCGCATTCGAATGAATCACGAACTGTATGAGCTCTATAAGGACATCAGTCTAGTAAAGCGCATAAAGCAACAGCGGCTGTGCTGGTTAGGACATGTAATCCGGATGGATGAAGAAGCTCCAGTGAAAAAGACGTACAAAGCGAAGGCGGCTGACTTTGGAGGACAACGCAGGAAGGGTCGCCCACCACTAAGATGGGATGATCAAGTGCGGAAAGACATTTCCAACCTTGGTGTGAACAACTGGTGCCAGCTCGCACAATGCAGAAGCGAGTGGAGGGCATTCATTGCAGAGGCCAAGACCGTCAAGCGGTTGTGATGCAACATTGGGCCAATAAAGAAGAAGAAGTGTGCGTGTGCATAGCCTACTATTTCTAATGCACGCATACGCGTATGCATATTTTAAAAAATAATGTGTGATGTGTGTATACCTTGACATTTTTTAAAAAGCAGCTTCTTGGTCTATTTCTGCACTGACTTCGTTGCCTCTCACAACTGCATCTGCTGCTACCCCAACGCTTGCCATCGTTTGGATCTACCTGCCGTTCTCTTTTGGGTTCTCTAATTGATTGTAGCCCTCAAAGTCTCTTTAATATGAGTCTACCATGCACTGTGAAGAAGTGTGAGTTTGGTGGCAATATCGCTGGCGACTCGTACGTCATCTGCTGGCTTTGCACCAACTGTGCACATATTAAATGTGCTGGTTTGACTGGCCGTGTGAGTGACTACATCTCAAAACGGATTGGTTTGACCTGGTCCTGCGTGGATTGCCGAGAAATTGAAGATGAAATGCGAACGTTTATGCGGCAAACGCGAGTCGGCTTCAAGGAAGTCCACTCTGAGTTTGAAAAATGTCGTGAGAAATTTTTATCTTATCTTCCTTGGACTAAAAATTATGAACGAATCGCCCAAACGAAAAAAATGCGATCCTTAGAGCTTTACCAACGTAAATTCTCCCCCGTCTTCTGCCACCGCTGTTACCCCATCTATGCTGTTCTCACCAACTGTGGGTTATACTCAGGACATGGTGCCGGTTGTATATCCTGGGACCTCTGCGGGCGTCGTAAATTCTCATCCTGAGCCGTCCACTGCTGCTGCTGCTATGGATTCGTCCACCATGGGCAGCATTACCCATGTTGAGGCTCTTGTATCTCACAGGTTTTATCCCATTCGCATGAATTGATGTATGCCGATGACCTAAAACTTTGTTTGTTGCATAATGAGCCGGCGTCTCCTCTCCTCCTCCAATCCGATTTAAGCTCTCTTCACACCTGATGCTCGGTTAATAGGCTTCCTCTTAGTCTCAGTAAGTGTAAATGGATGACCTTTAGTCGTAATCAACGATGTGAACGAATCTATAAAGTGGATGATTTGGGTGTACAATTTGTACCCAAGTTAAGTTTTAATAGTCATATAGCAATGGAAGTTCTCGGGTTCGCTAAACGATGGTCGTTTGTCTGGTCTCCATACTACCAAAAATATCAAGATCAACTGGAATCGGTTCAGAAGCAGTTTTTAATTTTCGCTCTCCGAGGCTTAAACTGGGATCCTTGCACCCATCTTCCTCCTTACGAGGACAGATTACGCCTAATCAGCCTGCCTTCTTATAAGAACCGGAGAACTTGCCATGGTGTTCTTTTTATTCATAAACTCCTGTCAGGAGTAATCGACTCTGTCGCTTTGTTATCTATTATAAGTCTTGCTGTCCCACAACGCGTTACTAGAAACTTTTATCCTGTTTATCTACAGCCTTGCCTAACAAACGCTGTGATTTGCTTTTGGTTTATTTGTTTATGGTCACGGGAAGTGACTTATGCAATTTGGCAGATCTAAGAGGAAGAGGCAGTTGACATGCGACTAGCCGCACTCAGATTTAAAGCTACGTATTTTTATATTAGCCTTATCTGTGAACACGCCTCAACGTTTCAAGTCCGGAGTTACACAATGCAAGGACGAAAATGGGAATCTGGTTACACTAGACAAATGGAGAAGCTATTTCTCCAACCTGTTGGGAGGCGAAGACGAACACAATCTAGAGACAACAATCAACAATCGACAACATAGAGATAGACCCACCGGACGAAGTCTGCTTAGCCATAAAAAGGGTAAAGAACAACAAGTCATCTGGCACTGATGACCTGCCCGCTGAATTGTTCAAAGCTGGAGGCGAGGAATTGGTAAGGGGTATGCACCAACTCCTTCGCCGAATATGGTCCGAAAGTATGCCCGACGATTGGAATCTAAGTGTACTTTGCCCAATTTTTAAAAAAGGAGACCCTACAGTTTGCCCCAACTACCGTGGGATAAGTTTCCTTCCCTTCGTGTATTATTTGTGAACTTCTAAAGTGTGCTTTGGACTTTATCAATGTGCCTTTAGACCTGGTAAATCCACATCAGACCAGATGTTAACACTGCGGCAAATCCTAGAGAAGACCCGTGAGACAAAGATCGACACCTTCCATCCTTTTGTTGATTATAAAGCCGCCTTCGACACACCGATAAGGTCAAGGTTGACCTTTGGTATACCAGCAAAGTACGTTAGACTTTGCTTGATGAAGTTAAGAAGCACGCAAAGCTCCGTCAAAATAGAAAGGAACCTCCCGAACCATTCGATTCCAAAGGAGGTTTTAGGCAGGGTGATACCTTATCGTGTGACTTCTTTAATCTGCTGATGGAGTATATACTGCGCCAGTGCCCAAATGCCAACCGATCGGGTACTATCTTTTGAAAAGATTTAATTCTACTCGCATATGCCGATGATATTGACATTATCGGTACGAACGAACTGTCGGTAAGCAGATTTGAAAAGATTTAGATCTACTCGCATACGCCGATGATATTGACACTATCGGTACAAACGAACGGGCGGTAAGCAGGGCGTTTTCAGAGATAGGGAAGCAGTCTAAACTGATGGGCTTAGCGGTAAACGAGGACAAGACGAAAATCCTAGTATCCACGCGCAGTGAGTCTACGCGTCGTGGACAATCTGTAACATTTAGAGAATACAGCTTTGAGGTTGGAAAGGAGTTTCTCTACCTCGGAACGGTGATAACCAGCGGCAACAAAATCAGCCGGGAAATTCGAAGAAGCATAACTCTGGCAAACCGATGCTACTTCGGGCTCAGTAGGGAGTTTAGGAGTAGAGCCCTCTCTCGAAAAACGAAATAGCGTTATACAAGTCGCTTATCATCTTTAAAAGTTGGCGATGAATTTCGCATCCGAAAGAACTGCGAACTGTATGAGCTCTATGGCTGGTGTCCCCCCTCGCCAAGCGCATAAATCCACAGCGGCTGCGCTGGAAGGACATGTTACCCGTATGGATGAACAAGCTCCTGCAGGAATTGCGTACAATTTCAAGAAGAAAGACATTGGGACAACAGGCACGAGGGGAGGACAGAAACTGAGATGGGAAGACCAGGTGCGGAAAAACATTGCCAAGCTTGGTCTGAACAACTAAAATTAATTCAAGTGACATTATTTTACGTAATGCTATTGAAAAGCAACAATTGCAGCTAAGGCGGTTAAAAAATGTTTTGAAAATGATAAATGATAATAGGCCAGTCTTGCGTACGAAGAGTCTCACCCACGTAGGGTATTTGTAAGTTAGAAACAACTCCGCAATTTTTATACTCTGTAAGTTTGTGCAAAAGTATGTAACAGGAAGAAGGAATCATTTCCGACCTCATAAAGAATATATATTTTTGATCAGCATCAACAGCGAAGTCGATATAGGCATGTCCGTCTGTATGAACGCACAGATCTCAGAGATGGTAAAAGATAGATGTTTGTATGAATTGTATGGGAAATACATATATATTGTTGCATTTTAGCTATATCGATAGGCACGGGGCGAGGCGCCAAGCTTCAAAAAGGTTAAAACGGAGCGAGTTGGCAGCTCACGCTAGATGGGGAAGTGAGAAAGCGTCTCTGGCGTAGGTTTTAGAAGGTTTGATGATCGTAGAGGGGAAATGAAGATTAGGAAAGAGATGCAACAGGTGCAGTCCCTTTCGCACCCACTTCCTAAGGGAACTAGGCCATGGTCTTCGATGCGGGCATTAACCTTGGGACAAGATGAAATGGCACAACGGCGAGATAGCGAAACAATAAAAGGAGGTGAAAAGGGCAGGCATGGAAACAGTCAAGGCAAGCGGCGGCGGTAGAAAGACCCAACAAACTCCTCTTTTAAATCGTTCACCGGTCGAATATAAAAAAGCATTTCTTTTGACGATTTTCTGCATGCGAGTCAGTGGTTCGGTTTAACGTAAAGTAAATCCAAAGTAAGGCGGTGAAAGAAAAATAATAGTGGCATGGTAGTGATCCTCGTGTATTTTAGCAACCCATCTGAGGTTAAAGATACCCAGCCAGACGAAAAGAGGCAGGGCAAGAATTGGAAGCCAGTCACGGCCCAGAGGCACCGCCGCCGCCTAATCCCAAGACGACTGCAGAGGGGATAAATTTTGAACCAGCTGAACGCAAAAGTGAGTCCATTCCAAGAGGCCAGGTAGCTCCCCAAAACCCACAATTGTTCGGGCAGCACCTTGGATCCTCCTTATTCTCCCCAAAGGGATTAAATAATTGTCGCAGTACCTCAGAGGAGGCCATCGCTAGTCCGCCAAAAAGCTGGACGGGGCCATCAATCCCTGGCATCGGCTCATCGCTGGGGCGGCCGAAGCCCTCATCCAACCTAACCCCAGAGTTGGGTGCAGCATTAGCTTTACACATTTATTTATTTATTTGTATATTTGTAGTTACAGTCCTATTATTAGTTAATAAGAAAAAATAATCGAAGAGGGGTCATCCACCAAGGGTTAGACGGGCTGAAAGAAAACAAAAAAAAGAGTGAGAAGGGAAGGGGACCAATCTAAGCATTCGAGGGCTTAATATATTTCCACTTTACCTTAAGGACATCGCGATCACCACTTGGAGCTCCAATAGGGTAGGTAGGCGCGATTTCCGTTTTTTTGAGACCTTTGTTGAAAGTATCGAGGTTTGGATTGGGATCTGATCCCGACATTTTTTGCCAGCATTACAGGTGGCAATAGGCTCATTCAGCTCGAACACTGCAACAAAAAAAGTTCATTAATTAATTATTTATTTATTTATTATTTTTTATTCAAGTATGTGTAATCCCTTAAAGAAACTGTAAATTAAATTTAAGAGATATGAATATGAAGGCGTAAATCAATCCAAGGGGGGAAGCGGGTCCTAATCTGGTCATGGATTAGATAGGCGAAGACGTCCAGGATGGGTGGTCAACCCCAAGACAGACAACCTGTTGGCCACAGGAAGGGTGGGCGCGTCGAGGTAAAACAGCCAAAGCTCCGTCTTTAAGTGTTTTCCGTTTCATTTGAATTTTGTCAAGTAGTGTCCGAGATGTTTTGTATTAGTTGGTGGAGATGCCGATTTGTCGGGATTGTGCGTTCTGCGGGCATTGGGAAGAAATCCCGCCCTGAGGGTGACTAAAGCTAGCCGGCTCGCCCTTGGTATAAGCAGACACGTAACAATATGGCGCCCAATCGATGAAACGTTGTAGTTTTATGCACAGGTGACCGTACCAGCAGGATTGGGGGGTTGGTCTGGGAGCATAGGTGCATACACAGTCGGAGATATAAAAAAATAAACCGAGAAGACGACATCTCAAGAGAGGCGTAGCCGACCATTCAGGCCAGGATCCATTCGAAGGCTCATGGGGAGCGATTGCTGGCCGATGATAGCGCGATATGGGTTCGGACCTGAATGGAGAAGCAAAAGGCCAAAGAATCATTGTTGTAGGGTAAATTGTAGGTGACTTATCTGACTAACGTGTCCGAAGAAGCAACAAGAAAGTCATAGAATCCAGTAAGGCTCTAAAAACCTGTTAAAGGGGATTTTGGATGGCGACTGGAGGATTTCCTGGTGGACTATGCCGATTTCAGCGCTGCGAAGGACAGGAAGGTTAAAAGAAATCGAAATAGGGAATAAAGTAGTTAGAAAACTTACCACAAGCTTTATATGCTTCCTTTTGATGGGGAATCGAGGGAGGAAACGGCCATGGACGAACATGGAAAGCCGTGGGTGGCCCAGAGGAACTCATTTCAAAGAGGTCCACTGCGTAGCACCACGGAACCAAAGAATCTCGAAGATTCCTATCGATAAGGAAGTAGAAAGGAAGCATAGGATGGCTCCGTGGGATGTCTGGGCTTGAAGTCCTCGCTAAAAGCGAAGATTTGCTAAGCCGACACATCGCACACCGGAGCAGAAACACTTGGAGAAGATGACGCGGAAAAACCTGGATGAGCGTCAGGACCGGCCGGAAAGGAGTCCTTCCCCCTTTATTTTGTATGAGGATAAATTATCTAGAAAAGAAAAAAGAAGAATTGTTAGTATCTGTTCGGTAATTTGTTAAGTATAGTCTTTTTGGGATAGTTAGTATATTTAGTCAGAATATAATAGAGAAGTAGCATAGAAGACGATAAAGCGAAGCACGAGCACCAGCTTAGATCAAGAGGGCCGATATCGCAAGACGAGGAGAGTAGTTTTTGGCAAACGGATCCCGAAGAAGGGGTAGCTCTGCCAGCACCCATGATCGGAGGGCTTAGCAGGACACCCTTGCAGGCTTGGCAACAACAACGAATAGCCGCAAAGGAGCAGGCGGTCGCGGAGCAACGGTTAGCCGAGGAACAGCAGCGCTGGTCGGAACAGCTGCAACGCCAAGCAAGCGAACTGCAGCAACAAGTCGGAAATCCGCAGATTAGGCAGGGGTTCCCAGCTCAAACTCTAACTCCAGAAGAAGAGGAAGCCGTCAAAGTCGCTATCGCCCAAGCTCAACAAACACACAGACAGTCGCTGGAAATGGGCATAAGCAACAGCATCAAAGACGAGATACGTAATGGCTTTCAGGAGATGCTGCAGTCACTCAAGGACACCTTTAATCCAGTCCGCGCAGAGCCACCTCGACCCAACCGAAAGTGTGAAGGCAGGCCCGAAGCGTATAATCCTCCAAGGCAACCATTAGGGAACCCGCGTAGGTTGCCGTGGCCGCCCACTCACATGCCAGAGCCAAACCAAGGGGCCGTGCCAAAAACTCAGTCGCAAGGAAACAGACAGACGACAGTAACGATGAGACCACCAATGACGAGACCAAGATCATCCGTCAGCGAGGCGTTGTCCAGTAGTCCTCCAGTTAACAGAGACCCGCTGGTTTGGAACTGGAGGAACAGGGACGCACGCGTTAGGTCCAGGGAGAATCAAAGAAAGGGACAGTATCACACGGAAGAGAGATATGCCAATCTCAATGAGATCCATAATGGGTCTTTTGTGAAAATTGAGCGCTGGAATGTGTCGTTTGCTGGGGACCCCGAAAGAAGTTCGGTTGAGGACTTTGTTTTCCGACTGGAGTTTCTGAAAAAGCAATACAATTGTCCATGGAGCGAGATTCTAAGGAATTTTCATGTTTTACTTACCGGCCGCGCGCGGGAATGGTACTGGATCCACGTGCGACAGTACAGTGTAGGCGATTGGAAAGAGCTGCGAGAAGCGCTGATGGATCGATTTAGAGATCACCAGACCGAGCACGATCGGATGCACGCGCTGCTCCAGCGGGAACAGCAAAACGGTGAATCAGTGGATGATTACATACACCATATGCGGCAACTCGCATCCAGATTGGCAACACCTTTACGCGATCGAGAGTTGATAAAGATCATCAAAAAGGGATTAAGGGAAAACATCGCCCGATACATATACGCCATGGATCTCTACACAGTGGACGAATTGCGAGATGAATGCAATGAGGTGGAGAGGAGTCTTGGCCGCAGAGGACGTAGCAGCTTCACGCCACAACCGCGATTCCCGGCAGGAGGAAAGGCATCCGTAAGTGAGGCGATCGCATCTCAAGCGCCAGAAGAAGTCGTGAGGGGGGTGGAAGAGGCCCGAATGCACAAACCACCTTCACGGGCGGGGTGCTGGAATTGCGGAAATATGAATCACGGATTCAGAGACTGCCTCTCGAGGGAGCGCAAAGTATTCTGTTATCGTTGCGGAAAACCCGAAGCTTACAGTCCAACCTGTCCGGAGTGCTCGGGAAACGCATCAAAGAGCGCGATGAAGACGGGGGAAGCGCGTTCTGGAAGGAATCCCGTGACGAAGTAGGCAGTAAACAACTAGAAAAGAATAACAATAAGTTAAAAATAGATATAGGCAATAGGATAAGATTCTTACCAGCCGAGGAGCGTATGAGAGCATATTTGGTGGCGAGAAATCGAATATTTTCCGACCGAAGGATCGAAGGGATGCGAGTACTCACCGAAAAAATAAAGAAGACACGAGCGAGTTTTCGACAGAGGCAGTTTACGAAGAGGCGAGTGGCAGAGGCGGTAAGGCGAAGCCAAGAGGCCGACAATCGTCCATTTGCCGAAGTCAGCATAAGCGGAAAGCGCATCCGAGGCCTTTTGGACACGGGGGCCTCCGTCAGTGTATTGGGACGAAATAGCCGAGAACTACTCGAGGAGCTAAACGTAGATATGGCGAAATACATATCGGTAGTCAGGACTGCTGGGGGCGAGGATCGCTCCATCATTGGCCGTGTGAGACTGCCAGTGTCATACAAAGGCATCTCCAAAGACATCATGTTTTATGTTTGCCCAGGACTGGAGCAGCATGTGTATTTGGGGGTGGATTTCTGGCGAGAATTCTCATTGGCGCCTTCGATCCTGGGTACGATGGAATCCGTGTCAGCCATACGATCGGTAGACGAGGTGTCCACCACTCAGATGGCCCACTATGGCGAAATAGAAGAGGAATTGCCGACATCGCAGCCGGAACCATGGGATCTGAAAGAAAGCGAAGTAAACGAATTAGATAAAGTAAAAGAAGAGTTTTTAGCTTATGAAAAGGTTGGATTGGGAAGAACTTCGATGGAAAAGCATACAATAAAGCTGATAGAGGGAGCAGAACCGGTAAAAGACCGACATTATCCACTCTCGCCAGCCATGCAAGAAATAGTATGGGCCGAAGTGGACATGATGCTAGAACTTGGGGTTATAGAGGTCAGTGATGGTCCATGGAGCAATCGCACTACCGTGGTACGACGGCCAGGCAAAAATCGCTTCTGCCTCGATGCCCGGAAGCTCAACCAAAGAACGGTCAAAGACGCGTGCCCGTTGCCTTGCATCGAAGGCATTCTTTTACGGATAGAGCAGACCCATTACATCTCGAGCGTGGACCTCAAATTCGCATATTGGCAAATTGAGATGGACGAAGCCAGTAAACCATACACCGCCTTCACAGTCCCGGGTAGGCCGTTGTATCAGTTCACTATGATGCCCTTTGGATTGTGCAACGCGTCTCAGCGGCTGTGCAGGCAGATGGATAAAGTCATCCCCGCCGAGTTGCGCTCAAATGTTTTTGTATATTTGGATGATCTGCTCATTATTTCGCCAGACTTTCAAACGCATCTTCATCACCTCAGACAGGTTGCGCAGTGTCTGAAGAGAGCCAATTTAACGATAGGGATGCAAAAATCACAATTTTGTTTCAAGCAACTGAAATATCTTGGGTTTATTGTGGGGGGCGGTACCTTACGCATGGATCCCGATCGAGTATCAGCAATACTCCGAATTCCCGTTCCCACTTCGGTAAAAGAACTGCGAAGCTTCCTCGGTACGGCGGGATGGTACAGACGTTTTATCCAAAATTTCGCTCTGTTGGCCGTTCCTTTAACGGATGCCCTTAAGAGTAATCCTGGAAAAAAGTTGACATTGTCCGCAGAGGCCATAAAATCAATAGAAGAGCTCAAGGCGGCGCTGACAAAGGCCCTAGTGCTTGTCCATGCGGATTTCCAGAGACATTTTTATGTACAATGCGACGCCTCGCTCGCAGGAGTGGGTGCTGTTTTGTTTCAAAGGGATGAGGAGAAAAGCGAAAAGCCAATAGCGTTTTTTTCGGCCAAGTTAAATAAACATCAACTCAACTACTCTGTAACCGAGAAAGAATGACTCGCAGCAATAATGGCCATTCAAAAATTTCGTCCGTTCATAGAACTCATACCATTTACGGTGATCACCGACCACGCGAGCCTTAAGTGGCTAATGTCTTTAAAGAATTTGAGTGGCAGGTTGGCGAGATGGTCGTTGCAGCTGCAAGGACTCGATTTCCAAATTGAGCACCGATAAGGAGTAGAGAACGTGGTGGCGGATACGTTGTCAAGATATGTGGAGGAGGCGCAAGTGGATCCACAGGAGGTGCTAGGATTCCAGACGACCGAGTTCGAATCCGAGGAGTATTGTCAGCTGAGGAAAGACATTGAAGCAGATAAGGAATGGTTGCCGGATTTACGAGTGAAGGGAGGCATGATCTTCAAGAGAATCGGATTCGAGAGACCTGAGGACCAAATCGAAGGCACAATATGGAAACTATGGGTTCCCAGTGCCCTTACAGCAAGATTAATAGAACGGGCCCATGTGGACGAGAAGGCTGCACACGGAGGCATGGCCAAGACGCTCCATCTGCTCCGAAGACAATATTATTGGCCAAAGATGGCGTTGCAGGTGCAGGACTATGTACGTCGCTGCAGTCGGTGCAAAGAAGCGAAAGCCCCGAATCATCGGATGCAGGTGGAGATGGGAGCCGAGGTGATCACCGAGAGACCGTTCCAGAAAATTTATATCGATTTTCTGGGAAAATACCCAAGATCCAAGAGACGCCAAGCATGGGTATTTGTCGTGGTCGATCATTACTCTAAATTCACTTTACTCAAAGCAATGCCCGAGGCTAGTGTCAGCAGGGTGGTAGAATTTCTGGTACAGGAGGTGTTTTATAAGTTTGGAGTACCAGAAATCATCCATTCGGACAACGGGAGACAGTTCACCCCCAAAGCCTTCGAGACAATGGTCCAGGCGTTTGGAATCAACCATGTGAAAACCGCCGTATATTCTCCCCAAAGCAACGCAGCCGAGCGGGTGAATCGTAACGTGCTGGCCGCAATCAGGACATATCTCGCCGGAGACCATCGAGATTGGGATGTGTATCTGCCAGAAATCGAGGTGGCTATACGCAACGCGGTACACGAGGCAACCGGAGTGACGCCTTTCTTTGCTGTCTTCGGTCATCACATGTTCCTGAATGGAGCAAGTTATAAGTTGGCACGCAAACTACAATCTCTGACCGAGCATGAGGTGGTCGCGAGGGAAGCACGAGACAAACGCCAACTTATCCGCGAATTGATAGAAAAGAAGCTACACCAAGCCTATGAGGGAAGCCGCCAGAGGTACAACAAGCGGACGCGAAGGTTCTACGCCACACCGGGGCAGGAGATCTTCAGACGCAGCTTCGTCCAGAGCAACTTCGCGCGTAATTTTAACGCCAAGTTCGCACCAAAATTTGTGCGGTGCAGAGTGGTGCGACCGGTGGGGAATAATGCTTACGAGTTAGAGGATCTGGCCGGAAAAACGATTGGAATCTACCATGCCAAGGATCTGAGGATTTGAAGGCAGATAAGTTGCAGAAAAAGTAGGAGACACATACATACTTACCGATCGCAAACACACACACACAGGTACAGGTCGCGGGGCCAGAGAACTGATGCCGCAATGGAGTGGGTGTGAGCCTACGTTGGGCGTGCGGATGGCAGAAGGTCGGCATTAAACAACTACAGGAAGATACGTTAAAACATAAACAAACAATAAAAATAACTTACCAAAAAAATGGGTGCAAATATTCTCCTCGTTTTGTTTTAGCGGCCGTCTCGGAGCAATCTTTGCATGGTGTTGCATTTTAGCTATATCGATAGGCACGGGGCGAGGCGCCAAGCTTCAAAAAGGTTAAAACGGAGCGAGTTGGCAGCTCACGCTAGATGGGGAAGTGAGAAAGCGCCTCTGGCGTAGGTTTTAAAAGGTTTGATGATCGTAGAGGGGAAATGAAGATTAGGAAAGAGATGCAACAGGTGCAGTCCCTTTCGCACCCACTTCCTAAGGGAACTAGGTCATGGCCTTCGATGCGGGCATTAACCTTGGGACAAGATGAAATGGCACAACGGCGAGATAGCGAAACAATAAAAGGAGGTGAAAAGGGCAGGCATGGAAACAGTCAAGGCAAGCGGCGGCGGTAGAAAGACCCAACGAACGCCTCTTTTAAATCGTTCACCGGTCGAATATAAAAAAGCATTTCTTTTGACGATTTTCTGCATGCGAGTCAGTGGTTCGGTTTAACGTAAAGTAAATCCAAAGTAAGGCGGTGAAAGAAAAATAATAGTGGCATGGTAGTGATCCTCGTGTATTTTAGCAACCCATCTGAGGTTTAAGATACCCAGCCAGACGAAAAGAGGCAGGGCAAGAATTGGAAGCCAGTCACGGCCCAGAGGCACCGCCGCCGCCTAATCCCAAGACGACTGCAGAGGGGATAAATTTTGAACCAGCTGAACGCAAAAGTGAGTCCATTCCAAGAGGCCAGGTAGCTCCCCAAAACCCACAATTGTTCGGGCAGCACCTTGGATCCTCCTTATTGTCCCCAAAGGGATTAAATAATTGTCGCAGTACCTCAGAGGAGGCCATCGCTAGTCCGCCAAAAAGCTGGACGGGGCCATCAATCCCTGGCATCGGCTCATCGCTGGGGCGGCCGAAGCCCTCATCCAACCTAACCCCAGAGTTGGGTGCAGCATTAGCTTTACACATTTATTTATTTATTTGTATATTTGTAGTTACAGTCCTATTATTAGTTAATAAGAAAAAATAATCGAAGAGGGGTCATCCACCAAGGGTTAGACGGGCTGAAAGAAAACAAAAAAAAGAGTGAGAAGGGAAGGGGACCAATCTAAGCATTCGAGGGCTTAATATATTTCCACTTTACCTTAAGGACATCGCGATCACCACTTGGAGCTCCAATAGGGTAGGTAGGCGCGATTTCCGTTTTTTTGAGACCTTTGTTGAAAGTATCGAGGTTTGGATTGGGATCTGATCCCGACATTTTTTGCCAGCATTACAGGTGGCAATAGGCTCATTCAGCTCGAACACTGCAACAAAAAAAGTTCATTAATTAATTATTTATTTATTTATTATTTTTTATTCAAGTATGTGTAATCCCTTAAAGAAACTGTAAATTAAATTTAAGAGATATGAATATGAAGGCGTAAATCAATCCAAGGGGGGAAGCGGGTCCTAATCTGGTCATGGATTAGATAGGCGAAGACGTCCAGGATGGGTGGTCAACCCCAAGACAGACAACCTGTTGGCCACAGGAAGGGTGGGCGCGTCGAGGTAAAACAGCCAAAGCTCCGTCTTTAAGTGTTTTCCGTTTCATTTGAATTTTGTCAAGTAGTGTCCGAGATGTTTTGTATTAGTTGGTGGAGATGCCGATTTGTCGGGATTGTGCGTTCTGCGGGCATTGGGAAGAAATCCCGCCCTGAGGGTGACTAAAGCTAGCCGGCTCGCCCTTGGTATAAGCAGACACGTAACAATATGGCGCCCAATCGATGAAACGTTGTAGTTTTATGCACAGGTGACCGTACCAGCAGGATTGGGGGGTTGGTCTGGGAGCATAGGTGCATACACAGTCGGAGATATAAAAAAATAAACCGAGAAGACGACATCTCAAGAGAGGCGTAGCCGACCATTCAGGCCAGGATCCATTCGAAGGCTCATGGGGAGCGATTGCTGGCCGATGATAGCGCGATATGGGTTCGGACCTGAATGGAGAAGCAAAAGGCCAAAGAATCATTGTTGTAGGGTAAATTGTAGGTGACTTATCTGACTAACGTGTCCGAAGAAGCAACAAGAAAGTCATAGAATCCAGTAAGGCTCTAAAAACCTGTTAAAGGGGATTTTGGATGGCGACTGGAGGATTTCCTGGTGGACTATGCCGATTTCAGCGCTGCGAAGGACAGGAAGGTTAAAAGAAATCGAAATAGGGAATAAAGTAGTTAGAAAACTTACCACAAGCTTTATATGCTTCCTTTTGATGGGGAATCGAGGGAGGAAACGGCCATGGACGAACATGGAAAGCCGTGGGTGGCCCAGAGGAACTCATTTCAAAGAGGTCCACTGCGTAGCACCACGGAACCAAAGAATCTCGAAGATTCCTATCGATAAGGAAGTAGAAAGGAAGCATAGGATGGCTCCGTGGGATGTCTGGGCTTGAAGTCCTCGCTAAAAGCGAAGATTTGCTAAGCCGACACATCGCACACCGGAGCAGAAACACTTGGAGAAGATGACGCGGAAAAACCTGGATGAGCGTCAGGACCGGCCGGAAAGGAGTCCTTCCCCCTTTATTTTGTATGAGGATAAATTATCTAGAAAAGAAAAAAGAAGAATTGTTAGTATCTGTTCGGTAATTTGTTAAGTATAGTCTTTTTGGGATAGTTAGTATATTTAGTCAGAATATAATAGAGAAGTAGCATAGAAGACGATAAAGCGAAGCACGAGCACCAGCTTAGATCAAGAGGGCCGATATCGCAAGACGAGGAGAGTAGTTTTTGGCAAACGGATCCCGAAGAAGGGGTAGCTCTGCCAGCACCCATGATCGGAGGGCTTAGCAGGACACCCTTGCAGGCTTGGCAACAACAACGAATAGCCGCAAAGGAGCAGGCGGTCGCGGAGCAACGGTTAGCCGAGGAACAGCAGCGCTGGTCGGAACAGCTGCAACGCCAAGCAAGCGAACTGCAGCAACAAGTCGGAAATCCGCAGATTAGGCAGGGGTTCCCAGCTCAAACTCTAACTCCAGAAGAAGAGGAAGCCGTCAAAGTCGCTATCGCCCAAGCTCAACAAACACACAGACAGTCGCTGGAAATGGGCATAAGCAACAGCATCAAAGACGAGATACGTAATGGCTTTCAGGAGATGCTGCAGTCACTCAAGGACACCTTTAATCCAGTCCGCGCAGAGCCACCTCGACCCAACCGAAAGTGTGAAGGCAGGCCCGAAGCGTATAATCCTCCAAGGCAACCATTAGGGAACCCGCGTAGGTTGCCGTGGCCGCCCACTCACATGCCAGAGCCAAACCAAGGGGCCGTGCCAAAAACTCAGTCGCAAGGAAACAGACAGACGACAGTAACGATGAGACCACCAATGACGAGACCAAGATCATCCGTCAGCGAGGCGTTGTCCAGTAGTCCTCCAGTTAACAGAGACCCGCTGGTTTGGAACTGGAGGAACAGGGACGCACGCGTTAGGTCCAGGGAGAATCAAAGAAAGGGACAGTATCACACGGAAGAGAGATATGCCAATCTCAATGAGATCCATAATGGGTCTTTTGTGAAAATTGAGCGCTGGAATGTGTCGTTTGCTGGGGACCCCGAAAGAAGTTCGGTTGAGGACTTTGTTTTCCGACTGGAGTTTCTGAAAAAGCAATACAATTGTCCATGGAGCGAGATTCTAAGGAATTTTCATGTTTTACTTACCGGCCGCGCGCGGGAATGGTACTGGATCCACGTGCGACAGTACAGTGTAGGCGATTGGAAAGAGCTGCGAGAAGCGCTGATGGATCGATTTAGAGATCACCAGACCGAGCACGATCGGATGCACGCGCTGCTCCAGCGGGAACAGCAAAACGGTGAATCAGTGGATGATTACATACACCATATGCGGCAACTCGCATCCAGATTGGCAACACCTTTACGCGATCGAGAGTTGATAAAGATCATCAAAAAGGGATTAAGGGAAAACATCGCCCGATACATATACGCCATGGATCTCTACACAGTGGACGAATTGCGAGATGAATGCAATGAGGTGGAGAGGAGTCTTGGCCGCAGAGGACGTAGCAGCTTCACGCCACAACCGCGATTCCCGGCAGGAGGAAAGGCATCCGTAAGTGAGGCGATCGCATCTCAAGCGCCAGAAGAAGTCGTGAGGGGGGTGGAAGAGGCCCGAATGCACAAACCACCTTCACGGGCGGGGTGCTGGAATTGCGGAAATATGAATCACGGATTCAGAGACTGCCTCTCGAGGGAGCGCAAAGTATTCTGTTATCGTTGCGGAAAACCCGAAGCTTACAGTCCAACCTGTCCGGAGTGCTCGGGAAACGCATCAAAGAGCGCGATGAAGACGGGGGAAGCGCGTTCTGGAAGGAATCCCGTGACGAAGTAGGCAGTAAACAACTAGAAAAGAATAACAATAAGTTAAAAATAGATATAGGCAATAGGATAAGATTCTTACCAGCCGAGGAGCGTATGAGAGCATATTTGGTGGCGAGAAATCGAATATTTTCCGACCGAAGGATCGAAGGGATGCGAGTACTCACCGAAAAAATAAAGAAGACACGAGCGAGTTTTCGACAGAGGCAGTCTACGAAGAGGCGAGTGGCAGAGGCGGTAAGGCGAAGCCAAGAGGCCGACAATCGTCCATTTGCCGAAGTCAGCATAAGCGGAAAGCGCATCCGAGGCCTTTTGGACACGGGGGCCTCCGTCAGTGTATTGGGACGAAATAGCCGAGAACTACTCGAGGAGCTAAACGTAGATATGGCGAAATACATATCGGTAGTCAGGACTGCTGGGGGCGAGGATCGCTCCATCATTGGCCGTGTGAAACTGCCAGTGTCATACAAAGGCATCTCCAAAGACATCATGTTTTATGTTTGCCCAGGACTGGAGCAGCATGTGTATTTGGGGGTGGATTTCTGGCGAGAATTCTCATTGGCGCCTTCGATCCTGGGTACGATGGAATCCGTGTCAGCCATACGATCGGTAGACGAGGTGTCCACCACTCAGATGGCCCACTATGGCGAAATAGAAGAGGAATTGCCGACATCGCAGCCGGAACCATGGGATCTGAAAGAAAGCGAAGTAAACGAATTAGATAAAGTAAAAGAAGAGTTTTTAGCTTATGAAAAGGTTGGATTGGGAAGAACTTCGATGGAAAAGCATACAATAAAGCTGATAGAGGGAGCAGAACCGGTAAAAGACCGACATTATCCACTCTCGCCAGCCATGCAAGAAATAGTATGGGCCGAAGTGGTCATGATGCTAGAACTTGGGGTTATAGAGGTCAGTGATGGTCCATGGAGCAATCGCACTACCGTGGTACGACGGCCAGGCAAAAATCGCTTCTGCCTCGATGCCCGGAAGCTCAACCAAAGAACGGTCAAAGACGCGTGCCCGTTGCCTTGCATCGAAGGCATTCTTTCACGGATAGAGCAGACCCATTACATCTCGAGCGTGGACCTCAAATTCGCATATTGGCAAATCGAGATGGACGAAGCCAGTAAACCATACACCGCCTTCACAGTCCCGGGTAGGCCGTTGTATCAGTTCACTATGATGCCCTTTGGATTGTGCAACGCGTCTCAGCGGCTGTGCAGGCAGATGGATAAAGTCATCCCCGCCGAGTTGCGCTCAAATGTTTTTGTATATTTGGATGATCTGCTCATTATTTCGCCAGACTTTCAAACGCATCTTCATCACCTCAGACAGGTTGCGCAGTGTCTGAAGAGAGCCAATTTAACGATAGGGATGCAAAAATCACAATTTTGTTTCAAGCAACTGAAATATCTTGGGTTTATTGTGGGGGGCGGTACCTTACGCATGGATCCCGATCGAGTATCAGCAATACTCCGAATTCCCGTTCCCACTTCGGTAAAAGAACTGCGAAGCTTCCTCGGTACGGCGGGATGGTACAGACGTTTTATCCAAAATTTCGCTCTGTTGGCCGTTCCTTTAACGGATGCCCTTAAGAGTAATCCTGGAAAAAAGTTGACGTTGTCCGCAGAGGCCATAAAATCAATAGAAGAACTCAAGGCGGCGCTGACAAAGGCCCTAGTGCTTGTCCATGCGGATTTCCAGAGACATTTTTATGTACAATGCGACGCCTCGCACGCAGGAGTGGGGGCTGTTTTGTTTCAAAGGGATGAGGAGAAAAGCGAAAAGCCAATAGCGTTTTTTTCGGCCAAGTTAAATAAACATCAACTCAACTACTCTGTAACCGAGAAAGAATGTCTCGCAGCAATAATGGCCATTCAAAAATTTCGTCCGTTCATAGAACTCATACCATTTACGGTGATCACCGACCACGCGAGCCTTAAGTGGCTAATGTCTTTAAAGAATTTGGGTGGCAGGTTGGCGAGATGGTCGTTGCAGCTGCAAGGATTCGATTTCCAAATTGAGCACCGATAAGGAGTAGAGAACGTGGTGGCGGATACGTTGTCAAGATATGTGGAGGAGGCGCAAGTGGATCCACAGGAGGTGCTAGGATTCCAGACGACCGAGTTCGAATCCGAGGAGTATTGTCAGCTGAGGAAAGACATTGAAGCAGATAAGGAATGGTTGCCGGATTTACGAGTGAAGGGAGGCATGATCTTCAAGAGAATCGGATTCGAGAGACCTGAGGACCAAATCGAAGGCACAATATGGAAACTATGGGTTCCCAGTGCCCTTACAGCAAGATTAATAGAACGGGCCCATGTGGACGAGAAGGCTGCACACGGAGGCATGGCCAAGACGCTCCATCTGCTCCGAAGACAATATTATTGGCCAAAGATGGCGTTGCAGGTGCAGGACTATGTACGTCGCTGCAGTCGGTGCAAAGAAGCGAAAGCCCCGAATCATCGGATGCAGGTGGAGATGGGAGCCGAGGTGATCACCGAGAGACCGTTCCAGAAAATTTATATCGATTTTCTGGGAAAATACCCAAGATCCAAGAGACGCCAAGCATGGGTATTTGTCGTGGTCGATCATTACTCTAAATTCACTTTACTCAAAGCAATGCCCGAGGCTAGTGTCAGCAGGGTGGTAGAATTTCTGGTACAGGAGGTGTTTTATAAGTTTGGAGTACCAGAAATCATCCATTCGGACAACGGGAGACAGTTCACCCCCAAAGCCTTCGAGACAATGGTCCAGGCGTTTGGAATCAACCATGTGAAAACCGCCGTATATTCTCCCCAAAGCAACGCAGCCGAGCGGGTGAATCGTACCGTGCTGGCCGCAATCAGGACATATCTCGCCGGAGACCATCGAGATTGGGATGTGTATCTGCCAGAAATCGAGGTGGCTATACGCAACGCGGTGCACGAGGCAACCGGAGTGACGCCTTTCTTTGCTGTCTTCGGTCATCACATGTTCCTGAATGGAGCAAGTTATAAGTTGGCACGCAAACTACAATCTCTGACCGAGCATCAGGTGGTCGCGAGGGAAGCACGAGACAAACGCCAACTTATCCGCGAATTGATAGAAAAGAAGCGACACCAAGCCTATGAGGGAAGCCGCCAGAGGTACAACAAGCGGGCGCGAAGGTTCTACGCCACACCGGGGCAGGAGATCTTCAGACGCAGCTTCGTCCAGAGCAACTTCGCGCGTAATTTTAACGCCAAGTTCGCACCAAAATTTGTGCGGTGCAGAGTGGTGCGACCGGTGGGGAATAATGCTTACGAGTTAGAGGATCTGGCCGGAAAAACGATTGGAATCTACCATGCCAAGGATCTGAGGATTTGAAGGCAGATAAGTTGCAGAAAAAGTAGGAGACACATACATACTTACCGATCGCAAACACACACACACAGGTACAGGTCGCGGGGCCAGAGAACTGATGCCGCAATGGAGTGGGTGTGAGCCTACGTTGGGCGTGCGGATGGCAGAAGGTCGGCATTAAACAACTACAGGAAGATACGTTAAAACATAAACAAACAATAAAAATAACTTACCAAAAAAATGGGTGCAAATATTCTCCTCGTTTTGTTTTAGCGGCCGCCTCGGAGCAATCTTTGCATGGTGCTGCATTTTAGCTATATCGATAGGCACGGGGCGAGGCGCCAAGCTTCAAAAAGGTTAAAACGGAGCGAGTTGGCAGCTCACGCTAGATGGGGAAGTGAGAAAGCGCCTCTGGCGTAGGTTTTAAAAGGTTTGATGATCGTAGAGGGGAAATGAAGATTAGGAAAGAGATGCAACAGGTGCAGTCCCTTTCGCACCCACTTCCTAAGGGAACTAGGCCATGGCCTTCGATGCGGGCATTAACCTTGGGACAAGATGAAATGGCACAACGGCGAGATAGCGAAACAATAAAAGGAGGTGAAAAGGGCAGGCATGGAAACAGTCAAGGCAAGCGGCGGCGGTAGAAAGACCCAACGAACGCCTCTTTTAAATCGTTCACCGGTCGAATATAAAAAAGCATTTCTTTTGACGATTTTCTGCATGCGAGTCAGTGGTTCGGTTTAACGTAAAGTAAATCCAAAGTAAGGCGGTGAAAGAAAAATAATAGTGGCATGGTAGTGATTCTCGTGTATTTTAGCAACCCATCTGAGGTTAAAGATACCCAGCCAGACGAAAAGAGGCAGGGCAAGAATTGGAAGCCAGTCACGGCCCAGAGGCACCGCTGCCGCCTAATCCCAAGACGACTGCAGAGGGGATAAATTTTGAACCAGCTGAACGCAAAAGTGAGTCCATTCCAAGAGGCCAGGTAGCTCCCCAAAACCCACAATTGTTCGGGCAGCACCTTGGATCCTCCTTATTGTCCCCACAGGGATGAAATAATGGTCGCAGTACCTCAGAGGAGGCCATCGCTAGTCCGCCAAAAAGCTGGACGGGGCCATCAATCCCTGGCATCGGCTCATCGCTGGGGCGGCCGAAGCCCTCATCCAACCTAACCCCAGAGTTGGGTGCAGCATTAGCTTTACACATTTATTTATTTATTTTTATATTTGTAGTTACAGTCCTATTATTAGTTAATAAGAAAAAATAATCGAAGAGGGGTCATCAACCAAGGGTTAGACGGGCTGAAAGAAAACAAAAAAAAAGAGTGAGAAGGGAAGGGGACCAATCTAAGCATTCGAGGGCTTAATATATTTCCACTTTACCTTGAGGACATCGCGATCACCACTTGGAGCTCCAATAGGGTAGGCAGGCGAGAGTTCCGTTTTTTTGAGACCTTTGTTTAAAGCATCGAGGTTTGGATTGGGATCTGATCCCGACATTTTTTTGCCAGCATTACAGGTGGCAATAGGCTCATTCAGCTCGAACACTGCAACAAAAAAAGTTCTTTAATTAATTATTTATTTATTTATTATTTATTATTCAAGTATGTGTAATCCCTTAAAGAAACTGTAAATTAAATTTAAGAGATATGAATATGAAGGCGTAAATCAATCCAAGGGGGGAAGCGGGTCCTAATCTGGTCGTGGATTAGATAGGCGAAGACGTCCAGGATGGGTGGTCAACCCCAAGACAGACAACCTGTTGGCCACAGGAAGGGTGGGCGCGTCGAGGTAAAACAGCCAAACCTCCGTCTTTAAGTGTTTTCCGTTTCATTTGAATTTTGTCAAGTAGTATCCGAGATGTTTTGTATTAGTTGGTGGAGATGCCGATTTGTCGGGATTGTGCGTTCTGCGGGCATTGGGAAGAAATCCCGCCCTGAGGGTGACTAAAGCTAGCCGGCTCGCCCTTGGTATAAGCAGACACGTAACAATATATTCTTATACTTGCAGGCAGATCAAATGATTTTTTTTTTTTTGCTACGCCCCCTCCCGCCCCCGATTGATTGTTCGTAGATAGATTGTTCGTACCTTCTACAGATAGTAATAAGCATTATTTATCGACTTGCCGCAAGAAAGATAAAGTTCGGATGAACGATACTCAAGTTATGGCCAAAAGTCAGTTCCAATCAAAGGTCAGTTTTGAAATGGCTTAGCTACTTGCGCGCGGAAGCCCAGCCAGCCGTAAACTGCGCGTTAGGGATGGAGCACGGGTTGTCGTGCTGCGTTAGGGATGGTGCTCAGGTTGCCGTGCTGCTGCCGGGCAATCACTATGAATAGTGTGACCAGAGCTGCCACATTGGTTACAGCAGTGGCGCCATCTATTTGTCAGTTTTGAAATGTTTGTGGCAGACCTGGCCACCTCTGGCCAAACTAATCATGCAGCAGCGAAGCTGTACAGCTTGCACCATCCCTAACGCAGTAGCAGAACGACAACCCGTACGCCATCCCTGGCGCGCAGTTACTGGCCGGTATCGCTTCGCGCGGGTGGCGCCCGCATCGCTCCGTACAATCATAAAATAATTTTAAGCATATAACAAACCGGCTTTGAACCGAACCGGTTTGATCCGAACCACGAGGAGGAAAAAAGATGAACCGGAACCCGTACCCAACCCAAGCTTTTGGTTCGGTTCAAAAAATAAATGTCTTCGATTTGTTATTTTCTCCTATTCGCACTCCCAATGGTTTTTAACATACTTAGACACATAAATGTATGTACATTGTACATATGTAAAACAATTTAAATACGTGAAGAGTCAGAGTGTGCTATTGTATGTAGTACTTCTTTGCCTACCTATGTACATATGTATACATTCGTTCGTATGCGTAATTTATATTACAAACACTTAGAACACAATACAATTACAAATTACAGGTTAAGATTTTAGCAGCTGCAAAAACAAGCAGATATTTAGATGAACAGAAATCTGTCCTGTTAAGCATTTCGTAAAATAAGGTTTTGAATAAAATGCATTATTAAGTAGGTTGTTCGAACTTTTTCATTGTGTTCACTTGTTATATTTATTATTAACATTTTATCATTCTTCATTTGAAGTTTTTAAATATAAACATTTATTCATAGAAATTAAAAACTATTATTGTAGGTTCAGGAGAGCTTGCTTCTTCAAGCCGAAGCTTATATATACCCGTGCAGCTTTTAAGCTCAAAGAGTAGATTGAAACAGGCAGATAGACAGGCAGACGGGTGGATAGATAAAAAAACAGGAATGTGGTCGAAGATGCTCCCTTCTGAGCGATACAAACATATGGCCAAAAAAAATTATCATACCATCTTTAAAGGTATAAAAACAGATAAATATTCCGAGCAGTCAAAGGCGGCATCGCAGTCTAAAGGAGACGGAATGCGTCTGAAAAATGTTTATATTAAAACTCCATTACATTACTTTTTAATATTATTGTGCAAAAACGCTAGAGCATTTACATTTTCCGGAAGTAACAAGCTTCCAGCCAAAGAAAACAGACTCTCCGAAGGAACTGATGTTGCCACAAATTGCACATAATGCAATGTCTCTTCTGCATGTATAAAAAGAGCTGAGGGTAAATCGACTTTCTCTCTTTCCACCATCATTAATATCATTCGAAGATCTCGCTTAATACCAAGAACGTGCTTATTGAGTAAACAGCCACGGATCTAAAGGCCGTCTCCAAGGCCAAGGTGGTACTGGATACCATTGACAGTTTCTTCGCCGAGAATTGTGCCGAGAAGTTTACTGTTGAGCCTTAAGGCTAACAATTGTTATGTGGTTCAACAAGACGGTAGCATCGTCTCTTATCCAGAGCTAGCCGTCCGGGAGGGAAAAATTTCGGTGAAGCCTGCGAATGCCTATATGGGCATAAATGAGCCAAGAGTCACTGGAAAAGGGAGACGCCCTGACTGTAAGGATTCCCCCAACGCGACAAGATGTGATCCATGCCAATTACATATGGGCATTTCTCAAATGTCGAATGCGACATTCGTACGCATTCAAAGTGAAGAAAAACAAATGCCAAAACATTATTTTATTTTGACTAAAGACGAAACTTATAGTTCTTGATTAGCACTATAATTGGTTCTAAAGTGGATTTTGGGCAACTGTTGGTTTTCAAGATAATTACAAAAAACCAATGCATTCGCATGCGACAAAAACAGAAGTCACTTTCAAGGCGAACAGTTCAAACACTGATTTCAGCGGAAACTGAATGAATATTTGAATGTAACTAATTTTAAAATATTATGCATTGTATCTTAAAAATGTTTTTAATTGATTCAAAAATATTTAGTAGTTCATTTTTTATTTAATTTTAATCACAGTTGCACGCGACATGTCGCATGCGACATTTTGTTCCATCAAACTTTTCATGTGGTTTCCATTATAATGCGAAGAAAAAACTTAAAGTCTATTGCAATCAAATAGTTTCTCATGGTTTCTTGTACATTCTTTTTTGACCATTTGTGCCCTCAGAAAGATTTTAGATAGCAAAAGTAAAAGAAATCTAAAGTCACTTTTATCAAAAAAAAAGTGCAAAATTAATGTCCAAATTAGAAAAATTAAGCTAGCTCGGAAATAAATCCAAATATTTCGCAATGGGTTATGTATAAATGTAAGATTGGTTTTTAGCAGTTCAATTTTATTCGTTCCCTATGAAAAAATTATAAAACAACATATTTTTATAGGCTTTGAAATTTTTGGCTGCGGTTGACATTTCTGTGGAAACGCCCATATATGGGTTTAGTGACCTGTTTCGATTTTGGTCAAAGTTTTTTGCGTTTTCAAGCTTGGTGCAAGGTCAATAATGGTTGATTGAAATTCTATGCAATCAACACACTTCAACAGAGCCAACACACAACATTATTTGGATAGCAATGGAAATGAAAATCCATGGTCCTCCAATTCGTGTTTTTATTAGACGTTGGTTATGCTTATAAAAATTATATTATATATTTTTAGTTTTCGAATTTAACTTTGATTTTTATACGTCCACGTCTTATTTAACTAATATAGTCTTATTTAATTTAGATAAAATAAGATAAGTGCATTCAATGTGGTTGAGTCCATACAACTGTTTAGGGGATTCATTATAAATTTTCCGGCAGAGAATAGGCGTTCCACGATAAGCTGCGTAGCTGGAACAAAAGCACGACTTTTGAAATCGCATACAATTCTGGTAACTTTGTGGAGGATTCTGACCAAAAGTTAAAAATGTTTTCATGGTTTCGAACACGTTTAAGTGCAAGAAAAGTCTTAATGGAATCCAGTAGCTGAGCATTTTTATTATATTTCCAATTTGCAGTGTATCCAAATGGAATTATAATCACCCAAAACAAGATTTTCGGCTTTAAGTTTAGTTGTGGCCAATTTCGCGAACTGAGTCCCACACTTTCTGGTGCAGAAGAAAATCGTTATCTGCAGCCGCAAAACTAGAGCAAATGTTGAAGATGTCTTCCGCCAGCAGATACTTTAGCATCCTGTAGGTTGAGCTCCAACTCGTGATCAAATCTACGATGCGCTCTGCAAAGGTAAAAAAAAACCGAAACTGCACCGGTACCAACGTTTCAGTTTCGTTCCGGTGCAATCGGTTCCATTAATAACGGTAAACTGTTTTCGGTACTCAAAAAAAAAATTTGTATCGGTTCCTGTTCCGGTTCCGGTACTTGATTTGAAACGGTTTATTTCGGTTAACGGTTCAGGTATTAAGCCCTGATTTGAGAACAGTTGGATGCCAAATCTTTTAGCCATTTTTGAATCAAACGTGTATTTTTTTCACTTATTTTCTGCATTTTAATTGATTACAAGTTAATTTACACGCTGAAACATATTTGCAACAAAATCATAAAATGGTGACCACAGAATCACAAAAAGAACACATTAACCCAAGCCTACTAGGATAACAATTTATCTGAAATATGTAATTTCATAATATAATATTAGGCTTTTGCATATATTTATCTGCATATATGCAATTCATGCAAAATTGTTTTTAGCGAACTTAGATCATTTTTCAATAAAAATAATATGTGTGCAATCATAACTTAAATCGGACATGCGGTTCAAAATATGCAAATTTGCAAAATTCCTCTGTCTATCTATACTTATAAAACTTTAGGCCCGACTGACTGACTGGCTGACAGATAATCAACGCACAGCCAATACCGCTTACCCTAGAGATTAAAGATTTGGCAGAGACCTTCGTTTAGTAGTGCAGGCGCGAACTAATAAAGAAAATTTGCCACAGGTGAGGTGAAAATGTCAAAAAAAAAGTTTCCCACAGGTTTATGGCTGTGTGTGTATGTGTGTTGTGTTTTTTGTACAAAGTCGAAACGAGAGAGAGTGAAAGAGTGACCGTGAGAGAGGGGGAGCGGGAGACTTGTGATTGTGAGATTTGTGTGTGTACAACAAAAAAACAAAGCAGTTACCCTTCAGTTCGAGACCCCAAGGAATCACTAGGGAATGTTCCCTAGTCACTAGGAATCCCTAGGGTATTTTCTATTGGAATTCCCTATGGATTCCCCAACGTTTTTTGAGTCTTTTTCGTTAGGGAATCCTTCTGGAATTTTACACAATAATTCCCACTAAATAAAGAATAAACATAAATTTTAAAATTATTTTATTTTCATAAAGGAACAATTTGTTTAATTTAGAGTATATTTAGGAATTTTTTGTTTGTTTGTTTTTTAGCTTGTTAGCGTTATTTTGTACGAAAAGCATTGCCTTTGCCAGCGCTTTCTCCGCCGGCTGTGTAGAATCCACTAGATGAATGGCATCTGAAATAAAATTTAATAAAATAATATTAATGAAATGAAATGAGATACAATAATGTATGTATGCATGTAGGGTAATTTTATTGCAATTGTTGCTGCACGATTGAACACATAAAACTGTCAGCCACTTGCACAATTAAAATTATCTATATGCACATACATAGTTATCACTAGACATCGGATTTTATGTACTTTTTTAAATGAAGGTTGATTGAGGTGAAAATTTGGATTTATACTAATTAAATAACCCACTTTCCATTGGAAACTGCATATTCAATATATGCAAATTTTGCATATTTTACATATGTAAAATATGTAAACAAATATGCAAAATATGCACTAAATATGTAATGAATATGTAAAATATGTAAATGGATAAAAAATGTATAAAAATTGAGAAATTTTCAAAAATTCTTATTCTTGAGCTTAGATTATTGTTAAAAATATAAAGATGGCATATATAGACGGTTAAATGGGAGTTGTAGACCGAGCAAATGAAAGGTGTACCTTGAAAGTTCTAAAATATGGGGAAATTTCTTAATTGTTCATTATTTTAAGATTTTTGTGAAGATTTTATGGACGACTAAAGTACACGGATAAATAAAGAAGATGTGAAATAAATGGTCAAAAAATCGCGAAATTTCAAAAATTCACATTTGAATTTAGATTATCATAAGTAAGGGTACACCGGCGGGTAAATAGGAGGAGTACATATATCAAATGGTCAAGGAAATCGCGAAATTTGCAAAATTTTCTAACGACCTAAGATAACTATGAAGGTTGGATAGATGGCAATTGAAGACGCGTATATTAGAGGCTTAGACCAAAAACCGCGAAATTTGTCAAATTTTCATTTGACTATTAACGAAAGCGCAGCAAATTTTCTACGCGCTCGGAAACTCCAGAATTATATATTAATCCCTTCCTGTCATGTGGATGCTGAGAATAGACCTCTCCCGCACAATAACATTGTAAACTTTGAACGAAATTTTAATTTTTCAAAAATGTGTTTATTATAATTGTTGTAGCAGTATACAATTAAGCATTTTTCTAAATTATCCATTGTAAATTTTTGGCGTTTCTCAGAAAAAATTAGCTTGTAGGCCGAAAAACTGCGTTACACATCGCATGTAAGCGGTGCATATTTGAATTTAAATATATCAGACATACTTATTTCCCCCGCGTCAGTTATTTCCGAATCAGAATTTGAAAATATTTGATTAAGGTTATCAAATAAACCATAGTCCGGGCTCCGATCCAATACGTCCTTTAGTTTTTTTTTGCAGTTTTATACCGAATTCTCCTTTCACACCATTTAGAATGTAGTTTACTTCAAATGAAAGCTTGAAAGTTTTTGTAATTTCCATATTTCTTTGTTCCATCGAGGCTATAGTTTCCGGTATTCTGTTAAAGTGATGTTTTATAAAAATTAGATTTGTGCGTAATTTGTGATTCTTGAGGATTTCTTGCGCATTTTTTATAGATAGCGCATCTTCCGGATTAAATGATTCTATGACCTTCAATGAGAAGAATATGTTTTAAGAGAATGCAGAATCTAAAATATTTATTCTACACTTACATTTTTGATACCGTCGAAATGGGTAGTAATAAAAATAGCAGCATTAAGCCCAGTTCCCCAGAGTGTAAGAACGGGCCCGGGTGGGAGTTCAATTTTCAACTTTTCCCTGTATAGCTGAATGCGAATAGGCGCCTTTAAAAATACCTTTTTTACAGCTGATATATACGAGTTGACTAGTAGATATGAATTTCGTATGGTTTCCGCCAAACGATTTATTCCATGCGCCAAGCAAGTCACATGTAACAGTTTTGGATAAAACACCTTTAAGTTTTGTACAGCCTTCATATATGCTGCCGCATTCGTAATTAACAGCAGTGGTTTGGTTTCATATCGTCTTGGCCAAAGTTCGATGATAGAACTGTTTACAAAACGTGGTATTGCTTGATAATTGACCTTATCCAACGCTTTAGTTGAAACTAAAAAGGTTTTTGAACGACCATTTTCAGTTAAGTTCCCAACAATTAGATTGGCCACAAATCTGCCCGATTTGTCAGTGGTTTCGTCACCCAAAGCCTCACGAATACTATCCATTTTTTTTATAGCACTTGTCTAGATAGGATTTCCGTAATGTACTTTCTTGTGGTATTTGTTTCTTAATGTATTTTTTAAGAAAGCCATTAAATGTCTCATTTTTTAAAGCATTGAAAGGTATGTTTGCTGCAACCAAGGCTTCGCAGTGTTCAATGTTGAATTCACCATTTTTATCGTCCTCCACTTCAACTGGCATCTGCCATCTTACAGCCAATTGTTTATGGCACGCAGTTGCTAAGTGTTGCTCCAATTGCGACTTTTGATCGCAAGCAATCTGATTTAACAAATTAAAATATATTTTCTTTTATTAATATGATTATTATTATTTTATGGATATATTGTACTCACTTGTTTTTTATTGCAAGCAAGACAGACAACTTTGTCTTCCTGTATTTGAAAACAGTTTGATTCCAATTCTTTTAGCCATCAAATGATGGCTAGCCATAATTGATTAGCCATGAATCAAGCGTGTTTTTTTATCGCTTATTTTCGGCATTTTAATTAATTAAAATTTGAATTGATGAAGTTGATTTAGAAAGTGAAACGGTTTTGCAACAAAATTAGAAAATGGTGAGCACCGAATCATAAAAAGAACACATTCACCCCGGCCTACTAGGATAATAATGTATCGGAAATATGTCATTTCATAAAAAAACAGTTTTTTTACATATTTTACATATTCTGAATATTTTGCATATTTTTTTATGCAAATATGCAATTTATCCAAATGGTTTTTAGCGAACTTAGATCGTTTTTCAATAAAAATAATATGTGTGCAATCAGAAGTTAAATCGGACATGCGGTTCAAAATATGCAAATATGTAAAATCCGATGTCTAGTTATCACTCACAAAATTGCATCACTTTACTTACCTGATCTTTTTGATCTTTTCGATTATCGGGAATTATGTATTGAAGCACTTGATAGAATAGAACACTGTAATTAGCAAAAAATGCGCCTGCTTAGCTTACGGTCAAGAATCAATTGAACTAGCAAAGAAAGCGATGCGCGCCGAAACAAACAACAATGACCCCGCGTGGCAAATTCGGGTCCATCCGACGCACAATTTTTGTCGTCGGTAGCGTTGTTGTTCGCTTAACAGAGAAGGAAACAACAAGCAACCAACAGCCTCTGCCAGCGTCGTAGATTTTTTGTTGACGCATCAACCTGCATTGCTCAAGCATCGCACCCACGACGTAAAATTTTTTTAGACGTCGGCAAGCAGCGAAAAAAGAGAAACAGACAAAAAGTAATCCTGCCTGCGTCGCCCGAGCAGCGGCCGGCGATAAGGGAACTTTCCTTAGTGATTCCCTAGGGATTCCACTTGGCCTTGGACGCGGACGAAGTCCCGGCGGGTACAGCTAGTTTAGTATAAATACAGTGCACATTTGAAGCAACCGGCTGGATCGGATGACTTTAGCATAAAGATAGTTCGAAAAAGCGAAGAGTGTACAGCAAATTTGAATTCAATATTAATTAAAGAGTGACTGCCATGAGGTCAGGATGTTAAATTGTCGTACGGAATGGGAAAATTTCGGTGAAGCGTGTGAACGCCTATATTGGCATAAATGAGCCGGCTTCCAAGCTGGCTGACATGTTAACCAGAATGTACTTAGAGGCACGGCTAAAGGGAGACTCCCTGATTGTAAAGATTCCTCCAACGCGACATGGTGTGATCCATGCCTGCGGCATCTATGAAGACATATCTATTGATTTAGACTATAACAACTGTTACGGAACTGCTCTTTTCCCGAAGGGCTAAGCCGGCTGGCTCAATGGTTCCCAGGGGTGGTCCCATCCCTATGCCCTACAGCCCGAACAATGCCTCCATCCAAACGATTACAACATTAAACATCACTAGCCAATATTTTCCACATTACTAACAGAAACTACAAAAAGGTAAACAACATTACTACATAAATAACTAGTCCTTCTCTTCCAGAATAGGTCTCCTTATCGGAGCCCTGGCGTTCCCACCCTACCTGCAGCGGACCTATCCTCCTGCTGCCCATGCACGCTGGCTTCTCCTACTTCAGCCCACGGTGGCAGCCATGATCCTTCCTTCCCCGCCCATTAATCTTTAGCACTCCATCGGAATTCAATTCATATGGTGATTATTGACACATTTAACAAATTTGTGATATGACATTATTTACTTAATCTAACATTTTCGCCTCATACAGATAGATTCGTTGCAACGACTAGACGCAATCGCCGCTCGCTGTGCATATGGGCCTTCAATCGACCAGAATTTAGCAAACCTACTCCGATACTCCACACATTCGAGGGGTACACGGAAACAACAAAAGGGGTTTTTAGTGCGGGAGTTTTGGCGTGGAATTTGTGGCAAACGTCGCTTAAATTACCCTACCTACCTAAAGAGCTCTTTATGCAGGGACCAGGAGCGATCACAATTTTGGTGATATTTAAATTATGTTTTGCTTTCCGCCTTTTTACACGCTTCTTTTTTCTTGTTTCTTTCTTCCCCTTTTCCTGCGCTTACATATAAGAATGGTCTGCCGACCGATATGGGTCCGAATGCTCACGAAGGACGAATTTTTTTTTTGCGGTTTAATATAGTAAATAAATATGCCTCCCCTGGAAGGCTTCAAGAAACAAAGACCGCAGCTCTCGTCTTTATGTATGTTTGGCCCATTTGGCCAATATCAAAAGATAATTCGTATAGTCGCGTGTAGTTGGAACGGACTTACATTTAGCTGACTTTCTGCTCCAAAGGACCATGCAATCACGTCTTCATAGAATGACGTCACCGGGAGGTTGAAATCTTGACGAACCGGCATCCAGGATGGTGGACGGAGAGCGCTACCAGTATCTTGTGGGTCTCCACTGCAGTAGAAAAAAATCCCTCCTGGGCGAACAGGACACCCTCCGTTGAGCCAAATCCCGCTTTAGACAATTTCCAGCACATAGAGTGAATAAATGCCGAGGCCGACCCGATCCAGCGCTTCGACCACGCTATACAAGTAAAAAATTAGACCTTAAATTAGTCTGCTATCCACGCAAATTCCATGGCCACCATCACTCATGTTTAGTTTACACAAATTTTAATTATTTGTCGGTTCACAAGTTTTAACTTCGCTATTCTCACGCACATATGTGTGGTCTTATAAAAGATTTTTTTTTTTTCTGGGACACTGCCTGCTCCACCGACTTAACTTTCGCTTCTCACGCGCTACTGGCCAGAGGCCCCCTTTAAAGGCTTGTTCTAAATCCCAAGTAAATCTAAGTCCCTGCACCTGACCTACATCAAAGTCATCAAGATCGGGTCAATGGCCATTTTTGAATGTTCTAATACCAAGTGGGTGAGAAGAGAGGGAAACGGTTCTAAGCTTCCCCAACCTTCCTCTAGAGGGCGCCACTTTCCCCCTGTCTAGTGACAGCGTTGCCACCCCATGGAAATTTTACCACATCAAACCGCATATCGCTATCGATAACCATTATCTTCCTTGTTTATTTATCGAGCGAATAAAAAATGTAACACCACCGCGGAGATGGAGACAATTCTAGAAACATCTACGCGAGCATTTTACTAAACTAATCTGACTTTATTTCTCCCAACTATGTCCTTTCAGATCCCCAGCCGGCTATTTTTACATACCGCGCCCAACGAAGGCCACACCCACATTCTGATAGACCCGCCCGGATGAGATGACTGCAGCATGTACCACCGAAGCATGCTGCCTGGACAGTCTGGTTGCTCGCTTCATGCACGGAACGCCCGTCCTTGCAGGTCCTTCAGATCGTATGCGTTGTTACCCACAGCTCGAACAACTCTACTCTTCAGGAACTTCCTAGCAAACTTCGCGTTATAAGACTTGCCAAAGTTGCTTAATGCGAAGTTGCGCCTCCACACCTCTTGTCCCGGCTCCAAACGTAACGTTCGAGCCCGCTGGTCGTAGCGTCGTTGACTCCGTTCATACGCTACATGCAAATTCTCCTTCACCTTTTCACGGATGAGCGCCAGCTTGTCTTTCGCCTCCAGATCGGATATATCGTGGTCCGACAGCGACTTCAGTTTTCTGGCCAATTTGTAGTTAGTGCCGTTTAGCATCATGTGCTGTCCAAAGACAGCAAAAAATGGAGTCATCCCAGTGGCGACGTGAACGGCGTTCCTGATGGCCACTTCGATTTCAGGTAAATATGCATCCCACTCCCTGTGATCTTGTTATAAATGCGTTCTTATCGTATTATTAAAAAAATCTCGTGTACGAGGAAGTCCACGACATTACTGGCGGCGGCGTCCTTCATTGCTTTTAAAAATGCGAACTTTGAGAAGTCATCAACCACGACAAAAATCCAAGCGTGTCCACTTTTAGAGCGAGGATACTTTCCCAAGAAGTCCACGTATAATTTCTGGAAAGGACGGTCAGTATGAACCTCCTCTCCGATTCCCACTTGCATTCTTTAGTTTTGTGCCTTTGTCTCTTTACAAACTTCGCATTTTCTGATGAAATTCCTGACTTGAATTGCCATGTCCGGCCAATAAAACTGTCTGCGCAGACGGTGCAGTGTTTTGGTTACGCCTCCGTGCGCTGACGTCTCATCCACATGGGCCTTGTGGATCATTCCGGCAGTCAGTTGCTCAGGCACCCAAAGCTTCCAGGTTGTGCCCTCCACTTCATCAACTAGGTCGTCGCGATTCATGCGCTTGAAAATTAAGGCATCGTGTACTTTTACGTCTGGCAGTTTCTGCTCCTGACTTCGTACTTCATCTATTAAGTCTTGGTACTCCTTGGACTCAAACTCTAGGGTTTGGAGTCCCAGCAGCGACTCGGGTGATACCTGCAGTTCCTCCACGATCCTTGAAAGGGTGTCTGCGACGACATTTTCAGCTCCTTTCTTGTACTTTATTTCAAAGTCATAGGCCTGAAGTTGTAACGACCACCTGGTTAATCTTCCGCTAAGATCCTTAAGCGTCATTAGCCACTGCAGACTGGCATGATCCGTCACTACTGTGAAGGGCATCATCTCAATGTAAGGCCTGAATTTTTGAATGGCGAGAATCGCAGCTAAACACTCTTTCTCTGTTACTGTATAGATAATTTGATGTTTATTTAATTTTGCAGAGAAGAAAGCTATGGGCCTTTCCTGTTGCTCATCATCTTTTTGGAAAAGGACTGCCCCAACCCCATAGTGCGAAGCATCACATTAGACGTAAAACCTCTTCTTAAAATCCGCGTGAACGAGCACTGGCGCAGCGGTAAGTGCATGTTTTAGTTTCTGCACAGCTTTAATGGCTTCGTCACTGAGAATAAATTTCCTGTTCGTTTTTTTAAGGCGTCGGTCAACGGACAGGAAATCTCGGCAAAGTTCTTGATGAATCGGCGATACCAACCGGCGGTTCCCAAAAAGCTTCGAACCTCTTAAACCGACTTTGGGTTCGGCATATTCCGGATGGCCAACACTCTGTCCGGATCAGTTCGCAGAGTCCCACCTCCGACTATAAGTCCTAGATACTTCAGACTCTTGAAACAAAATTTGGATTTGCTCAGGCCTATGGTAAGGTTCGCTTTCCTGAAGCATTCGGCCACTAACTTTAAGTATTTCAGATGCGTTTGGAAATCTTCCGAAATGATCAGGAGGTCATCCAAATACACAAACACGTTTGACCTCAACGTGGACGGAATAACCTTGTAAATTAGTCGACACAGTTGCTGAGCAGCGTTACACAGTCCGAACGGCATGTATCGGAACTGATATAACGGACGACCCGGAACAGTAAACGCAGTATACGCCTTGCTTTTCTCCTCCAGCTCTATCTGCCAAAAAGCGAACTTTAAGTCCACGCTCGAAATAAAATGAGTTTGGTCTATGCGGCTAAGGATGCCATCGATACACGGCAGAGGATAAGCGTCTTTAATGGTGACTTTATTCAGCTTCCGCGCGTCAAGGCAGAATCTGTTTTTTCCCGGCTTCATCACCACAGTCGTTTGGTTGCTCCACGGACTGTCGGTCTCTTCAATTATTCCCAGTTGAAGCATCTTATCAACCTCTTTCCATACGACTTCTTGCTTGGCTGGAGATAGGGGATAGTGCCTGTCCTTTATTAGTTCGGTTCCCTCAACCAGCTGGATGTTATGTTTTAGCAACTGCGTATGTCCCAAGCCAGAGTGTTCAAAAGTCAGAAATTCCTTCTTAACCTTGTCTAATTTTATCTTTAGCTCATCCCGCAGGTCCCACATCTCTGGATCAGAATTCCTTTCCGTATCTGTATCCTCTTCGCGGTAATATTCCAAATCTTTGGTTGGAACCACCAGCTCGGACACGCTAGGATCACCTTCTGAAGTCACTGCTGACCCATGCACCTGTGGAGCGAGTTCAAACGACCTCCAAAAGTCGATGCCGAGATACTATTCCTGCTGCAAGTATGGGCACATATACAATGTGACTGTTTTTTCCACATTTTCATATTTGACAGGCACAACTACTCGTCCTATGATGGCTCGATCCGCTCCAGCAGCCGTCTTCACAACAGATGCGTATGGCTGTAGTTCAACCCCGAGCATATCCACCAGCTCACGGCTCACGGCGACCAAGCAAGCTTACTGACGCTCCTGTGTCCAACAGTCCCTTCATCTTGTATCCTACCACCTCAATATCGGCGAAGACGCGCTGATCCTCGCCTCATTGCCTCGATGATGTCTCGCCTTGTTGTTTTTCGCCTCCGGAAACGTTCTCGAGCTTTTTTACGCGACGAGTAACCATTCGCATCCCCTCCAGCTGACGTTCTCCAAAAATTCTGTTTCTGGCCTCCATGTATGCACGCAGGCGTTCTTCATAAGGTAATATTATTATTTTAGTTTCATTCTTATACATTATTTTATTATTCTTATTTTCTATAAACATGTTTTCCTTTCGTGCTTCTATTTTGTCGCGGATTTCGCCTCCGAACGCGTTTGTGCCGCTCTCCACGCGCTCGCTCGAGCATTCCCCGGACAATTCTCGCATTGAGGACTGAATGTATCGGGATTGCCACACCTGTAGCAAAAGACCTTTCGATCCTTCGAGAGGCAATCTCTAAATACATGGTCTGGCTGCCCACAATTCCAACATACCAACTTCGACTGGGGTCTGGCCACTCGGAATTCCTCCACATCCTCCGAGATAGATTCTTCTCCACGCGGTGGAATCGCGACTTCGCTCAGCTTTGGTTTTCCTCCTGGATGATATCTTGACTGACGCCGACCGAATGTCCTCTCGACCTATTTGCACTCGTCTCTCAGCTCGTCCACCGTGTACACGTCTAAGGCGTAAACGTATCGGGCAATACTTCTTTCAAGCCCTTTTTGATCACCCGTATCAGCGAACGTTCTCCCATAGGCTCCTTCAAACGGGAGGCAAGCAGGCGCATTTGATGTATGTAGTCGTCCACGGCTTCTCCCGTATGCTGTTCCCGTTGCAGTAACTCGTGCATCTTATCATGCTCCGTCTGGTGTCCTCGGAATCGCTCCCGTAATGCCCGTCGCAGCTGCGACCATTTGTGGATTCTGGATGTTCTGACGTGGACCCAATACCATTCACGGGCTCGTCCTGTCAGCAACACGTGAAAGTTGCGTATAATCTCCTCCCACGGACATTGGAATTGCCGCTGCAGAAACTCCAAGCGGAAGATAAAATCTTCAATGGACGTTTTTGTCTCATCTCCGTCGACTGACACATTCCAGCGCTCAATTCGTATTCCTGATGTGACTGAGGTGTTTCTGTACGCGTTCGCGTTTTCATACTCAACGTGTCCTGACCTGCGGTCCTCCACTCGCCGCCTACGCGATTCGGGATATCGACACTGTCTAGGTTCTGGGTCTGTAGACCACTCTGAACTGCTCGAAAGGGTGTCATCATATACCTTTTTTGGTTTGGGTGGGAGTTTTGGGAGTTTTGTTTCCCTATGGTGAGATTTCTCAATCTGCCTGTTTATATTTGGAATTGCCCCTTGCTGGGTCATTACATTTTTCCACGTTCGACGTTCGATTGTGCTGGACCCCTTGCTCTCTACCATTCGCTAGTGGAGGAAGTTGTCGGCCCATAGGTCTTATGACATCATTGACCATTTTCATCAGCTCCTTAAATCCTTGCCGGAACTCTTCGCGTAACGCTTCGCTGATGCTTGCATCCATAGCTTCTCTATGAGTTTGATGCGCTTGGGCAATAACCGCATTGATCGCCGATTTCTCGGGCTCCTTTATCGGCAATTCGTCTACACGTTGTTTTGTTTTATCTAAACGTTGTTGCTGCTGTTGGACCTTCCTGTAGTTCATTGGAGTCCTAACCAACCCTCCAGCCATCATTGTCTGTATCAATGCTGCAGCCGTTTCACCATCCGTCTCCCAAAAACTTGAATCTCTCGGCGGCCCTTTTGATCTAAGCTGGTGGCTTTGCGCCGATGGCTCGTCTTGTCTCTCGTCTCCAGACATTCTTCGCTAACTACTAATATATACTATATACGATATGCTTTTCTAATTAAATACGACAACCTAAATACCTAAACAGAACTTCAACAAATCCTTCTAATACAACAAAACACACAACGAATAACAACTGTTTCTATTCTTCTTTTTGTTCTAGCTTTTGTTCATATATATATGGGGGAAGAAAGACCAAATATCCAGCCATGGACTAAGTCGCCAGCATTCTTTTCAACGCACTCTTCTGAAATTTTAAGGACTACTTATTGAATTTTGAGTGCCCATTAGATGCTCGATACGTCAACCTGATTGATGGACGGCATCCAAGGGACCTCTTTTGGACCTACTTGAACCCTGCCTGCCGTATCGTCTTCTTATGGCTGTGATGTGCAGCCGATGCAACGCAGAATGATTCCGTATCATCTGGGTCACCAGCTTGCAACCCCTTGAAATCAAAGGTCACCTCAGACCCGCTCGACCACGAGACGCAAACAGGACAAATAGTAAGTACAACATAAAATAGGTTCAGAAGCTACTCGACAATAACCTTATTTTTATTTGCGTATTGTAGATTCGTTCATCCTCTCCCATGCCACCAGGCAATGACTGCAGGTCGCGAACCACTCCTTTCTCAAAAGGTGGTGTCATACCGTCAGCCGTTTAGAGACTGCGTACGCCTCCCCAATACAACATCCTGCCTGACTCTACTCTACTTCTTCCCTCGTGGCCTTAAGACCAGTTCCATATCCTGCGCGATTATGGGCCACAATTATCTGCCTCATAAGACATCAGGACGACTGATTTCTTGGCCAGGAGGTGGTTTGTAGGAGTCTTTTCGACCGAAGTTTTTAAATTTGTTTGTGAGGAAGACACGCGGTGACTTAATAGCCACCAAGATCTTCCGTTTGGGCGCCATATTGGTACGGAACTGCTCTTTTCCCGAAGGGCTAAGCCGGCTGGCTCAATGGTTCCCAGGGGTGGTCCCATCCCTATACCCTACAGCCCGAACAATGCCTCCATCCAAACGATTCCTACATTTAACATCACTAACCAATATTTTCCACATTACTAACAGAAACTACAAAAAGGTAAACAACATTACTACATAAATAACTAGTCCTTCTCTTCCAGAATAGGTCTCCTTATCGGAGCCCTGGCGTTCCCACCCTACCTGCAGCGGACCTATCCTCCAGCTGCCCATGAACGCTGGCTTCTCCTACTTCAGCCCACGGCGGCAGCCATGATCCTTCCTTCCCCGCCCATTAATCTTTAGCACTCCATCGGAATTCAATTCATATGGTGATTATTGACACATTTAACAAATTTGTGATATGACATTATTTACTTAATCTAACATTTTCGCCTCATACAGATAGATTCGTTGCAACGACTAGACGCAATCGCCGCTCGCTGTGCATATGGGCCTTCAATCGACCAGAATTTAGCAAACCTACTCCGATACTCCACACATTCGAGGGGTACACGGAAACAACAAAAGGGGTTTTTAGTGCAGGAGTTTTGGCGTGGAATTTGTGGCAAACATCGCTTAAATTACCCTACCTACCTAAAGAGCTCTTTATGCAGGGACCAGGAGCGATCACAATTTTGGTAATATTTAAATTATGTTTTGCTTTCCGCCTTTTTACACGCTTCTTTTTTCTTGTTTCTTTCTTCCCCTTTTCCTGCGCTTACATATAAGAATGGTCTGCCGACCGATATGGGTCCGTATGCTCACGAAGGACGAATAGTGACTTTAGACATAAATATAAAAGACAAGGAACTGAGGAATTCACACTAGCACGTTTTCATGGAATATATATATATATATATAAAGGTAGTTTTTTTTCTTTTTTTTTTTGCTGCTGTCGTCTTTATGTATGTTTGGCCCATTTGGCCAATATCAAAAGATAATTCGTATAGTGGAGTGTAGTTGGAACGGACTCACATTTAGCTGACTTTCTGCTCCAAAGGACCATGCAATCACGTCTCCATAGAATGACGCCACCGGGAGGTTGAAATCTTGACGAACCGGCATCCAGGATGGTGGACGGAGAGCGCTACCAGTATCTTGTGGGTCTCCACTGCAGTAGAAAAAAATTCCTCCTGGGCGAACAGGACACCCTCCGTTGAGCCAAATCCCGCTTTAAACAATTTCCAGCACATAGACGGAATAAATGCCGTGGCCGACCCGATCCAGCGCTTCGACCACGCTACACAAGTAAAAAATTAGACCTTAATTTAGTCTGCTATCCACGCAAACTCCATGGCCACCATCACCCACGTTTAGTTTAGACAAATTTTAATTATTTGTCGGTTCACAAATTTAAACTTCGCTATTCTCACGCACATATGTGTGGTCTTATAAAAGATTTTTTTTTTCTGGGACACTGCCTACTCCACCGACTTTACTTTTGCTTCTCACGCGCTACTGGCCAGCGGCCCCCTTTAAAGGCCTGTTCTAAATCCCAAATTGTCCCTGCACCTGACCTACATCAAAGTCATCAAGATCGGGTCAATGGCCTTTTTTGAATGTTCTAATACCAAGTGGGTGGGAAGAGAGAGCGAAACGGTTCTAAGCTTCCCCAACCTTCCATAGGATTCCTCTAGAGGGCGCCACTCTTCCCCAGTCTAGTGACAGCGTTGCCACCCCATGGAAATTTGACCACATCAAACCGCATATCGCTATCGATAAACATCATCTTCCTTGTTTATTTATCGAGCGAATAAAAAATGTAACACAACATTAAGAAATCACTGCCAGCATTTATGCAGATAGCAAAACAGTTTCCTCTCAACACACTGACCGAGCAACTGCACGACCAAGTGGCCCAGGCCGGATTCACTGAAGCCCTGACTTAACGCGCACGCAAACTCAACAAATCCATCGAAAACTTGCCGGCTGTGTCTTAAAATTTGCTTTGGTAGTTAACATAATGAACTATAGTTCAAATGAACGTCATATCTCCCACAATTTCGTAGATTGATGGTTCGTACCTTCTAGAGTTATTTAGTTATCAATATCGATATGCCCAAAAAAATTATAAAGATCGCTGCTTGGCGCGAGAGAGAGCGCGCCAAGTGCCGCCATCTACCGATTTTGTCGCCATCTATGTAACAGCTAGCTGACTAAGGGCTCGCAAGTCATCATGAATGGCGCGAACACATTTTTAAATTTCGAATTTTTTTTTTGAGAATATGATATGAATATGTATTAATTTGAATTATAAATTATAATGCATCATACAACATATATCACAATCAAAAAATTTCAGTTGAACATCAAATTAACCCATAACTAAAATAAGCGAAATTTTTTGGCTTGAGATGCAGCCCTGTTTTTAGAGATTATACTTCAATTGGAACAGTTTCTGTTCTAACTAGATTTTCAAATAAGAAAATGAAATCTCTTGAAGTACTGGGACACCGACGGATTTCTAGAGCGTTTTGCAAACCAACCGAGGCCAAAATCTTCTTGTATGTCACACCAAAGTGGCGAGCACAAACAATCAGAGTACATGCGCGAGTGTACTCTAAAATTAAGTGCTCGTTGCAGGTCTCTGATACATACCGCATTTGAATGCGTTTGCCGTAACTCTCCCTCTCCTACTCTCTCTCTTTCTCGATTTCAGCTAAATCTCTCAGTACTCGATAAACACTAGGTGCCATACCTGTAATAGATGTATCATGAGCATGCTCCTTCCTTTCTGAAACAAATATGAATGACATTGTCAAGTAATCAACCATTGGCAAATAATTGCATCTCTACCTGTACGTTTGGGACAGAATTTGAAAACCTTAATATGAATAAATCAACCAAGGCTGCAAACCGGTACCGAACCGAACCCCTGAGTACCGGTTCGGCTCGGGTTTTTTGGGGTGCGCGAACCGGACCATGAACCAGGCGCTCTATATTTTTGACTCCTCGAACCTGAACACGAACCGGACCACTTTATCGAAAAATGAGGTTCGGTTCACCAATTTAATTAATTTATTCAACGATACATATTGGAAATATCTGGAGATTTTACTATAAACGATTGCATTTCTAACTAAGCGTGAATAATTTTTGATGTAGAGTGACAAGATAAAGTGTTGATGATAGATTACACGGAAAGAAACCGTTTGACCATATGATGAATCAACTTGGCTTTGAACGGACAGTATAAATCACAATTACTACCAAGTGATTTATATTGCGCTTGGTTTTCACGCCGCGCAATTGTTTTAAAATCTTCAGCAAATCATTGTTTATTACTATCTAAGTGCCCCGACAAACATTCTTCTACTATGAGCTCAGTACCAGTATTGGTTGCAGTATTCTCAGACCCGAGATTTCATATTTTGTTTGCAAAAAACAGTTGCAAAGCAACTGACTCAACGTCTGAGAGTGAAGAAGAGTAGCTTATGAAAGCAATAGAAAGCAATAAAAAATATAAAAGATCTGAATTATGTAATAGATTTCTTTGGAAATGGTCAAAGAGCACATACATTACAAACATCGCAGAATGTTTTAAAATTTTGAAAATGTCATAAAAACGAAGACTTACAAAATGTTGCCTTTACTATACTAGCTGTTTCAGCAATTCAGATATCAGTTGAAGGAGCGTTTTCAACACTTATGCCCTCTACGCAGTTGTGAAGTAACGAGAAGTAATGTAAAATTTTCATATAAAAATTCTGACAGGAGAGAAGACGTAAAATTTTTTTTATGAGATTTTTACTTTACTTCTCGTTACTTCAAAACTGCGTAGAGGGCTTAGAGTTTGCTCTTTCTGATTTAAGAGATAGTATAGATGAACAGCTCCTGGAATATATAATGCTTAAACTAAGCAGTTCACAAAAATTGTTTATATCAGCTAATGGATTTGATAATTACAATAACTTAAGTATTGAATATTATGATTAAGTATTTGAATAGAGAGGTATATAAATTTCATTATCAACGAGTCAATAAATCGAAAGTCAAACTATTCTTTTTTGTTCAAGCGAACCTATGTTCGAACCAAAACCTTGGGTTCAGGGGTTCCAGGAAGCGGTCCGCGAACCGAACCTAGGACTTTGCAATGGGTTCGAACCACCGGACCGAACCTTTTGCAGAATTTTAGAGGTTTGCAACCTTGAAATCAACAATATTTAAGTAAATTAACATTCCATTACCGCAATTTGTTGTGTCAGCTGATTTTATTCAAATTTGGTTATCGATGTCCATTCTTTATCAATATTCATCGTATTAAAATGAAAAATCGAATTGGCAGAACCAGCGTTTAAAGTGGACGCAACTTTTTTGCCTGCCCCATCGGCCTTCAACTGATTTTTTATATGGAGTTAGACGCGCGATTGTCGATAATTGGACGGGATGCAGCTGTCGGACGAAGCTTTATACGAACTGTAAATGTATGGCAATCAATGAGACTCTAAAATCTGAAATGCTTGTCATCCACAGGAAAGAATTCCTTGAAAATCGTGTGTCTTTCAAAAGAAACCGGCTAGAAATAATAAAGAAATCAAAACTGGAATACTAATGTAATTGTTTCTAGCTTACAAATGCCAAATGCAACTTGGGTGGGACTCCTCGTACCCAACGCTCGTCACAGCACACTCGTTCACCACTTGCAAACGCTCCGTACAATCAAGCAATAATTGTTAGTTTAAGTGATATTCAATAAAGCTAGTTACACATAAATTTCATAGCTAAAGTGCTCACCCCGTCTAAGTTAAAGAACACAAACAATAAACAAATTAAAAATTAAAAAAATTAATTTTACAGCCATGCTCCCATTTTCGCTTTCGCAAAAATTTTACGATTTGGTCGCTAAATCGCAAAAGTAGTTGCTCCGAAATTCGCAAATCGCAAAATTTCGCCGATTTAAAACCGGCGACGTCTGAGTCCGTGAAATGAAAAGTAAATGGAAAATGTCGCTTCAGTTAAGAGTTGCCTTCCTATGAATCAATTTTTTTAACATTCTTTGACTCTTTAAGATTGTATTTGTTGACTCTCTTATACAGTTTGGATTAAACTCTTGTGTTAAACAATTTTTTTCCTAACCCTCCCAACCCTAACTCCCAAACCTTTCGACAACAACAAGTTGCGATTTGGCTATGGTATATATCGATACATGACTATCGATAACCGATTAAATTGCTAGAGTTGCCCAAGTAGACAGCAGAACGTAAAAAGATACGAAACAATGCTTAAACTTCACATACAAGCTTGATGATTTTTAGTTTTGGGTTAATTATGGTTCTAAATTATTTAAGTAAATACCACACAGAACTACAAGCAAGTTTTTGAATTGTAAAAATATGAGCGGCATGGTTGCAAAATGATGACTACGATCGTTGGCAACTCTGTCAGCTGTTTTTAAAGAGTGTTTATTATTGAAACAAGCCAAAAATGTAGGTATTTCGTCATAATTTAAATTTGCCTGTCTAATTTTATTCATTTTGAATATTATTTATTAAGGTTATATTTATATTAATTTCACTTGGAATTATTGCAAAACAAACTTTACAAATCTGTAATGGCGCTCATCAGCTGTTTTTGTTATGTGGAATGACACAAACCGATTTGGAAATGAAACATTCAGCTGTTTTTATTATGTGGAATGACACAAACCGGTTTGGAAATGAAACATTATCGATATCAAAAACTGACGAAATTCGGAGCACACTAAATTGAAATCGTACGAATTTGCTCAAATCGCAATTCGCAAAATTAAGTGAAAACCGGAGCATGGCTGTTAATCTCTGACGAAATTTACACGCACACACCCATACAGTGACGCCATTGTGGGATTCATGTCGACATGCGGATTTCGCTCAACAAATTCAAACAGCAACACGCTAACTGAAGGCTAGCACTATTTCAACAGTGGCCAGTCAGATCCTCGACAGCAGCAACGGAACCATCTCGATGTTTTTGGGCATTTTGTGCGACAAAGCAGCATACACATACATACATGCTGACAATATCCCATGGGGAAGAGCGTTTAAAATTGTCGTCAAGAAGTGCAGCAACTGCCTCAGCCGAGTGACCCCACACTCGTTAAGCGCATAGTCGAAGAGCTGTTCCCACACAGAAGCGACGAAATGGTAGCGGAAACGGAGCAGGGGAGATCTTACTTGCTGCTCGAAACATCAAAGGCCCGGATTCTATCTTCAATAGAGCACTCCGACTTGCGCTGACCCTCCAGCCCGATGTGTTCGCAACTCTATACAGCCAATGTCTCCGAGAAGGTATATTTCCATAGAAATGGAAGACGCAGAAACTGGTCCTCCCAAAGCCGGTCAAACCTGTCTCGGCCGGAAAGGTGCTAGAGAAGATAGTTGCCACACGCCTGGAACGGGCCTTTGCTACAGCTGGTGACCTCTCGCATCGCCAATTTGGGTTCAGGAAGGCGAGGTCTACCATCGATGCCATCAATATGGTCGTGGATACGGCGTCGAAGGCGATAGAGGGAACTAGATGGAAGGGCGGAGGCAAGGAGTATTGTTTAGTTGCCACACTGGACATACGAAATGCTTTCAACACGGCAACGTGGAGCTGCATTCTTGGCGCTTTGACAAGTTTTGGAGCCCCAGAATATCTGCTCCTTATCATCAGAAGCTACCTCGGCAATAGGGTGTTGAAATACGATACTAGTGTTTGCACGGAATCGTACCAAGTAACCGGAGGAGTCCCGCAAGGCTCCGTACTTGGCCCACTCTTATGGAATGCCATGTACGACGAGGCACTACGACTAGCTCTCCCCTCAGGTGTCCAAGTCGTAGGATTTGCGGATGTCGTGGCGGTGGTTGCAAAGGAGTTAGCACAAGCAGAGTCGACTGAGACTGAGCTTTCGTGAGCACTTGGAGTATACCAACACAAACATTGCACTACCGAGGCTCATGCTCAACACTCCGGGCCCATGACAAGGACGAAGAATACTTCTCACGAGTGTTACCAGGTCGATAATGCTTTACGCAGCGCCTGTCTGGAATGATGTCCTGCCCATCAAAAGCTATAGGCGTGGCTTAGAGGCAACACACCGCATGGGCGCAATCCGAATCTGCTGCGCGTTTCGAACCGTGATGCCGCACTCGTTATCGCTGGATTGGCGCCTCTGGAAGAGCTGGCTGCCGATATTTTCAAGGTGTACGCGGAAACTCACGGCATCGGTTTTCCTACTGCGACGAAGAACGCGACTCGGGCATCTGCAAAGTTGCATAGCCTGGAGACATGGAAAAATCGCTGGGATGCGTCCTCCAAGGGTTGCTGGACACACCGACTCATACAAAACCTGAGTACGTGGGTTGGTAGAGGTCACGGTCAGGTTAACTTTTACCTGACACAGGTTCTAAGCGGCCACGGCTGCTTCCGCAGCTATCTGCACCGTTTAGGCCACAAGCGGAGTGCAGAGTATCATGTACTACTGTAATCAAACTGAATGGTGAATTTTCTTATATTTTCAAAATCTTTATTTCTCTAAATCTATTTCATACACTTCGAAGTAATCCCCTTCCGCTGCAATACAGTTTTGCCAACCAATTTTCCAGTTATCATAGCACTTGGCAAAGTCCTTCTTCGGAATGACCTTCAGAGCCTTCTGCGGTTTTGCTTTTATCATCTCAATCGATTCAAAACGGTTTCCCCGGACCGGTCTCCTACCTTTGTTGAATAGCCAAAAGTCACACGGAGCCAAATCAGGTGAATAAGCAGGTGCAGCTGCCACTAACAATGTAACCAAGTTACAGAAAGCTAACATTACCGATTGGAAAAACCCGGGAAGTTTAAATTAAAAATTTGCCTTTCAATTTGATCACAGTATCTCAATCATTAATGAATATTTTGATGTGGAATTTCGCACAGATGTCACTAAGTGTCCACAAGTTACAGAAAGAAAAAAAATATAGATTGGAAAAACCCGAGAAGTTTCAATTCAAAATTAACCTTTCAATTTGATCACAGAGGTATAAAACTTGGGAATTAATTGACATAAAATCCCAAAGACAGATCAGCATGTCATGCTGATAATAATACCTACGGTAAATCTGTATTCAATTGTAATGTAGACTTTACAAAAACAGTTTATTTAGCTTTCAAATGTGAAATTGGTAAGTGCATTTATGTGTGTAGATAATCAAATTGCAAGCACTTTTTAAGATTAAGAAACGAAAACAATAACAAATAAAATGTAGGAAATAATTTAGCCGACGACTACATCCATAGTGTCTTTAATTTCGTTTCCCCATTCACGTGCCATGATCATTATTTCATTCATGGATAGTTTAGGTCCAATCAAGGGGTTCAGTTGCGTCATGTAACAGCAAAGCCAACTGCAATGAGAACATAGAAATTAGTTATAGTAAAGCAACAGAATTTCCATTGTATGTTAGTTTCTCCATAGTAGTAGTTTGGCAGCCATATACAAATTTGTGAGGATTTAACAAATTGATTTAAGGGACTCCCAAACTTTTAAGTCAGAAACTCGGAGAAGACCGACGGTAATATACTCAGTACCTGCGAAAGTGTTTAAACACTTTAACAAAGTGTTAAACACACGATTTAAATCCATCCCAAAAATTATACCGATGTTTCTTAAATATAGAAAAAATCGATTCTCGAATCGATGTATTTGCCAGCTCTAACTTAAAGAGTTGGAAAGGCATCCTTCTGCCTGCTATACATGTATATTTATTTGCAACACTTAATGATACCCCTTTTACCTATTTCTTATGTGTAAACAGGGTATACAATTATTGTAAAGGGGCGCTTTTTATACCGATAGTCCGGAGCAAATTACACTAGCTTACAAAATAAATGAGAACGGTAAGTCGGAAAAGTCGGCTCTAACCGACTTCGATATACCCGCTACTCATGGAAAGAAATGTTTTATAACCTTCCTGTGTTCCTGGACAGCCGAAAAGCCACATTTTTTAAATCGGCTATTTATCATCCGATCTTTATAAAAATTTCAGGGCTTATAGATATTGCGAATATAAGAGAAAGTTTTGAATTTGAGATCGATATCTTAAAAATTGTGGGAGTTATTTAACAATTTTTATTGAGGGGCGGGGGAGGGCGTGGCAATAATTTGAAATAAACTTGCTCTGCGTGCAGACCATAGGAGTCTACATTTCCAATTTGGTTGCTCTAGCTCTTCTAGTCTCTGAGATCTAGGTGTTCATCATCAAGATCGGATAATAAATAGCCGAGTTAAAAAAAATGTTGCATACTTTTCGGCTGACCCACCTCAGGCATACAGGAAGGCTATTAACCATTTGTTTCCATGAGTAACGGGTATTTCGAAGTCGGTTAGAGCCGACTTTAACTTACGCTCTTGTTTTAAGCAGGGTTCGTAGCACACTTAAAATACATTGTTGAAAAAAAAAATTCGTATTTATATTTAAATAACACGTGTGTTTAAACATGTTTTGAACAGTGTTTTTTACAACTTTTGTCAGAATAACGAACACAGATAAATAACACTTGGCATTTTAAACAGTTCAAAATCATAGGTGTTTTAAAATTTTACACATAATAGTTGATAATTGTCGACAGGTAATCAGGACGCTTACGCCAATCTTTCCAAAAATATCGCGAATTTTGCAAAATTGGATCAGTTTCGATAATCATGAAGATTTAATAATTAGGAAATGTCGAAGAGTAAATAGGTGTAGGCCAATTGGTCTGAAAAAATCGCGCAATTTTAAAAATTGTATAATGAGTTTAGATTGTCATATAGACGCGGAAATAGAAGGTGCAATCCACAGTTAACCGATCTCCATGGTAATAAGACCGCTAAATACTTAAGAAACTGCTCAAGACCAAAAATTACCACACAGAACTACATAACTATGATTATGACAATACTGAACCGCGATAAATACCATGGATGACCAATGGCAAAGAATACAGTCAAGATCATAAAGAATGTTTTAAACCACTTTCCGTTACTGACAAACCATTAAATCGCTGAAAAATATTAAAGAGGATAAACAAATGTAAAAAGCCAAACAAACTTTACTTCCAACCAAGTGGAAAGTAATGCCAGGATCAATGCATAGGCGCAATTCGCAGCTAAGGGATCTCCATGGTAATAAAACCGCTAAATGCTTAAGAAACTGCTTTTCAAGACAGCAAACGATCAAACATAATTACTTTGCCCTGTTTTTGACAATACTGAACCATGATGATACAATGATAACTTGCACAAAATTGCGAAATATAATATGAATAATAATATAATAAAATTTTTGGTTACAGTGTTAAAAATGTTATTGCTTTCGTGTGTCGAAATGTAAAATGTTCAAAATGTAAATTTACATGTTTTTTATTTGTTAACAATGCTAGCATTCGAAACACACTTTATTTAAAGTGTTAAAAACGCCTAGTGTTATTTATCAGTGTTCGTTATTCTGACAAAAATTTTATAGAACACGGTTAAAAACATTTTGAACATTTTTAAACAAACAATGAAAAAAACAAGGCTCTCTATTTTTTACATTGTTTAGAACTCGATGTTATTTACATTGAGTGTCAGATGGAGATGAGCTCGATATAAATCGAACGGTAATTAAATTGTCAACAATCAATTCTTAAATCGGTTAAGTAGTTTGAATGAAATTGATATTTAAAAAACGTTGCTATTAAAAAATTTCTGAAATCGATTTTTGAGATCACCGATCCAAACTGCACTTAAAAATAGTTCCAGTAAAAATGGGCCTTTTTGGCTGAAAACTAGAATTATCGAAAACCATATATGTATATATGGCATATGGCATATGGCACCGTTTGGCAGCTGTAGGACCAATTTTTGTCCGCCAAAAAAAAGTTTTTTTAAAACCACTCAGGCACTCCGACAACTCAGGGCCAAGATATCATAACCTTAACCAGTGGTCGGGAAAAAATACATGCGCATTTTGGCATTGTGTGTGTGTGTTTAGCTACGCGAGAGCGCGCTCATTTAGCACATCTTTGTTGTTGCAAAAGAGAACAGTATAAGCTCGTATACTGTCGGTGTGTCGACGTCGCTGCCGCAGAGCCCAGTTCAATACACTGGAGACTGAGACGTGCCGGCCACTGACCTTAACCAATGTATCACAACCAAGACTGCAAACCTCTCAAATTCTGCAGAAGGTTCGGTCCGGGGGTTCGAAACCATTGTAAAGTCGAAGGTTCGGTTCGCGGACCGGTTCCTACACACAAAAAAATCTGTGGTTAAATTTAACCGATATTTTGGGTTAGAAATGCGCCAACCCAAAAAGTCGGTAAAATTCACAAAATTTGACAGTAACTATCACGTAAACCTTTACGCAAAGAGAACTATTGCAATGGTAAATCGAACTGAAAATATCGTTTAGAAATGCGCCAACCCACAAAATTAGTAATATTAACCGATGCGTACAGTAAGTAAATTTTCTTACTGTGTGTACAGTAATTTTACCATAAAAATAGTAATTTAACAGCTGTTACTCAACTGAAGAAAAGTAGGGTTGGATACTATTTTCGCTGTCACAAGTTGCCAATCTACTTGAGCTCATCATCATCCCAGACCAGAAGGGGCAACCTTAATAAATAATATTACTTGTATTGAATCTGCCTAACCACATGCACGAAAAATTTCTTAAATGTCGCATAAATGAGACCACTAGTAATTCTCAAGTTCAAATTCAGTGAAAGTACAATATAAATATAAGGGCCAAACTGAAATTTTCTCAATCAACAATTTTCGCGGTTAGATTTACTGTCGGTAGAGTTAATCAGTGAAGCAACAAAATTCATTTAAAAAGTTATACTATTTGAGCGGTAAGATTTACTTGTGGGTACAGTAAATTGCTGCAAAAACAAAGTATGAGATGAAAAAATCACGCCAGGGTAACTATTTCTATGGTAAAGTTACTGTAGTAGCAGTAACTTATTAAAACAACAAAATATGTGAAAAAATATTTGTGGTTGAATTTACTCAGCGTACAGTTGTTAAATGCAACAACAAAATACGAGCTAAAATAAATACGTGAACTTTACAATTTCTTCTGTAGATTTTACTGTTAGCACAGTTACCAAGCAACAACAAAACCACATGCATAAAAAATTTCGAAAAAAGTTACTGTCGGCGTTAGTTAATTTTACCCACCAGATTTTTTTGTGTGTAGAACCCCTGAACCCAAGGTTTTGGTTCGAACCTTGGTTCGCTTGAACAAAAAAGAATAGTTTGACTTTCGATTTATTAATTCTACGTTGATAATGAAATTAGTATACCACTCTATTCATATACTTAATCATAATATTTCATACTTAAGTTATTGTAATTATCAAATCCACTACTAGCAGAAATTAACAATTTTTTGGAACTGCCTAGTTTAAGCATTATATCTTCCAGGAGCTGTTCATCTACACTAGCTCTTAAATCAGAAAGAACAAACTTAAGTGTTGAAAATGGTCGATCAACTGATACCTGATATGCTATAGTTAGGGCAATATTTTTGAAGTCTTCGTTTTTATGACATTTCCAAAATTTTAAAACATTCGTCGATCTACGTACTGTATGTGCTCTTTGACAATTTCCAAAGAAATCTATCATTCACAGCTTTTATATTTGATGTTTGTTTATTGCTTTCATAAGCTTCTCTTCTTCACAATCAGACGTTGAATCAGTTGCTTTGCAACTGTTTTTTGTCTGTAAAATATAAAATCTCGGGTCTGAGAATACTGTAGCCAATGTACTGAACTCATTGTAGAATAATGTTTGTCGGGGCACTTTGATAGTAATAAACAATGATTTGCTGAAGATTTTAGAACAATTGATCGACGTGAAAACCAAGCATAATATAAATCACTTCCAAGCCAAGTTGACTCATCATATGGTCAAGCGGTTTCTTTCCGTATAATCTATCATCATCATCACACTTTATCTTGTCACTTTACATCAAGTATCATTCACGCTTAGTTAGAAATGCAATCGTATATAGTAAAATCTCCAGAGATTTCCAATTTTTTCCTGGATGTATCGTTGAATAAATTAATTAAATTGGTGAACCGAAACTATTTTTCCAATAAAGTGGTCCGGTCCGGCTTCAGGTCCGAGTCAAAAATATAGAGCGCCTGGTTCATGGTCCGGTTCGCGAACCCCAAAAAACCCGAACCGAACCGGTTCTCAGGGGGTTCATTTCCGGACCGGTTTGCAGCCTTGACTTCACCTTTTAGAATAAAAGTTCGATTTCCTAATAAACGTGCAGCTGGCTCTTAACCACCTTGACCGATTTCGATCTATTGCTGCATTACTGACCTGAAAGCTGCTCTAGACTATCCCGATTGTTTAGATGAATGCCAGAATCTAATGATGGTCTATGCTTCTGAGTTCTTCGTCCGAGTGACTGTGAGATAGCAGTAACACTAATTTTCCTCAATACTATTATTTTTTGATATTAACAAACAAAGGTGTTTCATAAGTCATGGAGTATACTTCAGCCAGATTCTTTGAGGATATTTTTCTCCTCCATAATTAAGGTCTTAATCGAATGCTACTATATGCCGTAAAAAAATGTAGGACCTATCATTGGGTTTGCTTCACGTGCAACTTCATACGTTTCTTCGTTACCTGGTGTATAGGCATTTTTTGGTACTCATTGGTGATTAAAAATGTGTATATATAGTTGAACAAAACTCATACAATACCCTTTAAATCGATGAGTAGATTAAGCGCGTGAGTCAATCCACATGCATAATTACATACATATGGAACTACCTACATATGTAGTTCAAAAGTGTGTACTTACAACAGCCAGCAAGTTACAGCAGTTAGCATTAGGCAGCATTGGATTACTCTGTAAGCAAATACATATGTAAATGGACTCCGTAGTAATTTTCAACCTTGTCATTGCCAATCAAACACCTTACCCTTTATTCGGACCACGAGCAAAAATGGGGCAGATAATGCCAACAACTGCCCAAATGCAAGTAATTATTGTGGGTGCAACATACCATTCGACGGCCATTTTTAATGATTAATACTGAAGTGAAATTGAAATCAAATCTAAACCAAAAATGTGAAAAAGACTGATCGGAAAGGTTTTTTCTCGGCCAATGAATATCACATCACATGACAGAGACACAGACATGGGACAAAACATCTGTCGCTGGTGCTGCCACTTCGGATGTTGCCAGAAAATTGCAGCACTAGAAGTGCTCGCTCATAAGAACTGAACTAGTTCATTTTGGCTTTATTTTGAGATTGAGGTTTAAAAAATCAATGAACATCGGTTCTCTAACCGTTTTATTGCACAAAGAAACCGTGATATTTCTTATTATTATAGTCGATTAAATTTTAATTTCTCATTTAATAAACATTCTGAATAAAACTAAAATCGCTGATTACATTTAGACAATAATGTTTAACTCTGACGCACTGAATTTATTCTATCGACTTTTCTTTCAAAACTACCAATATTATAAATGTGAAAGTTGGTTTGTTGTTGTTATTCAGTCACGCAAAAATGGCTGAACGGATTTGGATAAAATTGGACAAGCAGATAGTTGAAATAACTATAACTTTTATTTAAATGGACCAAAAGACCGCTAAATTTGAAAATGAATCATGAGTTTATATTATTAAGAAGATTTGATAGATGACAATAGTAGACATAATCGCGAAAATGCAAAATACAAAAAAATAGAAGTTAAGATTATCATGACGACGGGCAAATAGGCGGCTAAACAGGAGGTGTAGATCAAACAGTCAAAAAAATCACGAAATTTGAAAAATTTTAAACTGACTTTGAATTATTATGAAGATTTTATAGATGGTAACTGTCAATTGTGCTTCACTTCTTCGTTTTGGGCTTAAAATACAAAAGGGGTCGTAGCAATGCACACCGGGTACCTGTTAGTACAATAATAAAGAAAATGAGAAAGCAAAGCCAGCTTCGTCTGTGTCGAAGTTGTAATACACTTGAAAAAGATCGCTCCAACGGTTAGCGATTTCGACCAACTTTCGCAGATCAGTATGAAAACATACAACATACATTGAATACAAAAATGGTTTTCTCACAAAAACCCATATGCCGACCAATTGTACCTATGGCAGGTACAAAAAGTAGACATGCTTCAAAAGAAGACTCTGTGCAAAGTGTCTGCTCGATAGCTTTAAAACTATTATCCTAATAGTAATAGTTAGAGAATTTTTGCTTTTTCATGGCTAGTTATACTTCACAGCTGGCGCCAGTAGCTGGTGAAGGTGACCGTATGTGTAAAACCTTTTTTCTAAACAAAGAAAAAAACTTTTTTTTATTAGATTATTAGGTTCGAGGCGGGATCGAATCCACAAACCTCCCGCACCAGCAGCCACACATGCACGCCACACCCTCCCAAAACTAGTATTGATTGTATAATGAATAATTGTGAAAATCAAAAAAATGTATTTTAAATTTAAATGGGCGAGACAGGGCATTAAAGTTTTAAGAAAAATGAGTCATACGACACGATTACCAAATACAAATTTTTACAACAAAGTTATTAGTTCATTTCAATTGCTGTCATCCCTTGAAATTCAAAAAGGCAACTACATTTGTGGAAATTTTTGATAACACGCGTTCTTTAAGGCACGGCTGTTGATGCTGATCAAGAATTAAAGATAAATAAAGGATTGCCTAGTTGATATCGCACACATAAAAAAAAACCAATTCAGTAAATTAATTGGAAACTGGAACTTTAAAAGCCGTAACGATATCATCAAACCTTAAAATATCTGATTTTGCATTAGATAGTAGAAAAGTACGCCCTAATGTACATTTTCAAATTTGGTGATTCCACTGGAAATGTAAATTCTCAAAGGAAAAATACTCATAGTGTTAGGGGCTAATAACAAAATAATTTAAAATTGTAGATAATTGGGGGAAAAAATGTATATACGAGGCCATGTCAATAACATGTACATTGTACATATATGTGTCAGTGGAATCAGGCTATAAGACACTAGTTTGCGTAAAAATAGACAGCCAGACGGACGGACAAAGTTCAATCGACTCAGCTCGTCATGCTGATAAAGAATATATATACTTTATTTGGTCGGAAATGATTGCTTCTGCCTGTTACATACATTTTCACGACTTTAGTATACCCTTTGTCGTCTGTGAGTAACGGGTATAAAAATGTGTTGTTTACTTTTACGCTTTTCCTAGGGCCACAAATGTTGGAATTTATTTAGGGGCAGCATGCGCTATATACTAACGGCATTTTAAAAGGTTAACAATAATGTTGGTGCTCTGTTAACTAACATTAAGGAAGGCTATTAAACATTTCTTCCGCTGAGTAAATGTATATCGAAGTCGGGCAGGGCCGACTTTAAGGTCTCGGGCTTACACATATTTTTATACAACGCGAGGTTTGCACTTATTCGTGAAGTATTTTATTTGCTTATACATTAATATATCTTGCTTGTGTCTTCGGAATATTTTGAAAAGAGTATACACGCGACGTAATGGAAATTGTATAAGGAAGTGTGGAAGGCATGCGCCAATTGCCTAATTGATACGTCGACGCTGCGTTGATGGTCGGTTACTTGAGGGGCCCTCATCAAAACCATCTAAAATTACCAAAAATCTCGACGTGATGGACCATTTTTGAAAACAGTTTCGTGTTCAGCACACTTAAATCATCTAGAATCACCACAAACCCTTCAATATACTGCAAAAAGTCTAATTTTGTTAGCGCCTGGCGACGAGTCGCGACTACTTGCCATGGTAGCCTCAGGAGCTGCATGGTATTCGAATTCTTATTTCCGCCCAGATCTGAGGTTTTTTAAATGCCGATTGCGGGAGAATTTGTGACATGGCGGCTGGCAGGAACTCTAGCTATTTTGAAAGTTAAAATAGGTTTATTTTAGCTATCACAAGACTATTGGCCACATCCTAGAATATCATAGTATGGCATCACTTTTAATCTATAGTTGCTGTAATAACGCTGCCTTCACACTGAAATCTCGTATCAGTAAGAAATCTAACAGGTAAATACTTGTCAGTTAACTGTTATAGCTATCCGTTAAAATAAGGAATGTTTTTGGTCAAACCACCGATTCATTCTAACCGAAAGTCGTCCTATCGGTGAGCGTACGTGTAAAATTAGTCCTACTAATTAGATAATCTATGAGCTAACTGGTATTAATAACTGTTCTGGGTTAAGTATTTATATTCGGACCATAACTGGTAGCTCTAACCGGTAAGAAAATTCGTCAGTGCTAACCTTTACAATACTTATACTATACATTATAAAGAAATAAAAAATAGAGGAAAGCTAACTTCGGCTTGACCGAAGTTTATATACCCTTGCAGCTTGTATAATTTATGTAGTTTAAGGTTTTAAATGATTTTCGTCGAACATTCTTAGCTGAGCTATTTCCCAAACTTAGCAACAGACCATTTGACCATTTGCTGGTCAGTTTGTTATATCGCAGCTAAACGATACATTAATCCGATTTTGACCAAACTCCCCAAAATTGTGTGGAAATCGATAATATTCTTAACTGGAAGGTATAAAGACGCTAACATTGAAAACAAAAAAGTTTTTCTCACTAGAAATACTTTTTCGACCAATCGTTCGTTCCTATGGCAGCTATATGCTATAGTAATCCGATTTGGATCAATCTTGGCAGCATAGTGTGAAAGCACATAATATTGATCAGAAACAAGTTTGGGAGCGATAGCATTGAAAACAAAAAAGTTATTTCTACTATATTTTGTATGGCAGCTACACCGTTTAGCTGACAGAATTTCATCAAACTTGGTGGAATTATGTAAAAGCATAGAAAACTGATAAATACGTTTGGGGGCGTTTGCATTGAAAACAAAAAAGTTTTTCTCACTAAAACTAGTTATTCGACCGATCGTTCGAATGGCAGCTATATGATATAGTCGTCCGATCAGGCCGTTTCCAACAAATGTGCAGCGTATTTGTACCAAAAGACTTCGTGCAAAGTTTGGTTACGAAAGCTTTAAAACTGACGGAGGAGATAGCATAGAAACAGACGGACGGACGGACAGACGGTCATGGCTACATCAACTCAACTCGTCATGCTGATCAAGATACTTTATATACTTTACTTAATTACTTACTTACTTATATATACTTTATGTGGTCGGAGATGCTACCTTCTATGAGTTACAAAAATGTGGACCATTTTAATATACCCGATACAAGGGTATAACCATGATACAACATAGAAGAACTAACATAGAAGCACACTTTGCTGCGTCGACAACTTTTCACTCAGATATTTGTCAGCTGTTCGCTGTCATTTTGGCTCTTTGAGTTATTTTTTGACTCTGACATTTTTTTTAACTATGTCCGTCTCCCTCTAACCACCGTGTTTTCCTACGTCGATAGTAATTTTGAGTAACAGATTTTGTTGTCTCTATGAAGTATCTACTTGTCACAATGGAGTTAACATCACTCAAAAAAGAGAGGCGTTTCAAAGTGTGCTTCTATGTTAGTTCTTCTATGGATACAATCATAGTAGTCATAGAAGAACTAACAAAGAAGCACACTTTGCTGCGTCGACAACTTTTAACTCAAATATTTGTCAGCTGTTCGCTGTCATTTTGGCTCTTTGAGTTATTTTTTGACTCTGACTTTTTTTTAAACTATGTCCGTCTCCCTCTAACCACCGTGTTTTTCTACGTCGACAGTAATTTTGAGTAACAGATTTTGTTGTCTCTATGAAGTATCTACTTGTCACTATGGAGTTAACATCACTCAAAAAAGAGAGGCGTTTCAAAGTGTGCTTCTATGTTAGTTTTTCTATGGCTTATGTTACTTGAAACGGAAGGTTGTGTCCACGCGTGTAATTTTATGTTGTTTTGATTTTGCATTTAGGGGTTGTTTTTTTGAGCGAAGTGAGCTTGTTGCTTTTGTTGATGCTGCCGTTGCATAGCAAAATGTATATACACTTCAAATTGTTGTTTTTATTGTTACTTTATTACACCGAAAATATATACAAAATGTATACGCATCAAATTGTTGTTTTGTTGTTTCAATTAACAAGTACCAATAAAATTTGCTTATACATATACATATATGTATGTAAATCTGTAACTACAGTTAAAGCATGCTTTGTTTTTTTCTTCTACACACACATAGTACATTTATGTGTGTTTGACGTTTGCGCTTGCTCTCTCGCTCTCTGACGCTCTGAGAAAAAACGTTCAGGTCATTTTCTGCTCTGACCGCCATACCTTATATAGTTGTATCATGGGTAAAACAATGAACTAGGCAATGTGACCTCATTCTATTCATACATTTAAAAATCTGGTCACACTGTCCCAAAACAAAAGAATTATCACTTTTAGAATTTTTGTTTTGGCAGTTCCTTTGTTGAGGTGTATACTAAGCCTAACGAAATCTAAATCAAATCAGTGCTCAAAAAGGGTCGTTCCGTCAATTGATTTAAGCTTAGTTCACACAGGCAAATAGTTTGACAAATTTGTAGGAAATTTTCTGAAAATGTAGCAAAATTGCCGAACTTCTCCACCATATATGATCAAATTATTAGTGAATGGAACCATAGTTCATGTTCTAAGTCTGCAAACATTTCTATTTAGCCAAATTTTTAACAAAATTTCATAAAAATTTTTCAAGTTATTTCCCTGTGTGAACTTAGATTTGCTTTCACGAAATCAAAATTAAATCTTAATCACTTTTAAGAATACCACTACCATTTGACATCAAAGGGAACTAGTTCCGCCAGTAAAGTATCGATAAGAAACAGTGCACACTGCTTAACATATATCGACATGTATATCGATAGCTTTATCGATCACAACGAAAGAATCCACCCTGCAAGTGATAAATTGTGTAATTGCTTCTAAAATAGTTCAATTCGCATTGATTGTCGAGCTAAACAACGATTATAAAAATGTTTCAAAATAGTGCTGCTCGGCTTTTGGTCCCCGCTATTCGCAATGCGATGCAAAGTCGCTGCCAATCGGTTGTTTCTGGCCCACCCACAAAGCACATCTCCACCGCAGTAAGTATTTAGTGTCCCAGTTACATAATAAAAACCCAAACTCTTAATGCCTTTTCGTTTCGCTTTTTTGCAGGAGAAAGTAATCCTGGGTGGTGGCATGTGTGCCGCGGCCTTGTTCATTCCGGCTTGGGTTTTGTACCACATCCGTGACTACAAGGGCGAGAAGTAATCAATATCTATACGCAGTTATAGTTGACTTTGCTTGCAAAATGTAAAATAACAGTAATAATAACACATTAAATTAAGCCACAAACAAGGTGGTTAATGTTAGCTGACTTATTTTAAATGGGATCAGTCATCAGCCCGTGGATTAGATGCTGACTGTGGAAATTTAGGCAGTTCTATTATGCCGGCTGCTTAATGCTTTTCGGCAGTGGATTGTTTTTCGGGTCCTTGGAAAATGTTTCCAAGGGAACATCCCTTGTGGTTATGATTTATTTAGAGGTAATAATTGTTGGTTAGCTGGCTCTTGGTCGAGAAGAAACTCAGTGTTTTTGGTTTGTTAGAGGTAGAGTTAAGTTTAACAATGTTCAATTATAAACATCAATTTAAAAATTAGTCCAATTAAATCGAGCTAATAGCAAACTCTGAGCCGATGGGACTAATTTATTGGCCAATGCCAGCTATGGTCCAACTCACATCCAAGTGGTCAGAGTGCGCACTAGCCGTGGAATGAATGTTTTAGTTGAGGAATGACATTAAGGAGTTCTTACCCTGTAGTACCGCAGCACCGGTGCTGGCTCTAGCGAATCCGTTAACACTCGTTAGCGACAGCCACCAGCAATGTTATTCGCCTAACGAATTTTGTATGGGAATGTCCGCAAAACGTACCGGTCGGTACGACGTAGCATTACCAGTCGTTAGTGTAGTGATGGGTCGTTTAAATCACTTTTGTAGTTTAAATCACTTTGTAGTAGAAGTGGAGAAACTGGATCGTTAAATGACGCACATAGCTTGAGATCATACGCGTACATAAGGACAGTTGAATAGGAAAGAACTTGCGGGATGTCGTTATTGAATAGTTTGAATAACAATGGACCAAGACGACTGCACTGTGGGACTCCAGAAGTAACGTGAACGATTTCGGTGACAGCAGACTTAAAACGCACACGTTGGAACCGATTGGAAAGGTATGATCTGACCAGCGAAAAAAAGTTGGATGGAAGACCTACTTAACATAATTTATATAGAAGTAAATTATGATTCACTGAATCAAAGGCTTTGCTAAAATCCGTGTAGACGACATACATTTTTTACGATGAAGAAATCCCTGATTTACTTTTGATGAAAATTCGAGTAGATTAGTGGAAACCGAACGTCGACGTATAAAACCGTGCTGGGATGGACTCAGGATGGGTTGGCAAAAATGTTGTAATTGGGAAGTAATTATATTGTCACAATCATTCTCAGCATTGAAATTATTGAAGTGAAGGTGGGGAACTGTGAGTAGTTACGTTTAGAGCGGACAAAATCATACAATTTTTTGGGGTCATGATGCTGACCTCATATTTAGCGAAATCATTCTGAGATTCAGAGCGCTTATATTTTTTAAACAGTCGAGACTTCTTATTTTTTTGGCTAGTCAATTGCCGAGTGAACTATATAGGAGAGCGAGAAGAAGTAGTATGGTTAACGCGAGGAATGCAGACATTGAAAATTCAAAAAAGAGTCGACGTCCCTAAAATGGTCAAGAGAGGTCCAGTATCACTGAGAGAGTGAGAGAAGTCGGCTTTCTGAAAGCAGAAAGCGAGGTGAGGTGGGGACGTCTATAAAGCAGTGGCTGACTTAGGCACTTCCATATCAATTAGAAGGGTAGGATGATATGAGTCTTCGTGAACAGATAATGCAACGGATTTGCGGACTGTTGAGCAAGATGGAACAGAGGTAAAAACTAGATCATGCACTTTGTTCCTACAGTTTAGTACAGAGTTTATCTGACCAAGCGATAATTCAGTAATGCAGTCCATGAACTCGTTACTTTTCAGAGGGTACAGAATGGTTGGATCATCAGATATAGTCCAAGATATATTAGGGAGGTTAAAGTCTCCTAGCACCATTAAACGATCCCGGTCACCCAGAAGGGATGACACGTGATGAATATATGAAGCATGGAGCAGATAAGTGGAAGAGTCAGATGATGGAGGGATAAAGGAACAGAAGATATACGCTTGATAGTATAGTAGTTTAAAGTAGTTTAGCCAGGTCTCGCTAAATGCAATAAGTAGTATAGTATAGAGTGAGTCCAGCTTACATCGGAGCCCGCGAACGTTCTGGTAAAAGAGGGAAAAGGTCGTATTTAGTTTTTTGAGGCTGACGAAATAGGCAAATTGTTGAAACGAGATCTATGACTTGGCCTATTTACAAATTCGTGAACCACGGAATGTTCAGGACAGAGAGATTGCTCAAGTGCTCAATCAAAGTATGCCTCAGGTACTACAATTTTAAGAGGTAATATGACGTATGGTTTTAGAATTAGTTTTCGAGACCAGGTGAGACATTAATGTTAAGCCTTGAAAGATATGGGTCATGACGAGATCTTCCGTTTCCGATGGCACAACACGCGAAGTTGCACTGGAAGAAGCAGCCAGTGACAGAGCTTTATACACAACAACGGAAGGGGCATCAACGGCAGACGGCGAATCGTTACTGGAGCATTCATCAACCTCTGGAACTAGGAGCAAAGATTTGGAATTATGCATAGACGGATTGCATTCTTTCCTTGTTGGGAAATAATCATCCACAATTTTTCGATTGCGAAAATTCGATTTCATGGTTACAAACTTAGTTTGAAGATCACGAACGACACCAAAGACGGCTTGGAACTCCAAATCAGTTTACCGCATAATCTTTCTATTGTAACCACTACTTTCAGCGCAGTAGCTACCCATTGAACAAAATATTATGAAAGATATCGGCGACAGTAATGCTTAAAATAGCAACTTCTCTTAAGGGCGCGTAAATGAAACGAACACAATAAGAGCAGTCCAAGAAAGAGAATGATGAAGGGAGGTGATCTCTTGCTATTTAGCTCTTGTGAATCACCTGTTTGAATTTCCCATCCGACACATCCTCCAAGCCTTAGAGAAAATGAAATACTGTTCAGCACTATTTTTAGATGTTCGTCAATCCTTTAATAAGATCGGGCATGAGAGAATGAACTATAAGTTGATGCTGATCCTCCCAGAGAGAGAGAGCGCTCCTAGCTAATGAATTATTCTCGTAATACAGTAAGTCAAGAAAGTGGTTTGACGCAGGAAAAATATTCATATTTTTATACTCTGTACCAAAGGTTTACAAAAGTATGATACAGGGAGAAGGAATCATTTCCGACCCTATGAAGTATGTATATTCTTGATCAGCATCAACAGCCGAGTCGATAAAGCCATTTCAGTCTATCTGCTGTCCGAATGAACAAAGAGATCTCAGAGATGGTAAGAGATAGACGTTTGACATTTATGGAACATACATCACATATGTACTTCTTATATTTCAATGTTTGCCACACTTCTCCCACGTCATATCGCCCACAGTTTTGAAGATAGATGATTCGTACGTTCTAGAGATATTTAATCAAGATTATAAATAATTATTTATCGATCTACCAAAGAAATAATGAAGAACGGATGAGCGATACAAAAACTATGAGCAAAAGAATGTTCGCTGCCGCAGCGCTTCTTTCAGCTGCTCCACAAAGAATACTTGTTACACCCGTTACTTGTAGAGTAAAAGGGAACTCTAAAGTCGTGCAAATGTATGTAACAGGCAGAAGGAATCATTTCCGAACCTTTAAGCATATATGTGGTCGGGTGTGGCTTAGTGGTTAGAGTGTTGGCCTGCTGTGCGGAAGGCGTGGGTTCAATCACGCCTCGGACTATCTAATAAAAAATCACAATCAAATTACACATCCGGTCACATTCACCAGCACTGAAGTAACTAGCCATGAAAAAGCAAAATTCTCAACCTTTGCCGTTCGGATTTGGCGTTTAACTGTAGGTCCCTTTCTCTTGTGCGAAAAATTATAAGCACACACGCAAGAGATTGAGAGAAGCTTGGCTTGGCCCTTTGGATCTGTTGAGCCATGTAAAGAAGAGTTTACACACCAGCACAACATATGCATTATAAGGTTGAGGTTTTATGTTTCTTGCAAAAAAAAATGCAACTAACACTAAGTCCTCTTACACAGACGCTAAGACCACAAACACTAGTATACAGGTGGAAAACAAAAAGTGAACTTGAAAAAATCAGTTTTTAGCGACTGTCGCATAACTTTATTTTTGTCTTAGAGTTGCTGTTTCTGCCCACCGCAAATTTCGGTCGGAGTGGCTTAATAATTTTTGCTCGCTACGAAATAATGATGGACATGCATTTTGAGCTGCATGTGACAAGTGCTCACTTAACCACCTAACGCCTCCACAAACACGACATGCTAGCTGTGCATATCAGGCATCAAAGGAAAACGAAGTAAAAATAGATGGTTTTACAAGTAAAAAAATTTCACACATCAAGCAGGTTCACAATGCGGTATATGCGCTCATAATGTTCCTTAAGCCCATATGACACGACATTAATTACTTCATCGTCTATCATATGTACACAAGGTCACACTTTTTATATTTGTGGTATTAAACAGTTGGAAAATGGCAAAAGGTGTGTTTAGCGAGGAAATTTGCAGTTTCCCCATTGAGAGCGTCCACTCCGCGGAGTACATGTGGAATAACACAAGTGATTATCTATGTTTTCTACCATCGAATGCGTTTCTAGGTTGTCCTCCATTAAAAAATTCTGGAAAACTTGTGCAGTATGTTTTGGAGTTCTATTCATTGGTTGAAACAAAACTTGGAAGCGAATAGCCAATATTCCAAACGCGTTCTCCACCACTCCCCGATTTGGTGATAGCATATAACTAAATTGTTGACGGCTTTATACATATATAGTTACATTAAGGCTTAGTCTTGCTAGGATTAGCCTTAAGAAAAGGGTGCCCGGCTTCAGCACCAGGGCAACCAGTAATGTGGATGAGACTTCTTCGCCAAATCCGTGGTTGGTTCCAGCACCGGGGTAGCCAACGTTTGGAGTAGACTTCCTTGCCTAATCCAACTGTTGAGCGTTTGGATGGTTGTGGACTCCTTTCCGCAACTATTTAACCCCAGTAAAGGAACAACTTTAATTAGCTTAGTAATTTTAATTTATTGCGATCCGATCTCTTGTGCGGTCTGTACCAAACTAAATCGTTCAGCTAACTTGTGCATGCGTCTTCTCTTATTCTTATGCTCTATGCTTTGTGCTTATACTATGTGTACATGTAATTGAATGAGAGCTTACGATATAAATAATAGGGTGTCTTATTTGTATATGTAACTCCCCCACAACAAGTTTCAAGAATCTTAATTTTTGAAATACAAACAAAAGAGTAGCGATTTTATAAATGTTCACATGAATACTTTTCTTAAATTAGTTTTGTAATTTTAACTTTGAAATTTATTTCTTCTTTTGACTTGGTCTTTGTATATTTTCTTATTTTTCTCTTCGCTTGATACTAAGTAGTTTCCTTCTTGGCTATAATCTTGAATAAACTTATATTTAGGATTTGATTTTCCAACTTTATAGTTTTTTACATAATTGTTTTTAAAACTAACGTTATTTTCAGTGTTTTCTTTTTGGCTTGATTGCTCCTTATTACGTTTAATTGTTTCTGATAATTTTAGCAGCTGCTCCGAGCTAAGTAAGTTATTCAAAATGTCTATCGGTTTATATTTTGTAGTATAATGAATTGTATTGTTGTAGTGCACAATTGCTTTAAATACTTTGTTTTGGGTAGTATCTTCGTTTTTGGTATCTGCGTTGAATAATCTAATGTGTTCATTCAAGGTTAAGTGGAGTCTTTCAACGTCTGAGTTTCCAGTTTTTTTGTAAGGGGTCGTGAAATGAATTTCTATATTATTATCTATGAGAAATTGCTTTATTAAAACGATATTAAATTCATTATCCGTTACTATTAGCTTTGGTTTTCCTAAGCATTGGATTCGTTCTTTTATTGCTTTTAACAGAGAAATCCAAGACCTATCTTTTAGATAATGTGCAGTAGCGTATTTTGTAAGCTTGTCAATCGTTGTAAGATACATGATATTTCGTTGGGGGTACCAAATATCTAGGTGTATTATATCGTTATGTTTCGAAGGAGTTTCTGTAATATTTAGGTTATATTTTATAGGATTTCGATCGTATTTAGCAAGGTTACATATTTTACAATTGTTAATATATTTTTGAATTTCTTTTTGCAGGTTTGGGTAGTAGTATTGTTTTTTTATTTCTAAAAAAACTTCGTTTATTCCTCTATGATTATTTTTTAGATGTTCATCCTCAATTATTTTCAAAATTTTTTCTTTGTCTGTAATGTCGTCCAATAGTAAGCATGATCTTATTACTTTTAAATTTCTATTGCATGCGAAATATTGTCTATAACATTCTTGAATTTTGACGTACAATTTAGTATCTTCACAATGTATTGCGATTAGACCTTTTTCAGGAAGGACTTCCTGCAAGAGTTTTAATATATTTAAGTCATTTCCGTTTGTCATTACAAGGTGTCTCATTTTTCCTTTGTACAAGATTTTAATGGTTCGTGATTCGTTTTCTGATTTTTTTATTACCATTTGTATTTTATATATGTTGAGGGCATTTTCTGTCATTTTTATTAAGTTAAGACTATCAGATTGAGCGCTGTGAACAGTTTCACAATCGTCAGATTGGCTTGAAAATAGTTGTATTAAATCTGTTTCAAATTCGTCAAGATTTTTAGTTTTTTTGTTCATTTGTACTGGTTTATCAAGTTCCACCAAAAATATGTCAATACTATCGATATGGATTGTTTCGTCATTATCCGTTTTTGAATTGCATGGATTTTCAGGGTCGACTATCCTACTTAGTCCGTCTGCTAAAACATTCTCTTTACCCTTTATAAATATTACGTCGAAATCGTATTCGTTCAATTGAATCTTCCACCTTTGAAGTTTTAAGTTCGGTTCTTTTAAGTTGTTAAGCCATACTAATGGACGGTGGTCGGTTTTAACTACGAATTTTCGGCCGTATAAGTAGTAGTGAAAATGCTTTATGGCCCAGAAAATAGCTAAGAGTTCCTTCTCAATAGTGCTATAGTTTAATTCATGACTTTTGAGGGTACGACTGGCATAGCAGATTACTTTGTTTTCTTGCATGAGCACAGCTCCTAATGCATAGTTGCTGGCATCAGTAATAAGTGTAAACTGCTTGCTAAAGTCAGGGTACACTACTATCGGATCACTTTTAATTATCATTTTTAGCTTTTCAAATGATTCTTTATATTCTGTGTCTTTTGTATCAATTTTAGAATTTTTTTTCAAATATTTTATTAAGTGTCGTGCAATTTTAGAATAGTCTCTTATGTAACGCCTCAGGTAGCTGGTCATCCCTAAAAAGCTTTTAATTTGTTTTTGCGTGGTTGGCAATTTTATTCCATCAATTGCTTCGACTTTATTTGGACTTGGCTTTAGTCCATCTGTATTTATTATATGTCCTAAAAACTCAATTTCGCTCTTAACAAACTCACATTTGTCGACTTGGAGTTTTAGGTTTGCGTTGGCAAGACAGCTTAAAATTTGGGTAAGATGCTCAACATGTTCTTCGATGGATTTCGAAAAAATGAGAATATCGTCCATGTAGACTAAGCAAAAGCGGTCTATAAAGGCTCTGAGTATAGTGTTCATAAGTTTTTGAAAGGTTGCGGGCGCATTGCGGAGACCGAATGGCATACGCAAAAACTCGTAATGCCCATTGGCAGTAGAAAATGCTGTCTTTTGAATGTCATCCGCATTCATTTCTATTTGATAGAAACCTTTAGCGAGATCCAGTATAGAGAATATTTTGCAGCCACCAAGCTTGTCGAATATTTCATTAATATTGGGAATAGGGTATCGATCTTCGACAGTTTGTTCATTCATTTTTCTATAATCGACAACTATTCGCCATTTCTGTATGAATGAAGCATCTAATTTTTTTTGAACTACCCATACGGGACTGTTATAGGGACTATTCGAATGCCTAATTATTCCTTGTTTCAGCATTTCTTCTATCTGCCTATTTACTTCGTTTTTATGAGCTTCAGGATACCTATACGCTTTTGAATAAATAGGTATGTCAGTTTTGGTAGTAATCTTGTGTTTTATTTCGCTCGTGAAGGTTAAGTTGTCTCCTTCTCTATAGAAAATATCTTCGAACTTGCTGAGAACAGTGTTTAGTAGCAGTTTGGATTTGGAATCAAGGTGATCCATGCGAATCAAATGGCTCATGTTCACTTCAGCGTTGTTTATTTGTTTTAAGTTTTGTATATACAAATCTAAGGTTACGTTGTTTAGCATAAGTTTTTTCTCAGGGTAATTTATAATTGCATTTAAATCTCGTAGTATATTTCCCCCGATTATGCCATCGAAATTATGGTGAAAATTGTATTCCAAGAACTCGCACCAATAATTGTCCATTTGGAATTCCTTAAATGAAGGAAATCTACAAAGTGTGTTTACTTTGATAATATTTCCCATAGCTTTGACCTCTACGTCGACATTTACTCTCCATTTTGGATGGCAAACTTTTTCGTTAATGATGCTGAAATCTGCTCCAGTATCAATAATGAAAAAAAGATCTCTAACAGGGGTTTTAATTTTTATATAGGGTAAATTTCTGGTCCCTCTGATCGAAAATTTGCGTTAATTTGACCTACATCCATAGGAGCAGGAGAATTATTATTATGAGAGCTATTTGTATTGGCTGATTGATGAGTATGAGTAGTATTAGTAGACATACGGGAGTTACTAGAAAAATTATCAGGGTTTTTGTAATTCGAATTATTTCTGTTTCCCTCGTATTTCTTAGAATATCTCCTATTTGAGCTGCTGGGATTATCGTCGGTCGGTTGCTGAGGTTCATTAGAAATTTGGTCGTTGTTATTCTGACTGTCGTTGCTGAAATTAGTTCTGAAACTAGTTTTATTGAATTTATTTTTTCGAATTGGCCCATAAAGTGTATAACATTGGTGTCGGGCTTCTTCAATAATTTTATACGCGTCATCTAGTGATTTTGGATCTCTGGCGAAAATCATAGTTTTAGTAGGCTCTGGTAAATTTTCGCGAAAGACTCTAAGTGCAATCCGATTAACTTCAGTTGTAGTATACGTCTCGTCAGAATGTGTTAGTATTCGGTTGTGCAATCTGTTAGAAATTTCGTTAATCTTGTCATAATATTGCTCTATAGTCGACTCAACCCTACACAATTTAAGCATGTCCATTAGTTCATCGCTGTTTTCTTTTTCGCCAAAATGTTTAATCAAAATTTCTTTTAATCGATCCCAAGAATCCACGTTTCCATATCTGTGCAAAACAGGTCTTGTTAATCCAGTACAATTGCTTTTTATATAGCTGAATAAAATATTTTTAGATTGTACATCGAACGAATCAATTGCTGGTATAAGTCTGTCAACTTGCTCTAGAAAATCTGGTAGCTGATTTTTATCCGAACCGTCAAAATCTTGTATAGCCTTTATACAATTTAAATAAAGATTAAATGCCGCTAAATGTTCTGAATTCATTATGATGCTTGCGAATAATTATATAGATTAACAAAGGTAAACTCGTTATTTAGTTTCGTTTCCTTCGTATTTGTCCCACTGTTGGCAGGTGCCTGCCCACGCATAGAAAACGGTAAATAATAGATATGTACGCCGAACACGATGATGACGATCAAGCTTGAAATCCAAGTTGACAGCGTGAACCTTCTGCGATTAGGTTATTCAAGCCGGTAAATGATCATTAAGCCCTTGGTGATAAGACTTGCATGCAGCGTCCATAGGCTGTAGCTTTCGTGATGATCATTAACCTCTGCTGGTACACTTACATGCCGTTAATTTTTGTGCCATGTGCCATGTGCTTCTGAATAATCTGGAGCGCAGCTTTGATTGAAAAATGCAGAGAAATGTGTAATCCATGTACTTCATTATACGTGGTGTTTTAGAGTGGTTTTAATCCTCGTCGCCAGTTACATTAAGGCTTAGTCTTGCTAGGATTAGCCTTAAGAAAAGGGTGCCCGGCTTCAGCACCAGGGCAACCAGTAATGTGGATGAGACTTCTTCGCCAAATCCGTGGTTGGTTCCAGCACCGGGGTAGCCAACGTTTGGAGTAGACTTCCTTGCCTAATCCAACTGTTGAGCGTTTGGATGGTTGTGGACTCCTTTCCGCAACTATTTAACCCCAGTAAAGGAACAACTTTAATTAGCTTAGTAATTTTAATTTATTGCGATCCGATCTCTTGTGCGGTCTGTACCAAACTAAATCGTTCAGCTAACTTGTGCATGCGTCTTCTCTTATTCTTATGCTCTATGCTTTGTGCTTATACTATGTGTACATGTAATTGAATGAGAGCTTACGATATAAATAATAGGGTGTCTTATTTGTATATGTAACTATATTCCATGAGAGCAAAGGCGTCATCGGCTACGAATATATACGGAAACACAAAGATGATTCTTTTGTAATTGAAATAGGTAGTCCCGGCTTTGGACAACGCTCATATATTGCAATGCTTGCCATCGTAGATCCCTATAATTTATAAAAATCTTTTCCCCATTCCGTGCTTGAAGATGGAAATGCCAAGTACTTCTTGTTCATCACGGAATAAATTATAGGGATTGTATCCTTTAAAATTTTGGAAATGATCGACTGGTGGATTCGAAATGTCAATTGCAACGACATTTGACTTTCACCTGTAGCCAAATAACGTAATGGGACTTGTAACCTTTCTGCATGTCCAATGCATACCGTATCCCAGTGTCCTGCTTCTGAATATATGACCTTAACACATTTAGAAGCAATCTAAATTAGAGAGGGGTAATGCGAAGCACAGTCTTGTGTATTCTCGTGTCCTCGTCCATGATCTCCGGCAGCAATTTATGAAAGAAGCCTTCTTGATCGCGATGCATTAGCCAAATCGCCGAAAATTTCTTTTACTTTTTTAATATGTGGCGTATAATTTTAGGCATGCTGAATATAGCAGCAAATGGTTTCCAATATTGTCCATTTTGATGGATACAAAACAAATCAATGATGAAATAATAAGTTTTGAAGTACAATTTAATGCATTAATCTATCGGTCAATGGCAATCGAAATCGGTATATTTTTTGGCATTTTTTCAGTATTCAGTATTTTTCTAGCAATTTATCGATAAGGCGAACTTATTGCATTAAATCAGCGATGCCCAGCCGTATGCTCTTTGGGTAAGTTTTGTTATTGTAATTGCACCAAACATAGGAAATCAATGATCGTATACATGCAGGGCGCGAGGCATACAAAACGACACACACGATGACGATTTCGTGTGTATGCGAAGCGTAGAACAAAAACCGGGTTTGTTCTCTTCTTTGATTGGTGTTTGCGAGCGCAAGCAAACTGACCAAACAATTTCATTATTGGTATTGGTGCTTATCTTTGTGAGTATTGATTTTGTTTTTACTTGTAATTTAAGAATTCTCAAGAAATGGAATGGATGTATATTTTTACGTTAATGTGAACTGTGCACTGTGTGACTAATGCAGTAAGATAAGTTAACAAAACTTGTAGCACTAGTATGAATAATAATAATATTAAAAAAAGAGATATTTTTAATTCAATTAAATGAAAATATACAGAATAAGTAAAGAAAATTTTGTTGGATATTGAATATTGCCTGTTTGGTTGTTTTAATGTTAATAAGTATATTAATACATGAAATATTTTTTGTTTTTATTTGTAAGTTTAAGAAATGAAATGGATGTACGATTTTACGTTACTGTCAAAGAGATAATTGAAAAATATAGCATGAATAAGAAAATTTTGTTTGGCTCTTTCTACGAAAGTGTTTCTTTTTTTAACTTTTTTAGGTGTATTTTTATACCCGTTACTCGTAGAGTAAAAGGGTATACTAAAGTCGTGCAAATGTATGTAACAGGCAGAAGGAATCATTTCCGACCATATAAAGTATATATATTCTTGATCAGCATCAACAGCCGAGTCGATATAGCCATGTCCGTCTGTCTGTATGAACACCTAGATCTCAAAGACTAGAAGAGCTAGAGCAACCAAATTGGAAATGTAGACTCCTATTGTCTGCACGCAGATCAAGTTTATTTCAAATTTTTGCCACGCCCACCCCCGCCCCCACAATAAAAAATGTTGAATAACTCCCACAATTTTTGAGATATCGATCTTAAATTTAAAACTTACATTCGCAACATCTATAAGCCCACCAATTTTCATCAAGATCGGATGATAAATAGCCGAGTTAAAAAAATGTTGCATACTTTTCGGCTGTCTCACCTCAGGCACACAGGATGGCTATTAAACATTTCTATGCATGAGTAACGGGTATATCGAAGTCGGTTAGAGCCGACTTTAACTTCCGCTCTCGTTTTTTTTAGCAACCGTGATTGAATCAGCTGTCTGCCTGTCAAGAAGCTGCGCATTAGCTTTTCGACGGAACGGAAATTTTATTTTGTCTGAGTTCGACCGAGCGTAAGAGGCCAGTCGGAACTTTACGAAAGCTTTCCGACACACTTTTTTTATATGGAGTTGAATCGATTTAGTTTGTCTGAGTACTAAGCTTATGACTTGAAATATTCGAAGTATCGACTAAAAATACTTGGTATAATCGTATTTAAAAATTTACTTACGTGCTTTACGGAATAGGCGTTGGTGGTTAGGCTTATTGCCTTTTCTGTAAAGGGTACTGTCAAATCTGATTAAATCCGATCGACTATATCAAACGTAGTGAATTTTGAGGTTTAAACAGATTTGCAAGAGTGCACTAGCTCAATTTTTTAAGTCTTTTGGTGCTGATTGGACAGAGTATAAATTTGTAGTCTTAAATAATGAAATTTTCAATAAATTGATCTTTGGAAATGATTTGGAATTCATTGTCCTTAAAAAGTGGAGAAACTAACAAATCTCATACTGATAGATAGATACACTTGGGGGCATCTACATAGTTCTCCAACTTTGAAATGCTCACAAATGATTTTTTAATGAATATAATGCGCATACAATGATTTAATCAAACTTATGAGATATAGTTATAGATGCATTTCTATTTCTTTTGGCTATCCTTTCCATCACTCTTCTTGTCCTTGTCTTTGTTAAGCGACCCAACCGCATCACGCACTGCCTCGGACTGAGGATCAACCCCAGGAAGATTCTCTAAAACGCTTTGCAAAAAGGCAGGGTCACCAATGACTTCCGAGTAATCCTCATCGACATCCATAGGCGCGTTGGCGTCATCAGTTTTCGGGCGCTTGGCCTGCTGGGTAACGGTATCGTCGGCTGCATCTTGCATAGACATTTGCATAGCAAAGGCTATTTGCTCCTCTTCTGTCATGTTGGCGAAGTCGGGCAAATTATCCTCTGGTGTTTCAGTAGATAAAGCCAACGCACGCTGCAGCATTGCTTCTTCCGAATTCGACTCGTCTGCGATAGCAATTCCTCCAGAAACAGTTTCGCCGCCACTTATTGCCGAGCCAGCTACGGCATCGTTGCCAGCTGATCCAGGGTTGTCGGCGCCAGCTCTACGTTGCTCACTTTCCTGACGCTGGCGCTGTTCCTCCATGGACACACGCAGAGCGAGGGCCAGCTCCGGATCTTCATTGGGATCAACTCCAAACTCAAACACTGTACCACCCAGACCAGCTCCACCCAAGCCGTCCTCCCCTTGAATAATTGGCGATGACAGCAAGGCATCGGACAAAGCAGATCCACGGGGAACACTAACCAGATGAGAGCCAGTACCATCCTTGCCATTTAGAGCGTTAATGAAAGCGGTCAGCGTTTCATTGTTGTTTCCGTGATCGCCAAAGCTGACAATGTCCACGTTGACCTTCTCCTTTTTGAGGCGTTTCGCTTGCTTGACCAACTCACCCTCCTCGTTATTTATAGGCGAACCGACAAAGACAACGATGCGCATCTTGTGGTTCTTGCCCTGGCGATGTTTCAATACCAAGTGGGCAATCCGAATTCCAGTAAGCAGATTAATCTCGCCCTTCGGCTGAATTAGATGCATCTTGGAAAATATGCGTCCGACATCGCTGGTCAGAGTCGCCAGCACTTCCACGGTGCTGCAGGGAATAATAATAAAATGCAAACCTTGACAGGGTCAAGAGCAATACTCACTTCGATAGGGTCATCAAACCAACATTATTTTCCGGATTGGATCTCAGCTTGGTGAGGCAAACAAGATTTATGCCATCCTTTTGGACGTTCAGTCGAGTTGGAAAGTAATCACCATTGCGCTGGTAATCGCTGTTGTCGAAACTGCAAGTTGAAAACGTCCGTTATAATAATTATGTAGATAGGTATATTTGTAACATTGGATTATTTACCAAATCATAGTACTTTCCAGGACCATTTTTGTATTTTTGCTTGTCACTTCGCCACTGAACTGTAATTGCGACAGCAACACAGGGTTGCTTGGGTTGGTGAACAATAAATTTTGTACAGAGTTGTGAGTCGATAACATTTAATTCACACATCGTTACATTCAGGTGCCACGAATGAGAATGGAACACTACTTGTTGTAGTTCACTTAAGCCAACATGGAAAATAACCCATTTTCCACATCTAAATACTATTTAACTTAAAATTTGGTAAAGGTAATACTTATTTGTAAAAGGAAAACTATGAAAATAAAAAATTATTTTAGCAGAGCTTGGAAAAACGCTTCTCAAACATTGCCGTTCGGATTAAGCGTTAAGCTTGACCCTTTCTCTTATGCGAAAAGTAGAACACAAAAAAAACGAAAGACAAAAACTAAGAGATTGAGAAAAGCTCGTCTTGTGCTCTTATAAATAAAGTATAGAACTGCATATTTCCAACCCACACACCAAATTTCCAGTTCATAGCTTAAAGCTAGGTACTCAGACGCTGGCAAAATTGTTACATGCTAATTACATTGCTCTGAAAATGCGCTGAGAAAATTATCAGGGCTCGTTGTCAGAACGCGTACTGACCAACCAATAAAGCGCTATGAGAATGAGCATGGACCTGCCAACTCGATTTTTTTTTTTAAATCTGATAAATTGTAGCAGGGAGTCTTAGAATTATGAAACTTGTTTGATGATTGTCAGAGGTAACTACGAGAATTGAGCAAACAATTTGAAACTTAAAGCAAAGAAGACAAAGAAACTACAATTATTTGGACAACTGCGAGGTGGACAAACAAAGTGGGCGAGCATTTCGATACCGGCAGCTTCAACATTTGTGGCGGCGAATCGTTTACTGTATGCTTCTCCCGTTGATATGGCTGGTATGCCACTTGTCCATTGTGTACACACCACCCAAGTCTAAGCCTCCACAGCCCACTGAACGGCCAAACAGCCCTAAGCCATTGCAGTCTCCATAGCCCATTATAGTAGTGGCTCTTCCGGCATACTGTGGTAGCTTCCGTTGCTGGCGCCGCTCCCGTGGCTACTGAAGTGGCCACCTAACAGCCACCTTTAAATCCGTTTTCACCTAGTTGTTCCTCCTCTAATACGCCTGGCGAATATGATCTGCTTCCAGTGCATGGATCTGGCAGTGGCTATGTCTAATACCCCTGGTTTATTTTGCGGCTCTTCTAATTCTAATCTCACGATTACAAACATTTCATAATTTGATCCAGCTACTGCATGGGCCTTTTCAGGTTGTACGTGAAGTCAAACGATGTCTTTTTGGGTGGACGACCCAAGTCAAGCGGATTCAGACTTCCAAGTCCAACTATTTTAGCGCTTTGCGTAATATTGTCGTTCACTAACTGATTGTCTGCAGAGGTCAGTGTGCAGCATGTACCTGCACACGTGTTTGTTATCTTTGCGGCACTTCAATTATGACAGGAAGCTTGATCGTTCTCTTCTCTTTATTTTGTTAGTTCGCTAATTCCACTCGAAGCAATAGTGCTTTTCTCCTCTTCCTCTTTGTCTATTTCGGCGATTTCAATGCAGTTCGAATTCTTGTTGCTGACTTTGTCTTCTGTGTCATATTAATTTTTTACTCACACAATTTTAATTTCGCCCATCCTCGTCGCCAATTTTCATTATGCGCGAGGTTATTTAATAGAGAATATTTATAAATTATATTAGAATATGAATACAACATTCCTCGTTGGATACTAGCTATTTTCATTTTTATATTTCAATTGTCAATGGGTCTAGACCGATAAGGGAAGGGGTGCGGCCTTATGACGGGAATTCTGAAATTTCCTTTATAATTTAATAGATTACTTTAAAATAAATGAATAAATGTATTAGGTAATTTTCCTCCCATGTCCTTGAGATAAAGTTTCAAATCCTTTTTTATATCCTGTACCCATTGAAAATGGGAAAAAGGGGATCATGAAGTTGTGCAAATGTATGTAACTGAGATTTTTCCCAAAATCAGCAATAGATGGCGCCACTACTGTGACCATTTGCTTGGCTGTTTGTTATACGGCAGCTATACGATATATTCATCAGATTTTGACCAAACTGCCCAAAATTGGGTGGAAACTGATAATATTCATAACTGGAAAGTATAAAGACGCTACTATTGAAAAAACAGTTTTCTCACTAGAAATATTTTTTCGACCGATCGTTCCTATGACAGCTATATTCTATAGTCATGTGCAGCGTATTTGTACAAAAGGATTCGTGCAAAGATGGGTTAAGATAGCTTTAAAACTGACTAGCATAGTAACAGACGGACATGGATATATCATCTCAGCTCGTCATGCTGATCAAGAATATGTATACTCGGGTATTTTCTTGGGATCTGCTGGCCAATATGTAGGCCTACCCGGAGATACATATTCAAGTTTTTTTTGATGCGCGCATGAGTACGCTATAGAGTTGTTTCCCTTTTGGATTAGTCAGTCTTGAGTCTCAGTGGGGATGTTTCAGGTTATAGTCACCAGCGGCTAAAAAGCGCTGAACAAGTGTATTAAAGAAATCTAGAAATTGATTTTCTGATATTGCGAAGCGTGGCGGACAATAAATCGCCGACAAGGTGATATTGCCTCGTTTAGATTCCACACATATTGATGTGGCTTGAAGGTAGTTTTCCGAAAATGGGATTTCGTGGGAGACTGTGGCTGTGGCTCTATCCATTCCTAGTTTCAAAGCACTTGGAAAAAAACGCCTTGGGTAGTACTCGTTGGGGTAAATGATGATCTAGCAGCTTTGGTAAAGAAAACTCCAGGAGTCGATTGCGAGGTTGTTAACTGATTATGGTTTCAAATGGAGCGTGCAAATGCTGTGCGCGTATAAATCCTGGTCTTCAGATCTATGTAGACTGGGAAACCTCTGTAATTTGCAGTGTGGTTGCCTCTATAGTTACTGCATTTATCAGACGTGTCCTCCTTGCTTGCAGGACATGTGGCAGATTTGTGCAACTCTCCGCATGCTACACAAACAGGTCGCAGATCGCAGAAAGCTTTAGTGTGTCCGAATTCTTGGCAATTGGTACATTGCACTGGATTTGTACGTTTGTGGGGCTCCTCTATAGATATTTTGCGGTGCAATAAAAACTGTAGGTGGTAAATTTTGTGCATATAATTTATTTTGGGAGCTGTGTCTTCCTGACCTAGCTCAACTTGGAATAGTGTCAGGGGTATTTTGACCTTGTTCATAAGGTTTGTTACGAACTTGACCTTAAATGCATTTTCTTCCAAGGCAGTGCCGACTTCCGTTGATGGTACACTTGATTCAAAGCCTTTGATTACCGCTTGTAGGCCTTTGTACCTTTTTAGTTTTTAATTCTAGTAGTTTTTGTTTTCAGTTCTTAAGTATTTGGCGAAAGTGCGATAGTTTGTGTGTTAACTTGGAGCTTCGTTTCGCGAATGTTGCCTTTACTGACTGATTTCACATAAAAGTTGTTGTTGCCTATTAGTGGCATAAGCTTTGTAACTAGGGTCTCGTAGATGTTTTCTCTTTTATAGGTTGGTGGAGGCCTTGGTTTTGCGGGATTTTTTAGCCTTTTCATCGCAGTCAGCATCAAGCTGTTTTCAAGAATTTGGAACCTATTTCCAGTGAGGGAATCTTTGTCCACAGGTAAATCACTTGTTTTGTTAATTTTTGGAGTGTTGCCGTTTTTTTTTTTGTTTCATGGTTATAATATTCGATTGTTTATTTGTACATACCGATCGATACCAGTCTGTACATATGAGCGGGTGGCTGGTGTTGTCCTTCCTTGTGTGTATGCTGGTATAAGTGCGTGCTGCGTTGACATTATTGGAAGATGGTTGGTGGTGATCGATTTATTTTTCATATTTGTTGTGCTTGTTAACGTTGATTGAGTTGTGGTAAGCGTTGCCATACTGATCGTGGGCAGAGGGGAGGGAGGGGCATTGGGCACTCAATTTCGGAGCGGGAGAAAGAGAGCTTACGTTCACAACACTTGTCTGTTATAGCGTGCTGGTGGGTTCGGAAGAGACTACTGCGAAGTAAGCATTGTTGCGCTTTATAGAAAGCCGGTGATCGTCTTGCTGCTGTTGCATTTGAGCAGTGAGTTCTCTCTGATTTATGGTGTTGTTGGTACTTTTGCAGCTGCAGTTGTTGTATTTCTATAAGTTGTCATTTAATTCAATTATATTTATTTTAAAATCAATTAAATATTATTTGACAACACAACGTTTTTAAAAGAATCTCGAGAAGATCACGTCTGACCTTTTAAGAAATTATATTGTGGCCATACCAGCAGTTCCAGCACAGTCTTGCCGCGACAATAGCATGTATTGAATATACCTAAGGAGTTTTGCAATGTTTTAACCAAGACTGCAAACCGGTCCGAAACCGAACCCCTGAGAACCATTTCGGTTCGGGTTTTTTGGGGTTCGCGAACCGGACCAAGAACCAGGCGCTCTATATTTTTGACTCTTCGAACCTGAACCCGGACCGGACCACTTTATTGGAAAAATGAGGTTCGGTTCACCAATTTAATTAATTTATTCAACGATACATCCAGGGAAAAATTGGAAATTTCTGAAGATTTTACTATAGATAGATAGATAGATAGATGATGTTTAATTTTTTCATATACATATACATTGTTTGTGCTGCAGATTGTATACTTATCCAAAAGATAAACATTAATAAAGCTTGGTTTGTAACCGTCAGCTATTCTTCTGTTGTTTTAACAACCTTTACAATTATTATACATTTATGTATTATCATTATGACATTTGTATTAAAAATCTTCATTAAAAATATGTTTCCTATATATTATAGCCCCCTCAGTAAATCTAGCCAGATTCTTCCATGCCAGTTCTCCATTCAAGGTCATGAATACCTCTTCTGCTGTAAGTGTGCCTTTCTCAAACCAACGCAGACGGAATTCCCTTAGAACCGGGCATCGCCCCACAAAATGCTATATGTCTTCCATCTCCTTGATATTACATAGTGAGCATAAGCCACCGTTAACGGTCCTTTTTGGACAGCCATTCAACCATAGCAACCATGTTATTTCCGATTGTCGGAACAGCTCGTTGCAGTATGAAGGTCCTACTTCACGCTTTAAGTCTTTATATATCCTCACTGCGCTTCCTGCGGCCTTGAGTAAGTGTTGGTATCGACTCTCTTCTTTAAGCGCAGTGAGTAGCTGTATGTTGCCTTCAATCCATCCAAAGTGCGATGCGTTGCTCTCCAGAGTTACTCCATTTTGTTCGCACCCGTCTTGAAGCTTAGAAAACCATCCCAAGCTACTGTGCATCAATTTCCTAGCTAGGACATGCGGAAGTCGAGATTCTTCATACTCAAATAGTACTCGTGCCAGGTATTTAAGATGAAGAGTTAAGCTGTAAATGTGCCCATCCTCCAGTCCTGCCTCTATTGCCAAAATATAATTTGGCGTACAGTCTGGCAGCTTTAGTATCCTCTTAATAAAATATCGCTGTAATTGATCCGCCTCGTCGCTTATTTCTCCTCCCCATATTTAAGCTCCATAACACTGCACAGTTCTGCTGATAGCGTTGAATATTTTCCATTTTGCAGCTAGATTTAGGGTTCCCTTGTTTAAAAATTTTGCCCACAATGAGTTTATACTCGCCTTCGCTTCTCTCGTTCTTGCTGCCCCATGTTTTTTGAAGCTCATTGTTGGCGTCAAAACAACTCCAAGGTATTTGTACTCGTGTACTACCATCACCTGCTCTGTCTGAAATGTCCAATTTTCCAATGCTGACAGTCTGCCTCCTTTTCGGAATACCATGATCTCGGACTTCGCTTTAATCACTTCCATGCCCCATAATGGGCAGTATAACTCCAGTTTTCCAATCATTAGTTGAAGCGTTGAGGGATTGTCCGCTACGATGACAATATCGTCTGCATACAATAACAGCCTTATGTTGGTGTTCTCAATGTACAGGCCACCTCCTATGTGCTCGTGAAGATCATCCAGGTACAGCGCAAATGGCAGTGATGACATCAGACATCCTTGTTTCACTCCGTTTATTGTTTGAAACCGCACCGAGAGCTCGTCTCCTGTCCAAACAGTACAGTTCGTTTGCGAGTATATTTTTTCAATAATCCGTATCATCTTACTGGACACACCTTGTCGTTGTAGCTTTTATATGAGAAGCTGACGAGGTACTCGGTCAAACGCAGCCTTGAAATCCACAAAGTAAGCATAGACTTTTTTCTTCTCCTCAAACTTGATTCGTACAATGGAGGCCAAGTTGAAAAGGTTGTCAACCGTCGAGTATCCGCGACGAAAGCTAGCTTGGAATTCGTTTAGTTTGCTGTGCTTTTCTACCAACATTGTAAGCCTGGTCGTAAGTATACTCATTAGAAGCTTCGCTGCACAATTCATTAAAGATATACCACGATAGTTCACTGGACTATTTATATCTCCCTTTTTATGAATTGGGAAGATTATACTATTAATGAAACTTTTTTCGAGACAGTTGCTATTAAGTTCTCTATTGTAAATAATCACCAACTCTTCAAGCAGCTCGTTGGGGGCGTTTTTAAAAAACTCGTAGGAGACTCTGTCTTCTCCTGGTGCTTTGTTTGGCTTGGCTTTGGCTAGTGCAATATAAAGCTCCTCCATTGTAACAGTTGTATCTAGGTCTGGATCCTTAATATAAGTCGGTGCATAGTGAATGTTCATAGCGCTTTGTTCCGGGTTAAGAAGGTTTTCGAAATGACTTTTAAATTCCCATGCAGCAATTTCGGTCCCTATTTTTGGGGCAATTCCTCTGATTTCTCTGGCTATCTTCCACCATTCTTTGCTATCTCTTATCAGAGTTATTCGCGCTTCAAGATCCTGGTCATATTCGAGTTTGCTTTTAACACATAGAGCCTTGTACTCCTGTTGAGCCGTTACATAAGCCCGTTTATCTTCTACCAACCCTGATATTCTGAAGACGTCCAACGCGGCAAACACAGTCTGTCTCTTCTTATAGCATTTCCAATTAAACCACCTGTTGATAAAATGTACTGAGGCGTTGCTCGTATTGCTGCGTGCTGCTTTTTTGATTGCCGTTGTGATTTCCTCAATTGTTAAGTATTGATTTTCAATTTTCAGGTCCCTAACGCGTCTCTGAACCATTTTCCTGTACTCGTTCTCATATTGATTGATCCATGATCATTTCGGAAACAATTTAAGTTTCTTCTCCGGTGTTGTAGATCCCAAGATTGCGACTTTCAGAACTATAGGGATGTGGTCGGACCAGATGTTGCTCTCCACCTCGAAAGTTAATACACTTTCCAAAATCGCACTATCACGCACGTTCTTATTAATAAAGGTGAAGTTTCCATTCATGTCTCCAATCGTTCTGCCATTCAGAATAGTCAGTCCTCTGTTGTCTGCGAATTTCATGAATTTCCTTCCGTTTGCATTAACAATTACGTCTTTGGAGTGTCTAGTATCCGCTCCATTTGTAAACGCTTCTAAAGTGACTTCATCCAAAAATTTGTTGCTCACACCCAATACGCGAATTGGTGTCACCAATCACAATTGCATTTACAATTTCATTTTCGAATAATTCCTTAATCTGTTCGAGATCTGATGCCCAAGTAGCCGCTCTGAGGTATAATGGAATTATGGTGTATAGGCTGTGTGGAGTTTGGATCCTTAACTGCTGAATTCCAGAAAGCGATTCGTGCCTGTGTGCTATATTTTTCTCCGCCAGCTTCCGACTTAAGCCCATAACTGTGCCGCCAGTTGCTCGACCGAAACGACTAAGTTTTAAAGAGTGAGTCATATACTACGTTTATACGTACGTCTTATTTGCAAATAACAATTCTGTGAGTGACAAATTATTGCGTATAAACGCTGAGTTAATTCGTTATTTGCAAATAGCTAAGTCACGAAAACAATTACTGATTAGTAGACTATTTGCAAATAGTGTGCTAGGCGTTGCCACTCTATTCAGTGATTTTGCTGTTTTTAACTATATGGTAGCACTGCTATATTGTAATTGTTATTCATATCGACTGCAGGCGAAGGAAAAAGGGAAATGTTGAACATAAAAACTTGCAACGCTTGTTTGCAATTGAACCAAGGCGGATACCAAGGTACTTCTTGGACTAATGAAAGAAAATAAGGCCATGAAACTGCTTGATGGCAGTCCGGCAGCACTAAAAAATAGATTTATTTACCTATGGTATTTTGCGTATAAACAGTGCGTTAGTTATTTACAAATTACTTCTATTTGCAAATAGCTGGCGTATAAACGTAGTAATAGTTGCTTATGTGCGCTGTTTCCACATGGGTTTCCGTTAAGGCAAAAACGTCGTTTTGCATAATGTAGGGGAAAAAGTTTTGATGTAAAATCTTATTTGCTAGACCATGGACATTATATCCCAAAAACATGTAAGATCTGGTGATTACAAGGGTACGATACGGGGAGACCTACAACTTTAAGGGGGCTATTATTACTTAGTTTTTTTGGCTGCGATTTTCAAGTAAAGACTTCAAATCTAGAGGTATGCCATCCAATTTCTCGCCATAAATTTCTGCCAATACAACTGCTGCCTTTTGGTCTCCATTTCCGAGCTCATAGTTGAGGTTGAATCTCAACCACTTTGTTCCGATACGAATGCTATCATTTCTGACCGCTATTCTGTGTGTGTCATCTCTGGCCAGTATTTGCTTCTTAAGATTAAGAAGTGCTCTTTTTTGTTTCTGCCTGTCATCGCTGAGGTCCTTTTCCACATATATGGTCGTGCCAATCAATTTATAAGCGTTCTTAAGCACCGCATTGGAAGACTCCTCTGACTCCATCTTTACAGCAATTCCCATTCGATTTTCTAGTTTGTATAGAATGCGCGACGCCTTTATTTGAAAATTGATAAGCTTAAGTTTCTCTCGGCAAATCCGGTTGATCTCCTCTTTTGGCGAACCATCCGTTATAAATCTTCTAAAGATCAAGTTCTTCCTCTTTGTTTGATTAATGATCCGCGAGAGTTCCTTATGATCAGACGCAGATGTAATTTCAATTTGTTCGATTTCTGATCTTAACGCATTATTCTCTTCCTTCAGCATTTGTATTTGCGCCAAAACTGCCCCAAACTGCTCCTTTATCTCTGCCACGTCATCCTTTGTAGCTACGCTTTTCAAAACCGCCATCAAATCCTGCATTGTGGGCTCGCCTGGCGAACATTCCAACCGCCCCCGTTTCGTGGTCTGAGATGGTGTACTTATATTCATATTCTGTGGTGGCAAAAATGGGGGTGTACGCATTAATCCTCCTTTTTCAGCCATTGAGCGATTCAAAAATTGCGCTAATTGCTGATATCGAAAGTGGTTTGGGTCTTTGTAAAAGCACTGGGCTGCTATTTTTGCGTTTACCAACACTATATCAGTGCCGATCAGCTGTGGTACCTTTTGTTTGTTTCCCCAATTAAGTTGAGTGCTTTTGCTTACCGGTTGTTTGTTGTTGTTGGCAGAATAATGGCGTTTAACTCCAATTAAACAACCGAAAAATAGGCGCTCCCTCCGTGGCCAACTTGGCGCAACCGATATCCTACAGTTCTCCCTCAGTGGCCCGTCGCTTGAGCAATGCCGCTCCAGTAGCCGTAGTCGAATTTGCCTTATCTCTGCTTTCACTCAGCCGGTCTCTTTCTTTGGTTTTACCGCTTTCCACTCCTTTCGCCTTGGTTGAGCCTATTTCCCAGAGCAATTGTGAAAAATAAATGCCACAACACATCTGCAGTGCCTTGCCGATTATGTGACCGTCCAGGTAAGCACCCCGTGCAGTGTTTGGTCAACAGCCGTTGATTTGCTTTGATTGCAGGTGTCTCAAAACTATTAAATAAGCCGGAGCTTGAAGCAAACACGTCCACACCGCTCTCTTTCTTCTCTTCCTACTAGATTTTACTATAAACGATTGAATTTCTAACTAAGCGTAAATGATTTTTGATGTAGAGTGACAAGATAAAGTGTGATGATGATAATAGATTATACGGAAAGAAACCATTTGACCATATTATGAATTAACTTGGCTTTGAACGGACGGTATAGATCACAATTACTACCAAGTGATTTATATTACGCTTGGTTTTCACGCCAAGCAATTGTTTTAAAATCTTCAGCAAACACATTGTTTATTACTATCTAAGTGCCCCGACAAACATTCTTCTACTATGAGTTCAGTACCAGTATTGTTTGCAGAGTTCTCAGACCCGAAATTTCATATCTTGTTTACAAAAAACCAGGGCTTAATACCGGAACCGAAATAAACCGTTTCAAATCAAGTACCGGAACCGGAACCGACTCAAATTTTTTCTTGAGAACCGAAAACCGTTTACCGTTATTAATGGAACCGATAGAACCGGAACGAAACCGAAACGTTGGTACCGGTACAGTTTCGGTTTTTTTTACCTTGCAGAGCGCATCGTAGATTTGGTCACAAGTTGGAGCTCTACATACAAGATGCTAAAATATTTGCTGGCGGAAAACATCTTCAACATTTGCTCCAGTTTTGCGGCTGCAGATGATGACTTTCTTCTGCACCGGAAAGTGTGGGACTCAGTCAACCAACCGAAAGTCATTTCGAGATTCTTCTTTCTTCTTCTTTATTGGCCCGATGTTGCATCACAACCGCTTGACGGTCTTGGCCTCTGCAATGAATGCCCTCCACTCGCTTCTGCATTTTGCGAGCTGGCACCAGTTGTTCACACCAAGGTTGGAAATGTCTTTCCGCACTTGATCATCCCATCTTAGTGGTGGGCGACCCCTCCTGCCTTGTCCTCCAAAGTCAGCCGCCTTCGCTTTGTACGTCTTTTTTTACTGGAGCTTCTTCATCCATCCGGATTACATGTCCTAACCAGCGCAGCCGCTGTTGCTTTATGCGCTTGACTAGACTGATGTCCTTATAGAGCTCATACAGTTCGTGATTCATTCGAATGCGGTATCCATCGCCAACTTTGAAAGGTCCATAGATCCTCCGAAGGATGTTTCGTTCGAACTTGCCAATCGCCTCCTCATCCGCTGCTGTCATTGTCCATGCTTCTGCGCTGTATTGCAGGACTGGGATGACTTGTATAGCGCTATTTTTGTTCTTCGAGAAAAGGCTCTGCTCTTGAACTCCCTACTGAGCCCGTAGTAGCATCGGTTTCCAAGAGTAATTCTTCTTCGGATCTCCAGGCTGATGTTGTTGTCGCCGGTAATCATCGTCCCGAGGTAGACAAAATCCTCTACAACCTCAAAGTTGTACTCCCCCATAGTACCAAATTGTCCAAGACGCGTAGACTTCTTGTCCGTGGATACTAGGTACTTTGTCTTGTCCTCGTTTACCGCTAAACCCATCAGTTTAGACTGCTTCTCAATCTCTGAAAACGCCCTGCTTGCCGCCCATTAGTTTTTGCCGATAATGTCAATATCATCGGCGCATGCGAGCAGCATTAGATCTTTATAAAGAAATGAGCCCGATCTGATGGCATTTGGGCACTGGCGCAGTATATACTCCATCAGTATATTAAAGAAGTCACACGTTATGGTATCACCCTGCATAAAACCTCTCTTGGTATCAAATGGTTCGGAGAGGTTCTTTTCTATTTTGACGGAGCTTCGAGTGCTTCTCAACGTCATCATGCAAAGTCGAACGTACTTTGCTGGTATACCAAAGGTAGACAGGGCGTCAAAGAACCTTGACCTTATCGGTGTGTCAAAGGCTGATTTATAAACAACAAAAAGATGGTTGGTTTTGATATTTCTCTCATAGGTCTTCTCCAGGGTTTGTCGTAATGCGAATATCTGGTCTGTGGTGGATTAACCAGGTCTGAAGCCATACTGATAAGGTCCGAGCTGTGTGCTAATAAGCGGATTTAGACGTTCACGTTTCGGGATTAAGCCCTGCAAAAAACAGTTGCAAAGCAACTGACTCAACGTCTGATTGTGAAGAAGAAAAGCTTATGAAAGCAATAAACAAATATCAAATATAAAAGCTGTGAATGATGCTAAGATTTCTTTGGAAATTGTCAAAGAGCACATACATCGACAAATGTTTTAAATTTTTTGAAAAGGTCATAATAACGAAGACTTAAAAAAAATATTGCCTTTACTATTGCTCACACTTGAACATGATATTCAACTCGGCCCACACGTAGTGTAAATCTCATATTTAAATATTTAAATTTAGTACTCTGACAAACTAAACCGTCCGCTAGCGGAATTGACAAATAATTCCGATGGGGGGTAGCATAAGGTGCAGTGTGACTGTTCAACGCCAAAACACCACCTTTCATCAAAATACCACAAAATTTGAAACGGTCACACTGTGTATCACCTGATTGTTTTGCAAATTAAATTCAATTTAATTACATTTTAATTGAAATTAAAGTATTTCATTATAAACAAGAAAGAAAGTCGGTCAAGCCCGACTATAAAATACTCTGTACCCTTAACGTCGCAGCTCGCATTTGCTCACGAGTCATACGCGCTCATCTCTAAGTTTCACTCTCTCTCTCTCTCTCTCTCACTAAGATTGCCGTTCAATAGAATGCTGTGGTGATGGGTGGGGGGGTTGGGGGGTGTTTACTGGCCATTTTTTGCTCATAACTTGAGTATGGTTCATCCGATCTTTATCATTTTTCAGCAAATAGATAAATAATTTTGTTTACAAGGTATCTCTAGAAGGTACGAACGATCTATCTTCAAAACTGTAGGAGATATGACGTTTTTTCCAAATTGCGGGGGCGGGAGGGGGCGTGGCAAAAATTGAAAATAAACTTGATCTGCCTGCAAGTATAAGAAATATATGCCCCATACATGTCAAACCTCTATCTCTTACCATCTCTGAGATCTCTACGTTCATACGGACGGACGGACAGACAGACGGACATGGCTATATCGAATCGGCTGTTGATGCTGATCAAGAATATATATACTTTATAGGGTCGGAAACGATTCCTTCTCCCTGTTGCAGACATCCATGGCGCTATCGAGACTATCGATGGCGCTATCGAGACTATCGATGGCGCTATCGACACTATCGATGGCACTATCGACACTATCGATGGTTCAAAATAAACTATCGTCGAATATCGATGGCGCCCGCTATCGATAGTTCTCCACCTCTATTTCCGACCTCATAAACTATATATATTCTTGATCAGGGCGACGAGCTGAGTCGATTGAGCTTTGTCCGTTCGTTTGTCCGTCCGTCCGTCTGTCCGTCCGTCTGTCTGTCTGTTTCTACGCAAACTAGTCTCTCAGTTTTAAAGCTATCAAGCTGAAATTTTGCACTGTCTTCTTTTTACTGCGCGCTGCTAATATGTCGGACCGACCGGATCGGATGACTGTATCTTATAGCTGCTATAGGAACCATCGGTCGGAAAACGGGTCTTAGTGAGAAAAACTTTTCTGTTTTCAATGTTAGCATCCTCAAGCTCGGCCATTATTAATATTAAATTGTTTCAAACAGATTTTCAAATTTTGGTCAAAACCGGATGACTATATCATATAGCTGCCAGAGGACCGATCGGTCGGAAAATGGGTCTTAGTGAAAAAAAAACTTTTTTATTTTTAAGTAAATCGTTCTTAAGGTCGGTGATTATTAATATTAAACGCTTTCAAACTAATTTGAAAAAATTGATCAACATCGGGTGACTGTATCTTATGGTTGCCATAGAACTGATCGGTCGAAAATGGGTCTTAGTAAGAAAATTTTTTTGTTTCAATGTTAGTGTCCTTAAGCTCGCTCATTTTTTTTTTTATATGTTTTCAAATAGATTCGCAAAATTTTGTCTTAATCGGATGACTATATCTTAAGGCTGCCATAGAACCGATCGGTCGGAAAATCAGTCTTAGCGAGAAAAACTTTTTTGTTTTTAATTTTATCGTTCCTAAGCTCGGCGATTGTTAATTTGATATGTTTGAAATCAGATGTTTATCTGTCGGAAAATGGATTTTAGTTAGAAACATTTTTGATTTTTATGTAAGCGTCTCTGACATTTCAAAAACATAATTTGCAAGGGTATAAAAACTTCGGCAAAGACGAAGTTAGCTTGGCCTTCACGTTTCAAATGAATTCGACTTTTTCAGCTTTATGTTAATTTTTTTGCCATTTGAAAAACTAACAATAAGCAAATCGATAGCTCTATGTCACAAAACCAAACTTTTTTCTGCTCACTGGTCGAGACCGATTTTTTCTGAAGCATTTAAGTTTGGGACCGGTATAATGAGGTAAATATTTTTTTTTAATTCTTTTTTGATTTTTTGAGCTTATATAATAAATTAGCTGAACCCGCCGCTACTTCGGCGTCCAAGATTTTAAGAAATTGTATGTTGGCAGGGCTGCAAACCCAAAAACATTTTAGGAGCCTCCGGCTTGCGGGTTCGAACCAAAATTTACCAACGGTTAAGGTTTTGGTTCGTTCCACGTTTTTCCCAATATATATAAAATTACAATACAAAAGGTATACACCTGACGCATAAATACATTGTAAAACTGTAAGACGTAGAATATAATTGACGAGAGATTGGCGCTCGTTTGCTGGATATGGACTTCCTTCATTGCTAGTGTATAAATCTTCAGGTCGCTCTCTGTGTATGTATGTGTAATTTTTTTTTTAACCGAACCAAAGGTTTGGGTTCGGAACGGGTTCGGGCTCATCTATTTTCGTCCTCGTGGTTCGGTTCAGGGTTTGGTTCACAGTAAGAAAAAAGCTCGAATTCCGGGTTCGAACCGGTTCGGTTCAAAACCTGTGTGTAGCCCTGGATGTTGGATATTAATATGTAGGCAGTTTCGAGTGCACAGCTGGTAAAAATAAATCAAAATTTTGCGTGGTAAATGCAGTGGCCTGTACATATGTTAAATTTGATCGCATCCCGTCCTAAGGGACCCAACCAAATTTTCTAGGCGCTCGGAAACTCCCTTCCTTAATCCCTTCCGGTAAAGTGGATGCTGTAGTTTGGTTGTAGTTGATGAAACTTCCCATTCCCCCAATAATAACATCTTGGGTTTTTGTCTTTGGAGTTTTTAAAATATCTTTATTTAACTTTAATTCGAACGCTGGCAAACAGGCCAGACTTTCATACACTTTTATCGTTCCAAGTTTTCTGATTTGGATTTTTCTTTTAATTCAGCCATATGGCTGTTCTGTTTGAGTTTACATAAATGAATATAAGTCCAGCCGAAAGAGAGCTGTGCATGTACATAAGGTCAGTTTGGCTGACGCTTCACATCTCCCGCTGGCTTGAGAGTCATCGAATTACGATTGCAATTTGGAATTTAGAAAGAAGTGATTGGTTGATCAGGCCATCACTTTTGTCAAACTGGTTTGATTCGTAGTATTGTTTCATTATCATGTTTATGTGTTATAAGCTTTTATCCTAATGAACTTTCTGATTCTTATTTTTGCTATCTTTAATTATCTTTATTTTTATACCCTTGTCGAGGGTATATTAAAATTGTCGAGATGTTTGTAACGCATAGAAGGAGCATCTCCGACCACATAAAGTATATATATTCTTCATCAGCATGACGAGCTGAGTTGATATAGCCATGTCCGTCTGTCCGTCTGTTTCTATGCTATCTCCTTCGCCAGTTTTAAAGCTATCCTAACCAAACTTTGCATGAAGTCTTGTGGTACAAATACGCTGCACATTTGTCGGAACCGGCCAGATCGGATGACTATTGCATATAGCTGCCATAGGAACCATCGGTCGAAAATGTTGTTTTCGTGAGAAAAACTTGTTTGTCTTCAATGCTTTCTATGCTTTCACATAATTCCACCAAGTTTGATAGGACAACTGTTGAAATCCACCGTAAATATTGCTTGCCTCAATACCACTGTAAAATACCTCTCAATGCAAAAGCTACAATGACCAGAGAACACGAGAATGAGAGAGAGAGAGAGAGAGAGAGAGAGTGAACAAGGAAGTAACGGGATCTTCTGTTCATTTTTGGCTTGGCCCTGCCATACTCTTGTAGCTCAAGCACAGTCGGAGTTTGAGGATAGAAGTGACAAGTTGACGCGATTGAAAAACCTAAATAAAACAAGAACTAAAACTAAATCTAAAAGACTTATTATTGGAGGTTATCTGAAAGTGAAATTACAACAGGTTATGGGCCCAGATAACGCAGACCCAATAAAACATGTTATTTTTTGATCGCATAAAAATTTACATGCAAAATTTACAACAGTGTGTGTGTGTGCGTGGAAACTGAAAAAAAAATAAAATAAATAAATATATATATATAAAGTGGCTAAACGGTGGCTAGCATTGAAAAGGAATTAAAAATATTAAATACAATATAAAGAAATTAATAAAGTGGCAAAATACTTGCAAGTGTGTGTGTGTGTGTGTGTAAATAAGACCGAGCGTTTGCTCCCGTTTTTGTTTTAAACTGTTATAAATACACCAATACCAGTATACCTGAAACCGAGCGGTTTGCCCGTTTTCCTTTGAACTGTTATACAACACAAATACCAGTGCATACAGACAAGTGTGTGTGCGTGCGTCTGTTTGCCTTTGCACCGTTATTCGTACAGAAATTTAAAAAAAAAAAAAGAGTATACAGATTTACGAACAGCTCCGAATCATAATTGAAAAAGCAGGGTTCGGAATTGCTCGCTCGCGAGCAGCCTGCACTGACTGTTTTTGACTGCAGCTGCACGCTGCTCGCTGCGTAAGGCAGTTGTTATTGTTGCATATGCAAAAAGTTTAAAGAGAATTTGTGACGTTAAGCATTTACGTCTGCGTAGTTGAATGAGACGTGTCTTATTGCAGGTACTGATTGTATTTTGGTTAATCCAAGGGTAAATTGTCTACAAATAGGTAAATCATTTTTATGACAAAGGCTGATTGCCGAAGCCTTCAACTCAACAGATAAAATTGTAATATGTTATGTTAGCTGTAAGGGGGTGGAAAGTGGTCGAGAATTGTTTTCTTTAAATTGCTTGCAAGCAACAAATTAAGGCATGTGGGAGTTCGTAGCGCAACTAAATTAAGCGTATGCGCTGCACAACGTATTTTAGTTATCTGATTATCCTGTAAATCCATATCTACCATACTGTGTGCGTCGCAACTGCATTCACCCTCAGCATCATCCAGTTCAGCTTTGCAAATGTTTTCCATTATATCGCCCACACGAACCATGTTGGCTCCGTTGTCAACTGTATAGGTGTACACCTGACGCATAGATACATTGTAGGACTGTAAGACGTCGACTATAATTGATGTGAGATTGGCGCTCGTGTGCTGGTTATGGACTTCTTTCATTGCTAGTGTATAGATCTTCAGTTCGCCCTCTAAAATAATTTGCACATTTATGCCAATTATCGACCGGTCTAAACGACTAACACAATCGGCTTTGATGGATACCAATCTGAAATAACACAGAAAATATTATGCTTTATTGATTGTCAATTCATTTATTGGCTTTCAAATACTACATACATATATATCACGAGTACATCACACGCGCAAAAATATATACATACACATGAATGCATAATGTTCGGCATTCGGCATATGTACATACATATGTATCAGCAGTGCCAATTTAGATATTTTTCCCACCAGATATCGACTGTTAAATAGCTAAACAATGTCAAATAATTAGCTAGAATTGCAGGCTCCAGTTTTCGAGCTTACAAAATAGCTATGTCTGGTGGGAAAAATAGCTAAATTGGCAATTCTGGTATGTACATACATATATACATATGTATATATGCAAGTGAATTCATAGATACAAATATTTAGCTAGCCATGTATGTATGCATGAATGTAGATATGTATGTACAGACATATTTTTTCTGAACTTACTGATTCTGCAAAACATTGATTATGCTTTCTCGTATGCGTTGAGCTTTTAATGCAATTACATCTCTAATGTTTTGCCTGTTTATAGCAAGTGGCGGCTCAAAGGCATTGCACAAAGGCTCAATGATTTTACGGAAGCCTGAATCCTCTAGCATCTTCAAAGGCCGACCATTCTTTGTTATAAGCTCTACACAAGCATCCGATATAGCTTCTTTGGAGATTTTCACTTTGATCAGTCTTTCACTCACGAAATTGAGCATAGATTGGTGTTGGTTTGCCACACTAGGAACTTTTTTTTTCACAATAATTTGTTCAAAAATGCTTTTATGTTTTCGTTCAAGGTGCCGCATAAAATTAGCTGCATGACGGCCGGTCATCTTGAGTTTACATTCGTGACATTCTGATTTATCAGTGCTCACATTGTATGTAAATTTCGTATATATTAAATTTGATGTCATTGCTGAGCACCTCCTAAGTCAAACTTCTTAAACAAAATGAAATGCGCGTGCCACTTCTGATTTGTATACACATGTTTTTGTCTCTTTCGTTTTCAATTCTTCTTTGGGCAAATTTTTGGCGCGCGGCACTCGCTTCTGTGTGTATATATGTATATATTTTTGCTTAAGCATGCACAAATTTGCTTAGCGCCCGATACACAAAACGCTAGTTATCGTTTGTGGGCAATGGTGGGCAAACCCTTGCTTCGAGATTTTTTTTGGCAATTGGCGCCAGTCTCATAATAATCTGCGTCGCAAATTAACTCGCTTGGAATTGTGCACAAAAACAACAAATAGCGCGGGCATACGAAAAACGCGGCCATATACAAACACGGCATTATACAAAACAAAAACAGTTTCATATGCGTGCTCTCCTCTCTTTCCGAACGAAGGTTTTGTTGTTGGCGCGTGCAGACCTGCAACAACAACATCATAGGTGACTCTCTCTCTCTCTCCTATGTCACTGGCAAATTAAAAAGCAACAACAATGTTGCTGAGACAGCAATGACCACACACACTCTATGTACCTTCGGTACAGAGTATAAAAATGGCAAAATATGACATATATATGAAAAAATGAGATATGAAACAAGACCCCAGCATGTACTGGGCATCCGGCCAGTCGACACCATCACCCACTTTGGGCTGCGTCAAGGCGACACCACCGGCACTTCCACTCTTGGGTAGCTTCTTTCTTGGTAGCGGTAGCTGTCCCGCAGAGACTTACTGGCTATCTTGCAATTATCTGCTGAAATATATATTTATTAAATTTTACAATATTTCACTTTTCTTAGTAAAACTCACCATCTTTTCTGACCTCTGCAGCCACAGCTTTCCATGCTTTTTTCACAAAAACTGCATCGAAATGCTTTTGATGGGTCCAAATCCCACAGGATGTGATATATATGGACTGCCAAAATTCGCGCAATCTTTTCGTCAGCGTCGAATTGCGATAATCTGTTTTAATTTTGTTTTTTTTGCGCCAGACACGGTTGATGATATTTCGATGGGTAGGTGTCGGAAAAAATACAAACTATATTTTCTGCTTCTGAGCGTCGGAATTGAATCGGCCTGTGTCTGCCTGTCAATTAAGTAGGCGCCTTCAAGTTAGCGGCGCATTAGTTTTCCGACGCTCAGGAACGGAAATTTTAGTTTGTCTGAGTTCGACCGAGCGTAAGAGGCCTGTCGGAATTTTACGGAAGCTTTCCGACACCCTTTTTTTATATGGAGTTGACACCCGTCGGAATCGATTTAGTTTGTCTGACTCAGCTTTAGCCTATGTCGCCTATGTCATAAACATGTAATAGCATTAAATATTAATAGCGGCAGTGACAAGGATCAGGACCGAGATACCACTTAAAGACGTCATCCGTTGGAAAGCACTTTACATGTATTGTGTGTAAAACCACCCTTGTGACCAACTCAGATCATTTATACACACGCATATGCCTTACAAACATGTGTTAGTTAAGTTAGAAGATAAGGGATGAGAAATTTAGAAATAAAAGCAGGATCGCTAGATAAGAGCGAGTCAGTACAAATCAAAAACTACAACGGAAAATTGTTGTAAGCGCTACACATTTTTTGGTTGATCGAAATCCGTGAAGTGGGTGCGAGTATGGGAATAATTGACATAGCCATATCGCATATCAAGCCTTATGAGGAGGCAAGATTAAAGGTAAATTTGAGTGACCATGCCATGCAGAACGCCGGGCCATCAGAACGAAATGATGTGCAGTGGCACACGACGCCCACACATGCTACCAAAGCGGACAGCCTTGCAAGCCCAATAGACGACTTGGCGAAGCTATTGGATTCACTTGCAGGCAAACTAAGTAACGAAGCTGGTAAATGCTTCATGGAATTGTACACTGATGAAATATTTAAGCACAATTCCAAGATTGAAGTTATGCTTGCTGAGTTGGAACAAACGCACACCAAGCTGAAGACTATTTATAATCACAACGCTTTTAGCGATAAGATTCTCGATCTGAGAATTGAGGCCATTTCGATGATGGAAATGCTGGATGTCAGAAAGCAGCGTCTAAATGAATCAAACATGGTGAAGCCATTATTACCTCTACCAGCTGCACCGGCAATAGAAATGCCCACATTTAGTGAACACCCCAAAGATGGCCCAACATTCTATGGATGGTTTAAGCTGGCAATCCACGAGAGAGCAGACTTCGGGAATGACATCAAAATGTATTACCTGAACGCGTGTCTTAAGGTGGATGCAAGAATTCACTTACTTCACCCTTATACAAGAACCTTCTTACTATACAACAGCATGGGATCGTATATGTAAGAGAAATGAAGAAAGCAGGAACGGATTTCCAGCACAGCTGAAAGTCAGTAAGCCACATCTGGAAAAAGCAGGTAGTCCAGTTACCTGTCAGTAGTACCGGCAGATGTCAGTATCGCCCAGGGGACAGATAAAGACACTCAGTCAGCCTCGGAGTCCATGTGTCCAGCAACTGAGTTCAAAACACTGGATCAACAGCTCCAAGTCAATATGCCGATCAGCTCAAAGGGAAAGTAATGGGGGTGGATTGTACTCAGCAGGAGATCGAGTCCGCCATGGAGAAGAAGGACAAGGATGTCTTTCAGGTCCGTGAAGAGCTGGCGGTCAACTATGGGCTACAGGTGGAGCACGTCGACAAGGACGAAAAACACAGCCAAAGAGAAGTGGGAGCTCAACATGGTAAAAGTTATGGATGAACCACAACCTGATCACGGGTGGCTCCGCACAGTCGACCATGCCAAAACAGACGGACACCGCATGACTCTAAGCAAAAAAAAAAAAAAAAAAAAAAAATATTAATAGCGGCAGTGACAAGGAGACAACACTTGAAGATGTCATTCGGAGGAAAGCACTTTACATGTATTGTGTAAAAAACCACCCTTGTGACCAACGCAGATCATTTATTCACACGCATATGCCTTACAAAAATGTGTTAGATAAGTTAGAAGATAAGGGATGAGATATTTAGATATAGAAGCAGGATCGCTAGACAAGAGCGAGTCAGTACAAATCAAAAACTACAACCGTGCTCATTGAATGTATAATTCTTTACAACTATACTACCTGTTACAGCAACTCAGGTTTCAGTTGAACGAGCATTTTCAACACTTAAGTTTGTTCTTTCTGATTTAAGAGCTAGTATAGATGAACAGCTCCTGGAAGATATAATGCTTACACTAAGCAGTTCCTAAAAAGCAGTTAAAAAAATTAATTTCAATGTGCAGGCCTTGATCTTCAAAAAGTAATAAATACTCCCCTCAGTAAAAACCATTACATAATCTTATGCGAGAAAATACGCATATTACAATTTGATTGCGTATTTTATTTTTCATCCTCGTTTATTAAATGTATTGAAATTTCGAATTTGTTACCAAGTCATTCTATGATGCATGTAGATTCTTTTGTTAGTACAATAGAATTATTTACTCGAATTCGTACAGAATGGGCACCTAGCGGGTGGCCTACAAATTTTCGAAATTCAATAGCCAAATAATAAATAAATATTCCGATTTCTAAGATTGGAAATGGTTTTCAGATTTAACTTAACCAAAAAGAAAAAAGAAAATTTGAGCTTGCTACGCTCCGCTAATTTCGTTAAAAATGGTTTAAGACTTAAGTACGGCCATTTTGAGAAGAGCCAAGAGCATTTATTTTAGCCAGTCTGTTTGACCGTCCATTGGGGCAAATTTTATATTTTTCGGAACTAAAAATCGATTAATGACTTGAAAGCTCTTTGCGATAAAAACAGTATTCTAAACCAATTTTATAATGAATATCTCAGCCTTAGGTTAGGTTTGGTTAGGTTGCGATGGCTTAGAGCAACAAGTCGCTCTCCTACTTAAGCCACACGCACTTTTGGCACACGTCAAGCGCGCGGCAGTGAGAATCGAATAGCTGGATTATAGTAGCCAAAGTGACCAGACGTACGACCGGAAAACTCTAGTGCAAGTTTCCAAGTTCTGACAACCGACCGGGCATACGGCTGAGACAAGTGCCAGATTGTGGCCGACGAGTAGGCTATATACGAAACTTCGTAGTGAATGTAACGAAATACAAACTCTAAAGTGGAAACTTCCAGAACCCAGCAATCATACGCCAGTGAAAACACTTACTTGTTTAAAAACCCGCTGCAGCACCTCGGAGACTGCCAACAAGTGCGAGTGCCCGCCTAACCGTATCCACCACCAGCTCAGCACCAGTGCAAGCGCCAGGCTCGCATTCTTAAGTGATAATCTGGCCAAGGTCCCAAACGTATTACCGTCAAGCGTAGAGTGGGAGTAGAAGTTGTAAAAGGATTACGGTATAGGAAATAGCATGTAGGAAAACCAAGCAAAAAAATATTTAAAATAGAGAATTAAATGAACTACCTTACACGTGTCTCCCATTTCTGGCCAACCGGGTGATACCCAAATCAAAACCAAGTTCTATCCACAACGTAGCATTCCTCGTGCGAAGAGAGTAATACGCTAAGTAATAGACTTCCTGTGGCGACCAATCCCTCAGTGCATCGAGTTTCGCAGCGGCATTTTCGTGCGAGGGTACATACCCTACACATCAAACTACCAAGAACCTCCACTTTCACCTCCACAACCACTCTTTCCAAGTTGTTCTAGTTTTAGTGTGAACAGGGTAAACACCCTATATCTTCCTCTCAAGGCATTCTAGTTGTAGTGTGAGCAGGGTACATACTCTACACACTCCGTTCCTCTCAAGGTATTCTAGTTTTGTGAGAGCAGGGTTCATACCCTACACACAGTACTCTTGCCAGTGTATCCTCGTGCTAAAATCCTCGTGCTAAAATATAAAATCGAAGTAAAATAGCCTTCGTTAAGCTTTATGTAGGTCAAAACCAATTGTGGTCCATCTTCCCACATATTTTGGAACCACTGCTTAACTCTTAGAGTTCTCAGCATTTTACAAATATTTGTGCGAAGTGGTCCGGACGGACTGATTCCTACCCCAGACTTAGAAACTACTTAACAGATTGCGCCAGAGCAGGGACTCTGAGAATTAATTTTATATAACGTTTTATTCAAATTTTATATAATTTTTTTTTAAAACTTTATGTAAATTTGATTTATCTGAGCAAAACATCCCCCGTGTCTTAAAACACCAGAAAATAAATCTTAGTCTACATTTTCAAAGCAAATGTTTTATTATGTTTGTTAATCGGCAGCGATTGAGAATAATTTTTTTTGTGATTTCATTAATAAAGCCCATGGCGTTAGTCACAAAGTAAAACCAAAGACACTACATATATAGACACCGCATCTCATACAAAGTTTTTTTTTTTTTGGATCCAATGTCAGCTCCCAAGAACAATCGTTTTTTGTTTCACATGCGTCATCAATAATATCTATAAGACTTTGCTGTTAATCAACACCCAGTTAATAAAACGTATAGCTAAGTTTCAATACATATATTCCTCGTAAAGGCAGCCAAAAGTTAGGATCCAACGTCAGCTCCCAAGAACAATCGTTTTTTGTTTCACATGCGTTATCTATAATATCTATAAATCTTTGGTAAAACCTACATAATATTTATGAACCAAGAAAATTTGTTTTTTTGATCAGACGCAGTCAAAACACACATATGAATCGCAGAGCTTAACAAGTACAGTCCCAGAAAAACGCATATGCCATAACCAAACGTCCAGAAAAACCCACCAAAGCAAAAGTAACACTCCAAGCGCGGTATATCACGAGCCAAGACATGTGTACAGTCACTTCAGAGTCAAGTCACACATGTATACTCCTAGGCAACTGTACAATGGAAAATAGTTTGATAAATATATACAAAATAAAAGTACATCGCCACACCCACATTTTATGGACTAGTTACGGACACCCAAGCACATAAGGAAGAGTTTACTCGTCCGAAAGTCTTCGACAATTCCGTTTACCCTACTCGTTTTATTCTATTTATATTTCTCCCTTGCCGCACAACTATACAAGGTTATGATACGTTCGTCTTAAGTGGCCTTCGGCTAAGTTTACTCTCTAAGGGGGACCATAGCACTAAGAGCGAATCGGTTTTCCCGATTTAAAGAAACGTCGTCAAGCCATAGCGACGGCAGAGGCTTTGAAATAGCAGCGCAAGTGGGAAGTCGACTTTCAACTGCCAATTTGAACATATCGCCGTCGATTGAGAGTCGAGTTTTAACTGCCAACATGAACTCATCGCCGTCGATCGAGAATCTAGTTTGAGCTGCAAACGCGTACACATCGTAGTCCATCCCGAGTCTAGTTTGAATAACCCACGTGTACACATCGTTTTCAATCCCGAGAAATTTTCAAAGTCCATGACCCGAAAATCATCAAAGTGCCCCACGACCTAACCAAGTTTTGCCCCACGTCTCATTCGTGTTAAATCCGTGCCCTGAGTTGAGTTTATCATCCGTATTTTCGCCACGATAGTTGTTCTCTGAACACCATTAGAGTCCGTTGGATCTCGTATCGCCGTAAATTGGAATTAGAAGCCTTCTCGGTAGAGAAAATGCGAAGCCGCTTAGCCGGCTTTGTTGCCCGAGTATAAATTATTTACCCGTAGACACGAGCTTAGAAACGTAGCTGAGTTAAGCCAATTGATAGTAAACTTTGAAATAGTTCGCAGTAGAGATCCACATCGTTACGCACAATACGTCGCAACTTTTCCCACGAATGCTATTTCACCCCTTCTCAGTCTGTTGCAGATGCTCCTTCGCATGCCCAATCTAGACCTCCACAGGCAATCCCGCTAGCTACCATCGAAGATGGTAAAGTAAGCCCAGGCAAGGATACGAGTTCACAGGACGCAGGCCAAGCTATAGACGTACAACGAGCTTGCAGAAGATGCAGCTAGGTGGGAAATTTTGCCAAGGATTGCCAAAAGGCACAAGTCCTGTTCTGTTGGAGTTGTGGACGGCAAGGTCTAAGGACAACCGATTGTTCCCAGTAGACGGAAAAGGATCGGCGCCTCTTTTAGTCAGGGGATCGGAAAGAGAATGCGCAACCAAACCCCAGGTCTTAGATAACAGTTTACGATTTGAGAAAAGGCGTATCATGGCAACAGTAAGCATCGAAGGCGTTTCTTTGGCAGCCAAGGTGGACACCGGAGCTCTTTCATCAGCGAGCGACCGGCACGAAAACTGGGAAATGGAGACCACTTGATTTCGTATGCTCAAATAGAGCTGTGCTAGAGGTTGGTTAATCACGTTTACAATTGGAGCTACCACCCCGACTTCAAACGAAGTCGCGATCAACGAGCCCTTAGAACTTAGATTGATTAAACCGGTGGGCGAGACTATTTCAGATCACATTTCCGAGGTCCAGAAAGTAAATCCAGATGACCAAATCCGAGAACACAAGCCCGACGCGATATAAGTAGACTAGAGAAGCAAACGACCGAGCTAAGCCCAATCGAAGTCCAAAGTGCTTTAGCCCGTAATTCAACCGCAGAAAAGTACACAAAGTCGTCCGCTTATGCCCCCGAATCCAACCGCCGTGCAAAGTAACCCTTTTAGAAGACCACTGTTTAGAGGAGGCATTAATTTATGCCACCTTTTATGTGAATTAGTTTATAACAAATGATCATGAGGTGTGTGTTTAGTAATCGAATATATATATATAGCATTTATTTCGGTTTTGCACAAGGGTTGTTTGTATTTGCGGATGTTTGTGGGTTGCTATTGTTGTTGATTAATTTGTACAGTGGATTTTTATTTTTTTGTTAACACTGTTTGTAATGTTTATTGTTGCAAAGTTTATTAAATTATTTTATTCGTGAGCGACAGCGAAATATATCGACTGACTATTGCAAGCCGAGAGAAGCATAGATAAGGTTGTATGCAGAATCTCGGTAGCCGAAGATCTGTGGCTAGATAAAAGCTGCATGCATATAAATAGATTTACAATAGTTAGATAAGCAAAGCAAACAAAATTAGGTTTAAAAGAGTTAGTTCTACTCCCGACAACCACCGATTCGTACGAACCACAACAAGCTCGTGACGTCAAAACCACCCCGACCGTCTCCCAAGAAACAACCACACCGAAGCGAAGCTGTGCGACCCGAAGAAGCGAAACCAGTAGAAGAGATCCCTTGAGTCTAGTGAACCCACCGACTTAGAATCCAGGGTTAATAAATTTTTAGACGAAAAACTTGATAAGTTTCAAGGGATGTCTGGGGTTTCCGACATAGCCGAACATTCCTTAGTAATGCGAGATGAAGCACCTATCAAACAACGATATTTCCCTAAAAACCCAGCCATGCAAAAAGTAATTAACGAGCAATTCGACGAATTACTCAGAGAAGAGTATTGAACCATCTCACAGCCCCCATAGCGCCTCCATCGTCCTAGTGGGGAAAAAGGCAGGTGACATGTGAATGTGCGTGGATTATCGGCAACTTAATGCGAAGTCCATACCTGATGCCTACCCGTTACCACGAATTAATCAGACTCTTGAGAGTCTACGCAACGCGGTAATTGTCTAGTTTACAGACCTATGCGGTATTCTAGACAATTACACCCAACGGAAAGTAAATTTCCAACTTGATTTGAAAAGTGGATATTGGCAAATTCCCAATGCTAGTCGCGAGTACACAGTTTTCACAGTACCGAGCAGGGGATTGTTTCACTGGAAAGTTATGCCTTTTGGCCTTCCTTCGGCCCCAGCAACCTTTCAACGCGTATTAGATGGGGTGATAGATTAAGTTCAGCTTGCAAGCGGACGCCAGCGATTTTGGCCTGGGTGCCAAGCTAACTCAGAAACTCCAAAGGTAAGAGCGCGTGATAGCCTATGCTAGCCGTCGTCTCATAAAAGCTTAGAAGAATTAGTCTACCACCGAAAAGGAGTGTCTGGCCATTGTCTGCGCGATAAGAAGGTCAGATGTTACTTGGATGGTTATCGCTTTGAGGTAGTGACAGATCGATTAGCAATCGGAAATCATGCTGAAGAGGAAGACTACGTGCCCTGGAAGTTGTGCGCGCCAAAGAATATCGCCCCAGAGCACTCTCACTGCGGGCCATCTCGGCATCCGTAAAACAGCAACACGAGTTATGCAACGCTACTATTGGCTGGGCCTCTACCGCTATGTGGCTAGATAGGTCCGAAAGTGCTCCGTGTGCCAAAAATTTTAAGTCAACCAAGCGAAACCAGGAGGAACGATGTTTACGCGGCAACTCCATGTCCTTTTGAGCAGATTTTACCGGCCCTCTCCCACGGTCGAAACATGGCAACACAGTCCTCTTAGTATTCTATGACTGTTTCAGCAAATGGGTCGGACTATAACAACTATGATCTTACAGTTTCTCGACGAACAGCAAAGAACTTGGGACGAGCTACTGCCGGAGATTACGTTGGCCATCAACAGCAGTGTTTCTGAAACCACCAGTTTTAGTCCTGCGTTCCTGGTGCATGGACGTGAACCAACGCTGCCAGGGGCTTTGTATGACGAAGTAACACCGGGGTTTGGAAAATCACTTGTCACCCCAGAGGATCGAGGAGAGCAAATGAGGAAAATTGTCAAAGTGGCCCGCACTAACATACAGAAAGCCTCTGTACGCTAAAGACGCTACTATAACATCAGGCGGCGAGAATGGAGGCCCACCATCGGATCCTTGGTGCTACTCAGACAACACCACTTGTCCAATGCAGCCACAAAATATCAAAGTCCCTACAAAATAATCAAATACACGGTTGTTTGAAACGTCAAAGAAGCCGGTCTTGTTGTCTCTGCGCTCCTGCAATTTTATTCTGTTCTGAACGCAAACATATCAGCTATACACCCGCCGACGTGATCTAGTGACACTTTCCTTATCAATCTTCCCCGTACAGTGTCAATTACAGTGGCATTAAGATTAACTACAAATCAATTAAATTAATGTGCTCTAATCTGCAAACAAACCAACGCTTTGCTTTTGTTTTGATTTTGTTTTGTGCACTCTCCCGTACGGGCTACTTGTTGTTGTGAGCTTGCTCTCTGCACCTTGCATTTCGTTTTTCAGCGTGAGCGCGATCCCGTTCTCTTTGCTAACAATTGTTGTTGCCGTCATAGCTCTCGGCGTCAAACAGTCAACTTTCTGTGTGGCTTAAGATCTATTGCAATTACATGGACTATTTTATCGTTGCCGCTCTCTCATAAGTGCATCTGCTGCTACCCCCCCGCTTGTCATCGTTTCGATCTCCCTGCCGTTCTCTTTTGGTTCTCTTATTTGGAGCCCTTAAAGTCTCTTCAATATAAGCGTACCATGCACTATGAAGAAGTGTGAGTTTGGTGGCAATATTGTTGGCGACTAGTACGTTGTCTGCTGGCTTTGCACCAACTGTGCACATATTAAATGTGCTGGTCTAACTGGCCGTGTGAGTGACTTCATCTCTAAACGGATTGGTTTGACCTGGTCCTGCGTGGATTGCTGAGAAATTGAAGATGAAATGCGAACGTTTATGCGGCAAACGCGAGTCGGCTTCAAGGAAGTCCACTCTGAGTTTGAAAAATGTCGTGAGAAATTTTTATCTTATCTTCCTTGGACTAAAAATTAAGAACAAATCACCCAAACGAAAAAAATGCGATCCTCAGAGCTTTACCAACGTAAATTCTCCCCCGTCTTCTGCCACCGCTGTTACCCCATCTATGCTGTTCTCACCAACTGTGGGTTATACTCAGGCTATGGTGCCGGTGGTATATTCAGGAACCTCTACGGGCGTCGTAAGTTCTCATCCTGAGGCGTCCACTGCTGCTGCCGCCATGAATACTTCCACCATGGGCAGCATTACCCATGTTGAGGCTCCTGTTGCTCTCCCGACGGTTGTAATAACGAATCATTCTGCTGCCACCCCAGCTTTGCCGCCTTTGCGACATCTGCTCCTGCACCTGTTGGCACTTGGGTTACCGCTCCCTTATGTGCTTCCTCTGCCTTCGCCTATTCGGCTGTGGTCCAAACCGCTGCCGCCCCAAATATGGCCGCCCTTACTGCCTCTGGTATTGACGTTCCTGTCGGTGGTCCCTCTGCCATCGCCCCACCTGTGGCCGCCGTAGTGGCCTCTGATCCTACTCCTGTCGCTAATAGTGCTGCTGCTTCTGTTGGTGCTTCCACTGCCATCGCCTTTCCGGCTGTGGTAACTAACCATTCCGCTGCCGCGCCAACTATGGCCGCCGTTGCTGCCTCTGGTGTAGATACTCCTGTTGGCGCTTCCTTTGCCATAGCCGCTCCTGCTGATGGATATGTTGGTCTCGCTGCTGATGCTAACGCTACGACCGCTGCACCTCCAGCTCTACAGGGTACTGCAAACGAGATCCCACCTCAAACAATTACTGGTGCTGCTGATGCTCCTCACATTCGGATTCAATTAAATGGCGTGCCTCTGGTTCCACCATTGGGTACGGTTTCTATCCCCACCGTTAGCGTTTTAATCGGTGTGCCACCTCCTAAATCTATTTTTTTGTCTCGACTCATGCCTTCGGCTTCGGAAGAACTTGTGTTGCGTTACATTTGTTCTAAACTTAACATTTCTGAGTCCAGCAGGGTGAAAGTTAGAAAATTAAACTTTAAATCTACAAGAGACATTTCTACTTTTCGCTCCCTGACTTATATATTGACAGAGCGTTAGATCCGACGTTCTGGTCTGAGCACGTAATCGCGCACATTTTCGAAGATTACACTAATCATAGAACTGGCCCTTCAACTTCTGCCCAGATTTAAAAAAACCGGAAAAACCCAAAATACCAAAAATCTTCATTTTCCATATGCTATCATTCTTTTCTGTATCCCGACGAACTTGTGAGATGGTTAATAGGGGGCCTAACTGCTGGGCCTTCGGACGGGTCGCAGGTGGCGGATAGCCAACGGCCTCCTCATGGAGGCTAGCTGCGAATAAGTGGGTACACCCCGCAAATAAGCAGTCCCGGACAGCCACGCCGCAGTGCACCGACGAGGCGCTTGTGTTGCCGCCTGTTAGAAATTGCCTCACACACACCCAACTTCTACACATTACCTACCCCCATCCCATTCCTCACATCTCACCTCGGGCCGGACTAAGGTGTCACTCGGACCGTGCCGAGAGTCAGCCTGGCTGGAGGCCCGGGTTACAAATAGTCCAGTCGCAAACGGTGAGCTCAGGTAAGTGGCGACCGCCTGTTCTAAGTAGCCTTGCCACCGGTGGGCCTCGGCCGGTGGTCGACCGTATGGAAGCCCCAAGAAACGGCCTTCAAACTATGAAGAAAAATAACCAGATTAAAATACAGCAGGATATCCCTGCAACTGCTGTCGCCAGACAGTTCGAAGAGAGGCAGACGGACCGGGAGCGTCCAGCTCTCGTTAGAGAAGAGAGACGCGTACCAGTGCGCAAAACCCCACCACGGGGTCCTTACCGAACTCGTGCGGTAAGGAAGAATACTGGAACGAAGAGGGACCATCCCCTCCCCTCAATGGGAACTCGGACCACCTTCTCTGGAGGACAAAGGCCACCTCCCATCGGGGACAAACGTTCCAAGGAGGACTCCTTGCCTCCAAGAGGACAGCCTGGAGGCCTGGACGACCCTAATCGACGAGGTCTCTCTGGCTCTCGGACCAAGTGGTACCTGAGATACCTCAGGAATGGTCACAAACCGGAGGCAGCCCTCCGGATGGCAAAGGAGCCAAGAACCCCTGCCCCAAAGAGAAGCAGCACCCACATCACGCCGTCAACGGCTACGCCGAAGCGTCAGTGCACAGCCGTCACGTCGAAAGACATAACGGCTAGCACCCCCTCACAGGCAGCAGCCCCCGAGGAAGACCCAGACGGCGTGCCCAGCACGTCTAGGGCCGCAGCAGAGGCAGCCGCAAATGGCAGTGTTGTAAGGGCAGAGAATCCTCCCTCAGTGCACATTCCACCCCAAGCAACGTGTGCAGACGTAGCAAAAAAGGTGAGGGTAGCGGTGGTACCTAAGGAATACCCACAGGTTAACCTCAGTCAAGAGGAGCTATCTGCACTTGAGGATGCGATACTAGAAGAAGTCTTCCTGGCGTGTTGGGATACGCCCATCAGCTTCGCGAGAATCCATTTCCGACCGGGTCATCTGATCATCGACTGCAACGAAGAGAAGACCGCGAAATGGCTGATAAGCAACATGTTAAGGTTGACAGAATGGAAGGGAGTACCCCTTCTAGGTAAAATATGAGAGAGTATCCCCTCGTCCCATTACATTATCATCTTTCTCCCAAGGAGTGCCGCGAAAGCGGATGAATGGGTCCTCACGATGCTGAGGAACCAAAACAGCGTCGTGACTGACACATGGCTGGTCATGTCACGAAAGAACCAAGGAGGCGGAGCCCTCATGGCTATCGGTATCGACGAAGTCTCGATGCAGACCATCGTCTCGATGGGTCACCAGCTCAACTTTAGATACGGGAAGATCCCCGTACATGGTCTCAAGAAGACCGCGAAGATGGCTGTAAAGACCCATCTACAACAGACGGAGGCAGGATGCCCCGCCGAAGCGGAAAGTAGCGAATCTCCTCACAGAAATGGATGATGTCGCTGAGGACGAGGAGCTCGACGGGGAATCTCCCGTAGAGGACATGGAGGTAGTGGAGGAGGCAGACAAACCCTATCCTCACAAGCGCTCGCCTCAGAGCTCGCAGTTCATGAGGACGAAGAAGCCGACACCACATTGGTGTTCGGCGGCGGTGGGAGCAGTCCTGGCTCCCCGCCAGATAGCGCGAATCAAGTATCGCAATGATGACTTCCCCCTCAGTCATCATAAGCACCAAGCTAGTCCAGGTGAACGTTCACCACGCAAAGGCCGCCTCGGCTGTTTTGGCGAGAACGTTCACCCGACAACACCTAGGACTAGCTCTAATACAGGAACCCTGGTGCAATGAGGGAGTAAAGGGCCTGTTCAAAAAATATAAAGTACGAAAAACATAAAATCTCCCCTGTATACAAAATTTAAGAAATCCGGTTCTCAGTTAGATTTCTCTAGATATTCAGTGGCCCGTTCAAAGTTTTTGCTGCATAATTCAGAATGCTACAATAATTATCTGCTTAGCTGCAAGATAAGCTTTCAGCAAAACCCCAAAAAGTTCTATAACTTCGTTAACTCCAAACGCAAATCTTCTCAGTTTCCTCCATCGCTTTCGCTCGATAACGTGACTGCTAGTAATGATGCTGACATCGCCAATTTATTCGCAGCATTTTTTCAGCGTTGCTATTCCGTTTCATCGACTAGTTTTGGTACCATTAATCCGTATCCCTATCCTATTACCCACTCTAACAGCATCCATCCACCTTTTTTGGATATAGAGTGTCTGCTTTCGGTTATTCGTTCGATTAAAACATCATATACTCCTGGACCTGACAATGTACCAAGCTGTGTGCTTAAAAATTGTGCAAGTTCTTTATGCTTCCCGCTTTTAAAGTTGTTTAACTTATCTCTGAGCTAGGTGAGTTTCCCAACGATTGGAAGGAATCTTTTGTCATTCCTATTCATAAAAAAGGATCTAAATCGTTAGTAACTAATTACAGGTGTATCTCAAAACTATCTGACATTCCTGAGCTTTTTGAAATGCTTATAACATCTCAAATACAGTACTTTTGTCGCTCAATTATTTTGCAATCTGAGCACGGCTTTATGAAAAAGCGTTCTGTTTCGACAAACCTGTTTGAGTTTACTTCTATTGTGAATAGGGGTTTTATTAATAAACTGCAGACTGATGTAATTTATACTGATTTTAGCAAGGCTTTTGACTCTATCAATCATGATCTCCTCCTTCACAAACTGTATCTGCTTGGTTTTCCTCTAAACCTTCTTAACTGGATAAAGGCTTATTTGACACACCGTTCCCAGCCTGTCCGTTTCAATTCGTCGCTTTCTGAATCCATCTGCGTACTTTCTGGGGTACCTCAGGGTAGTCATCTTGGACCTCTACTTCTTAATCTGTTCATTAACGACATCCCTCACGTCCTGCTTCATTCGCATGCTTTGATGTACGCTGATGACCTAAAACTCTGCTTGTCCTATAAGGACCCGTTGTAAGCTCTCTTTCTTTAATTGGACTTAGACTCTCTGCATACATGGTGTTCGGTTAATTCCCTCCCACTAAACGCGGAAAAGTGTAAATGTATGACTTTTCATCGAACACAGCCGTATTTAAACGACTTTTCGATTGATGACAATCCTCTTGAACGCATTTACGAGGTTGATGATTTAGGCGTCCGCTTTGTCCCCAAGTTAAGCTTTAATAGACATATCTCTGTCATCTCTAATAAAGCTATGGGTGTTCCTGGGTTTATCAAAAGATGGTCCAAGGAATTTAACGATTCGTATCTCACTAAACATTTATACCTCTCTCTAGTTCAAGCAATACATAAATATGGGTCGTGTGTTTGGTCACCGCATTACCAAAAATATCAGGACCAACTTGAATCGGTTCAAAAACAGTTTTTAATTTTTTCCCTTCGTGGCCTCAACTGGGATCCCACCATCCATCTTCCATCTTACGCGCATCGACTACTCTTAATCGATCTTCTATCTCTTAAGAACCGCCGTACGTGCCATTGTGTGTTTTTTATTCACAAACTCTTATCAGGTGATATTGACTCTTGCGCTCTGTTAAGCCAAATAAATCTTGCTGTTCCTTTGCGTCTCACCAGAAATTTCTCTCCGATCTATCTACAGCATTGCCTAACAAATTTTGCTAAATATGAACCTTTCCGAAATTTGTGTCTTAACTATAATATGTATTACCATCTTTTATCTGCTCCCTCTTCTGTGTTAAGGGCGGTATCCACGGGTCGCCACAAAATTTCTTGTGAAAAAGTTGATATTCCGCAGATTCTTAACAGAGTCTGCTACGCCTATGTTAATAACACGATAACACAATTTACTCTGTCGATAAACGTTTCAAAGAAACCTTGCGCTGCTCTGGCGCTGTTAAATATGCCCGCGAACTTATAAACAACAACACCATGCAGGATTCATAATCATGAACATAACATATTTAATGTGCTATTTTAATATATTTTTATTATTAAATGAAATTAATAATAAATTAATTGTTATCTTTATGATAGTTCTTAACGAACACCTCGCACTTGGCTGTCACGGCAAAGATTTCGTTCACATCGATTGGAAAGTACTTCGTAAAGTTCAGCCAGGTCAGGTCAGCATGATGATCTTCTGGATGTACATGTGTGACTTGGCGGCCTATATAGCTCTGCTGAACTCGAAAATGGTATTGGGTAGCGGTCCCTGGGTGGACACATAGCACTTGGCCACGAAGTCGGGGCCCTGTCAGGGAAACGTTAAGAAATGGAAGTGATTTCTAAAGTTAAAGTTTGGTTCACCCATTTCTTACCTTGATATAATTGGCATTGATGTAGGGCACATCCTCGTTGCCTGATCCGCTTTTGCTCGGGCACCTTCAGGGGGTCAATTGTGGCTGCACTATCCGCTAGACTACCGCTTGATAGGAGACCAACAGTTCCTGTCCACTGAACTGGGTGCGTTCATTTGGTTTGTGGCCGTTTTACTGTCGCGATCATTGAGCACCGCTGTTCAATGATTTTCCTTTTGGTCTGGTAGCTGTGATCGAAGACATAGTTGAGGCGAATAAAATCGAACTGATTGAGGGAACTGGAGTGTGAAGTGTTTGAATGCTGGCCAAATAGATTTTAAGCTTCTCGCTTGTGGATTGTGGTGACAGGAGACGCCACATGATGTTGCAGACCGTGCTCCGGTCCGCCGGTGTTCTCTGGCTGGTTTCCGAGTGTTTCTTATCCGCCAAGACCCGCATCTCGCTCTTCACTTTCACGGCGTTTATCAGATTCACTCTTGAAAATGCCATTAGACGACGCTTCCTGCCGGAATCTTTTTTATGTACGCTCATTTTCAAATTGGCCATTAAATTTCGCCGCACAAATTAGAATAAAAACCTATTTTGTTCACGTTACGGCAAAAAAGAGGCGTTAACAGCACTTAACAGCGCTTGAACAAGACGTAGTGGCAAACGTAAGCATTTCTCGCAATTGGTAGAAACCGAATTTGAAACGGCCACATAAAAAAATTCCTGAGCAGTTTTCTTTATATGGAGTTTTTCATTTCGCGGCCGATTTCGTAGCCATGGACAGCGCCCTTTAGATGTAAGAAATAATTTACTGTCATTTTTAAGCGACCCCTGCAATGTTGACAGAACTTTGTCAAACTTAAATAAATAAATAAAATCTCTCCCCAAATATGGTTCGAGTCCAAAGCATAGCAAAGCAAGACAGCGACTCACTGCAGGTCTATTCGATTTGAAAGTTTTCTATGATGACGAGCTAGCAGCCGATGAAGACACCATCGTAGAAAATCCAGGGCCAGAAACCAGCCAGGCGACACGACGAGCCGCGACTATCGAGGACCGGCCTAAAAAGGTAAGCGGATTGCAGGAGACTGCCTAATTCCAATGGGACGGGGGGCCACTTGATGGTTGGTGCGCCTATCCCAGCGTCACAGCTCCCTTCAGGGAAACTCTTGTGTGGCTCCCTTTGTAACCTTTATATCTTTCGTAACCATTAACCTTTTTTACGAAATATTGATAAGTTCATTTTGTTGTAAACCGCAATCCTTGGGAATCGCAGTAATAAGGAGGGCACAGTAACCAAGACTCATACATTATATCTCCAGCCATGTTAAACGCCAGGCGTCCGCTCAGACGAACACCGGCCAGTGGAGTAGAACAGAGGATGGCCAGAATAGTCAACATCATGGACGAGATAGTTTTTTCCTGGGAACGCGAAAACCCTCAAGACATCCGTAGTCCTCCGGCAACGGCACTCTCGCCTCGTGAGATCTACGAGATACCGGACGAGGAACCCCATGGTTCTCTGTGCAGGAGGATAGCCGCGTCCGTACCAGTGGAAGTAGTAGCAAGTGCACCATGCCAAGTATGGCTGGAGGAGGTGACCTTAGGACCATACATCACCACAAGTTCGAACGCAACACCCAAGGAGCCAACGTTAGAAGATATACCAAAAACCGGCTCGCCCCCTGTAACATTTCCTTGCAAATTTGATTGTAAAATGTAAAATTGGCTCAAACTGCACCTCCACAGGAAGGCCAGGGCAAAGCTTCCCTGAGTCTCTTGGCGTGTGTGCTTATAATTTTTCGCACAAGAGAAAGGGACCTACAGTTTAACGCCGAATCCGAACGGCAATAGTTAGAGAATTTTTGCTTTTTCATGGCTAGTTACTTCACAGCTGGCGCCAGTAGCTGGTAAAGGTGACCGGGGGTGTAAAAGCTTTATTCTAAAGGAAGAAAAAACTTTTTCCGAGGCGGGATCGAACCCACGACCTCCCGCACCAGCAGCCACACATACAACTGGTACGCCACACCCGGTGACAAATAACAAATTAGATTAATAACATTAATTAAAAGCTTATAACTCGACTATTACTACGTTTATACACACCAAATTTATTGTGATTAATGCCCTTTTAAGTATGCAATGCTTTTAATAAGGAATGATTCAGAATTATATTTATTTTATATCTGTCTAAAAACAAGATTTTATTGTAAACCTATTACTGGTCCGACAATCTGGATGAATTTACAGTGTGGATTCTGTATGACGCTGTCATAATTGGCTATTAATGTTTGCGTTCTAATAGAACATTTTATTAGGAAATAAAGTTTGCATACTTTGAAGGGCATTAATCATGATTAACTTCGTGTGTATAAACGTAGCAAACATTCATCCGATTTTCACCATTCGTTTGGCGGATCGATAAATAACACTGATTACTAAATATGCGTAGAAGGTATGAACCATATTTGTGGTGGTTGCTAATGTGTGTTGGGTTGGCTGTCATTCCTCATCATTTTCATCCTACGCGTTTCGGTTGCATTTTGCGCCTTCATTAGGGAGCCTGCATTGTATTTAACATTAATAATCAAATAGTAACATTTCATACATACATACATGCCTATATCACCGTCGATATTTTTGTTAGTTTGTAGTTAATCTTAAGTCGTCTCATTGTATTAAGTTGGTTTGGTAATTGTATAGTTTGAACCACATATCTTTTTCGGACGTTTGACTGGGGGACTAAATAAAGAAAAGTTTTGTATTTGCGCCGGATTTCTTTGGCTTCGATTTTGTCTTTGCATTTTTAATTTGCAAAATCAGCCGCTTTGGCCATTTGCCGTATCAGCAGGTAACAGTGATTTGGCAGTGACCTTACAGTGATTTAACAGTGATTTAACAAAACTTAACAGTGACTTAACAGTGACCTAACAGTGACTTAACAGTGACTTAACAGTGACTTAACAGTGACTTAACAGTGACTTAACAGTGACTCAACAGTGACTTAACAGTGACTTAACAGTGACTTAACAGTGACTTAACAGTGACTTAACAGTGACTTAACAGTGACTTAACAGTGACTTAACAGTGACTTAACAGTGACTTAACAGTGACTTAACAGTGACTCAACAGTGACTTAACAGTGACTTAACAGTGACTTAACAGTGACTTAACAGTGACTTAACAGTTACTTAACAGTGACTTAACAGTGACTTAACAGTGACTTAACAGTGACTTAACAGTGACTTAACAGTGACTTAACAGTGACTTAACAGTGACTTAACAGTGAGTTAACAGTGACTTAACAGTGACTTAACAGTGACTTAACAGTGACTTAACAGTGACTTAACAGTGACTTAACAGTGACTTAACAGTGACTTAACAGTGACTTAACAGTGACTTAACAGTGACTTAACAGTGACTTAACAGTGACTTAACAGTGACTTAACAGTGACTTAACAGTGACTTAACAGTGACTTAACTGTGTCTTAACTGTGTCTTAACTGTGTCTTAACAGTGACTTAACAGTGACACTAACAGTGACACTAACAGTGACTTAACAGTGAAAATGAAAAGGTCATAGCTCCGCGCGGAGATATGACGCTTTATTTCTGTCGGAGAAATGTCTTCGGAGCTATGTATGTCGTTACCCCTGATTTTCCACTAAAAAATTCAGTTGGACAATGAACCACAAGTCTTAACAGTCTACAACAAAAGATGGTCAAACAACGAATGTCGTTTTTCACCACATATTTCTTTAAACAGTCAAAAACATATTTCTTAGATAACAGAAATCATAGTCCAAAATTTTTTCTAAATTTTTTATATTTTTTGCTATTTCATGATTGAGTTTATCTAAACGAATCCCAAATCCTGAAAATAACCTTGATCTACCTGCAAGTATAAGAAGTTTACGTCCCATACATGTGAAATATCTATCTCTTACCTTCTCTGAGATCTCTTGGTTCATATGGACGGACAGTCAGACAGACGGACATGGATCGGACGGGCTCGGCGTTTGATTCTGATCAAGAATATATATACTTTATATGGTCGAAAAGGTTTCCTTCTGCCTGTTACATACATTTGCACGACTTTAGTATATCCTTATTAGAGTAACGGGTCTAAACGTGATATTAATTGCTTATTGTTGCGACTTTCATTATTTTTAAAAAAGTACGATCCAATGATGCCGCTGGCCCGCACACCGCACTGCTAGAGCAGCATATACTCAATTATTATTAAGATAATCATAGAACCATAAAACTTTTTAGCAGGCTCTAGGTCAATAAGTCACTAAGTCACACCAAAGGTCACTAAGTTTAGTTTAGTTTATTTGGTTTTTTTTTATCCCAGTGTATCAAGATTATATCTTTTAAATTACAGCACTAGTCACGACAATGTGTTACAATATTTTTCTTTTTATACTTATAATATCTTAAGAATGTTTTGACTTTAAATATCGTCTCTATAAACATAAATCCCAAGAGAAAAGTGGTTATAAATACATTTTAAAATTGATAAACAGGTGCAAAAAAAAAGAAAACAAAAAAAATAATAGGTATAGTAAAGTTGGTATTATATAATATGTTTTGTCTCAGAAGATGTTCTTTAAGTTTAATTTAAAATTGCGTAGTGCTTTTTTTGGATTTTATAGAATTTGGTAGTGTGTTCCAGTGGCGAGCAGCATATATGAAGAACTGTTTCTCAGAACTAGCCAACAGAACTAGCTAAAACAGTCACATTAAGATAATATGTGAAGCTTGTTTGAATAAAAGAGCGTATAAACTTATTTAAGAGAGGCTTGCTGCATCTATTTAAGTATCTATTTTTATCTTGTCCGTTCTTATCTCGTCCGCTCTTAACTTTGTGCTTTTCGCTCGTCGTGTACCGCAAGCAACAACAAAAAGTTTTGCTTAGGCTAGTCCTGTGGTCAATTATTGTTCTTAGTTTAGTTGCAATCAAATTCTGGCAGCAGCCAGAAGTCTATAAGACGCATGCAGAGCGTATACATGCGATTTTCATGGCTATTGAGAACCTTTATGACCCCTCAGTAGAAAATATTATAAATGAAGATGTCCATATTATAGAGGTAAGAAATAGACGCACCACATACGAAGAAGAACAATTCCGCGGTTTTGCGACTCAGGCGAAAATTTATAAAAAAAAATCGGAAGGGAATAAAAAGAGGGTAAATATCCTACTTGCCTTTAAAACCTCAAGGGTGGAGGAAATTCCAGGAAAACCTTTAATGTGGCTCCATAACGCGAATTACCAAAACCATCTCATTATATTTTTCTTTTATTCCAGTGTGAAGTATCACATTTTAGCTAGGGACATATTTTAGTCTATAAGTTGTTTTGTAGGTCATAAGGAGCTAGGGAACATTTTGTAGTTTATAAGGACACTGAAGTCATAGAACTAGTTCACGAGGTGATCATCACTGACGACCAGCAGCAGCCACGACATGCACACAGCAGCACACGCACATACAAAAGCAAGCCGGTTGACAGCGAGCGAGCGACGCCAACAGAAGCTACGCACTTACAGCAACACACGCACATACGAACACAAGCCGGCAGACAGCGAACGAGCTGCGCCAACAGAAGCTACGCACATACCAACAGAGCCAGCCAGATGCGAGAGACAAACGGTATGCACATACCAATAGACACACACACCGCTAGCACAAGCACATACAAAGTGCAAGCCGGCAGACAACAAGCGACAACAACAGAAAACTACGCACTCACACACACCCACACACACGCATGCCAGCAAACCAAAACCCACCCCGATGCGATCGCTTGGCCCGCGTCAGCCATGCCCTAGAGCGAGAGGCATGCAGCGGCGGCTACAAAGCTGCAGAATTCTGGAGCAGCGGTGGCAGAATTAGGTCACGGCCAACGTTTGGCAAACGCGAGGAGAGAGTCTAGTTTTCCCCGCGATGATCGACGGACGTGGTAAAATTCTAACTCTCGAGCCGGTATCTTATAGTGCCACGCCCCCGCCGTAGTACAAACGCGTTGTGCCCAACTGCCCAAAGAGATCCTGTGTGGTTTCCACCGACGAGGAGCAGAGTCCGAAGACAACGAACGATAGCAAGCAAGGGAACCACAGCGAGGGAAATCTAGTCCATCGGGTAAGCCAGGCTTAGCTGCAACAGGAGGTAGGGAAAACAATGGTGCGGTTAGGAAAACCTCCCTTTTGTGCACACATGTGCCCCAGCCCCCTTAAAAAGTTGTAAAAGAAAATATCAAAGTAGAAATAAACCTGTGTGTAATAAGTTAAACTCGCGCATTTGTGTTAGCTAGTGTCCACAACTCAACTGTACCACGGTTGATCAAGCTAGCATGCCTTGCTGGGTCGCCGAAGGCATGCGGCTGGAGTAATCGTGGTCGGTACACGTGGGTAAAGGGTCGATTTGCGCTGGGTCGCCGGCATTTCGACGTGATACACACGGAGAGTGGGTACAAGCAGAGACAAGCCTCCGATCTGGTCAGAGAACCCGTAGAATTTACTTGTAGCTTGGTTCCTACGACCTCACTGTACCGGGTGGGTCAAATTAACTCACCTTGCTGGGTCGCCGGAGGTGTGGTGGTTTGGCCGACTTGGACCGGCATACGTGGGCAAGCGTCATTTTGCGCTGGGCTGCCGGCAAACTGACGTGTTGCACACCTGTGTCGTAGGTGCAGTGGGTGCGTCTCAAGCGGGTGTGGGATTAAGTCTGGCCAACCTGTGCTGGGTCGCCGGCAGGCGGCTAGGGTTGACCTCTCAACCGCTAAGGGATCCGCTACGCTGAGCTGGGTCGCCGTCAGCGTGGTGGGTACCAAAAAGGCAACCCCAATTATACAAGTTTTGGCCAAAACTATTAGAACTTTTCCCTTCCCAAGTCCCGGCACTTCTATAAATTTTCTTGTAAGTGACCTTGGACAGGACTGAGTCCTACCTCAGCTGAAAAACTTCCTTACAGTGGCGCCCGAGCAGGGACCAAGGGATAATGTTTTGTCTGATTTTTTTATGAAAATAAAGTAACAGAGAAAATTAAAGGGGGATACTAACACCTTCCATGGCCTAAAGACCCATAAAAAAATTCTGAAAAAAATATAATAAAAGCATTCTTGGAAAATTTTTTTTCGCATTGCCCAAAATCACGGCCTCAGAAACCCAATAGGAATCAATACAAGCAGCATTGAAAAACAAATGTCCAGTCCGGTACAGTCAGCGCAAGAAACTACTCCTAAGCAAACGACGTGGGATAATTCAAATCGTACTAAGAAAGTTTTGGGTACAGTCGACTCAAAAGTTTTACAATTTCAAAGCAAGCGACGGCAGGCCTGAACGGCAAATTTTTCTCGATTTTGGCTTTGTTCTTCCTCCCGCACCAAGATTGTGGTTTCTATACAGTACTGAAAGGCAAGCCTAGGCTAAGTTACCGCTAATATGCTTGTTGAGAGCGTGCCTCTCGTATATTTTTATGCATGACCCAAGCTAGAACGAGACAGCAGACAACCGAAGCAGAGGAAGAGAAGCAGAGACAGTAGAGCATCGACAGAGACAGAGGCAGTAGATAACCAGAAGCAGAGGCAGCGGATAACCAGAAGCAGAGGCAGCGGATAACCAGAAGCATAGGCAGCGGATAAACAGAAGCAGAGACAGCGTGTCAACAGAAGCAGAGGCAGCGTATCAGCAGAAGCAGAAACATCAGATAACCAGAAGCAGAGGCAGCGGAGTATAGAAACGTAGACAGAGGGAAGAAAAAAAAACAGGAGCAAAAAGAACACGCAGAAAAGCAGCGGTTGCGCGTCAGCAGTGAACGATCCAGCAGGAACGAAACATATAATAGGAGTCCAAGTCTGAGTTTAGGGGGAGTCGGATACAGAGCCTTAACGAGGGCACATCACGCGCAGCAAAGTAACCAAAGTCATAGAGCAGTCGTCGGGAATTTTAAAAGCGTATTAAAATCGTATATCGGGACTAAACCATCCGTATCCTTTGCGGGTCCTTTCCAAAGATCGTGGCAACCGTGTCCTTTTCGTGTCCTTTCTCAAAGCGCGTGGCGACCATAGCCTTTTCGAGTCCCTTTTAGAAAACCGCGTGGCAATTAGCAACTAGGAACCAACCGTGTCCTTTCCGAGAATGGAGCCTCAGCCACAGGATCAAGGGTGTAACCAAGGACAAGGAGCACTCTGGCAGACGGGTCGAAGAGAGAGGTGACGCAAGCTTTGGCTGTTCAGGTACACCTGGACCAACGCCAAACTCTTGTTGCCTTGCTGGTGTTATCAAGCATCCTGGAGGATGTCATACTGGGACTGGATCTCCTTTGCGGGATACAGGTCAACAAACCCACACCAGCAGTGACATCTCCACCTTCTCAGACCAAGGACATTGTTGAGCTTGGCAACTTCGTAGAAACCGCCCAGGTCAACAGACCCACACCAGCAGTGACATCTCCACCTTCTCAGACCAAGGACATTGTTGAGCCTGGCAACTTCGTAGACACCGCCCAGGTCAGCAAACCCACACCAGCAGTGACATCTCCACCTTCTCAGACCAAGGACATTGTTGAGCCTGGCAACTTCGTAGAAACCGCCCAGGTCAACAAACCCATCCCAGCAGTGACATCTCCACCTTCTCAGACCAAGGACATTGTTGAGCCTGGCAACTTCGTAGAAACCGCCCAGGTCAACAAACCCACACCAACAGTGACATCTCCACCTTCTCAGACCAAGGACCTTGGTGAACCTGGCAACCTCGTAGAGACTGCTCAGGCTAGCCATCCTTCATCCCCGCTGTCATCGAGCCCCCGGAAAAAGAGGAAAAACCGTGACGTTCGCATCCGAAAACTAAGGGTTCGAAGCTCGGGAAACAAGGAGACAGCTCTGAACAAGGAGTCAACAGAGAACAACGAGGCAACAGAGAACAACGAGCCAACTGAGAACGAGGAAGCAACAGAGAGCAAGGAGTCAACAGAGAACAAGGAGACAGCTCTGAACAAGGAGTCAACAGAGAACAACGAGGCAACAGAGAACAACGAGCCAACAGAGATCGAGGAAGCAACAGAGAACAAGGAGTCAACAGAGAACAAGGAGTCAGCTCAGAACAAGGAGTCAACAGAGAACAAGGAGCCAACAGAGAACATCGAGTCAACAGAGAACAACGAGGCAACAGAGAACAACGAGTCAACAGAGAACAACGAGGCAACAGAGAACAACGAGCCAACAGAGATCGAGGAGGCAACAGAGAACAAGGAGTCAACAGAGAACAACGAGGCAACAGAAAACAACGAGGCGACAGAGAACAAGGAGTCAACAGAGAACAACGAGGCAACAGAGAACAACGAGGCAACAGAGAACAACGAGTCAACAGAGAACAACGAGGCAACATAGAACAAGGGAACAACAGAGAACATAGAGACAACAGAGAACAACGAGTCAACTGGGAACAAGGAGCCAACAGAGAACAAGGAGTCAACTGTGAACAAGGAGCCAAAAGAGAACAAGGAGTCAACTGGGAGCAAGGAGTCAACAGAGAACAAGAAAGCAACAGAACAAGGGAACAACAGAGATCATCGAGTCAACAGTTAACGAGGAAGCAACAGAGAATAAGGAGTCAACAGAGAACAACGAGTCACCAGAGAACGAAGAAGCAACAGAGAACAAGGAGTCAACTGGGAACAAGGAGCCAACAGACAACACACAGAAGATCACGAGCCAGAGTCATCCCCTCCCAGAGCCAAACAGTGCTTCCACAGGGGAGAAGGAAGCCCAACAGAAGTAACCACCACCGAACAGCAAAGCGTAGCCAACAGAGTCAGCGCGGGCCACTTGAGGGTGGCGCGCCACAACAACGTCCCCACCCCCGTAAAAGGAAATTTCCGGCCTGGCTGTACGGATTCATCACCTAGCGTAAGAAATACTATTAAGCTAACTATTGTTCACCGCACCATAGACAGGTTCAGCACAGGATAGGGGTAGTAGGTTTTAATTTGTCAGGCACTAATATTAGTTCAAGTCTTCAGGTGATCAATATGGCGGCCCCATCTCAAGGGGAAGTCCCTCATGGACAAGACGATCAGGCTCCACTTGCAGAATCCACTGAGGCACCCATGGAATGGCGCGTGGAAACTGCTGGGCGATTACTACCACTCGAGGCGATCCGATTCCTGGAACAGGAACTTAAAGAGAGTAACAGAGTTGGAGTACGGTTCCTACGCCGTTTTGGAGCACACACCTTCCGGATCCAAATCAGTCGAGCCCGAAGAATTTTTATTTGTTTTCACACCCCGAAATAAGGGGGGGGGGGAGTGAAGTATCACATTTTAGCTAGGGACATATATATTAGTCTATAAGTTGTTTTGTAGGTCATAAGGAGCTAGGGAACATTTTGTAGTTTATAAGGACACTGAAGTCATAGAACTAGTTCACGATGTGATCATCACTGACGACCAGCAGCAGCCACGACATGCAAACAGCAGCACACGCACATACAAAAGCAAGCCGGTTGACAGCGAGTGAGCGACGCCAACAGAAGCTACGCACTTACAGCAACACACGCACATACAAACACAAGCCGGCGGACAGCGAGTGAGCTGCACCAACAGAAGCTACTCACATACCAACAGAGCCAGCCAGATGCGAGAGACAAGCGGTATGCACATACTAATAGACATACACACCGCTAGCACACGCACATACAAAGTGCAAGCCGGCAGACAACAAGCGACAACAACAGAAAACTACGCACTCACACACACCCACACACACGCATGCCAGCAAACCAAAACCCACCCCGATGCGATCGCTTGGCCCGCGTCAGCCATGCCCTAGAGCGAGAGGCATGCAGCGGCGGTCACAAAGCTGCAGAATTCTGGAGCAGCGGTGGCAGAATTAGGTCACGGCCAACGTTTGGCAAACGCGAGGAGAGAGTCTAGTTTTCCCCGCGATGATCGACGGACGTGGTAAAATTCTAACTCTCGAGCCGATATCTTATAGTGCGTTGTGCCCAACTGCCCAAAGAGATCCTGTGTGGTTTCCACCGACGAGGAGCAGAGTCCGAAGACAACGAACGATAGCAAGCAAGGGAACCACAGCGAGGGAAATCTAGTCCAGCGGCTATGCCAGGTTTAGCTGCAACAGGAGGTAGGGAAAACAATGTGGCGGTTAGGGAAACCTCCCTTTTGTGCTCACATGTGCCCCAGCCCCCTTGAAAAGTTGTAAAAAAAATATCAAAGTAGAAATAAACCTGTGTGTAATAAGTTAAATTCGCGCATTTGTGTTAGCTAGTGTCCCCAACTCAACTGTACCACGGTTGATCAAGCTAGCATGCCTTGCTGAGTCGCCGAAGGCATGCGGCTGGAGTAATCGTGGTCGGTACACGTGGGTAAAGGGTCGATTTGCGCTAGGTCGCCGGCATTTCGACGTGATACACACGGAGAGTGGGTACAAGCAGAGACAAGCCTCAGATCTGGTCAGAGAACCCGTAGAATTTACTTGTAGCTTGGTTCCTATGACCTCACTGTACCGGGTGGGTCAAATTAACGCACCTTGCTGGGTCGCCGGAGGTGTGGTGGTTTGGCCGACTTGAACCGGCATACGTGGGCAAGCGTCATTTTGCGCTGGGCTGCCGGCAAACTGACGTGTTGCACACCTGTGTCGTAGGTGCAGTGGGTGCGTCTCAAGCGGGTGTGGGGTTAAGTCTGGCCAACCTGTGCTGGGTCGCCGGCAGGCGGCTAGGGTTGACCTCTCAACCGCTAAGGGATCCGCTACGCTGAGCTGGGTCGCCGTCAGCGTGGTGGGTACCAAAAAGGCAACCCCAATTATACAAGTTTTGGCCAAAATTATCAGAATTTTTCCCTTCCCAAGTCCCGGCACTTCTATAAATTTTCTTGTAAGTGACCTTGGACAGGACGGAGTCCTACCTCAGCTGAAAAACTTCCTTACACCAGGGACCGTATATAATAATTATGAGTTTAAAAAAATTGAAGCCCAAAAAAGCCTCCAAGAAGAGTGGGAAAAAGCACATATATGTTATTCTTTTGCGGTAAATTCCAAAACAGGATAAACTTTTATTTTAAATTATTAATTATTATTTTCAATTTATTTAATAAAATCAAAAATAATTATTCAACTTTTGAAAAAAAATTAAATCATAAGTTTTATTTTCAATTTTTATTTTAAAAATTTAAAAATAATAATTATTCGTAAATTTTTATAAAATAAATTGAAAATAAAAATTAAACTCAAATATCTTTTGAACTGAATTAGCCTGATCATATATCGATCTATATATGATCGTCGCAATACTACCTTTCAGTTGATATATAATATGTATATGAAAAAATTGCAAAAAAAAGTGATTTTTTTCCCCATTTTTTCGTTTTTGCCGATTATTGAAATTGTTTATAAAATTAACAAAAAACTTTTCTGCAAAACCGCAAATTACGTTTTGGTGGGCATGTCGAGATTTAATTTCGGATATTTTTCTATTAAATCAAAAATGGCTAGTTTTAAAACCGTTCGGTTTGTAAAAGAATGACCCGTATGTACATGCATTTGTACATATTGTATTATATGTATATCAACTGATAGGTATTATTGCGTAGATCATAGATATACATAGGTCCATATATGATCAGGCTCAAAAGATATTTGAATTCAATTTTTAATTTCAATTTATATTATAAAAATTTACGAGTAATTATTATTGTTCAATTTTTAAAATAAAAATTGAAAATAAAACTTATGGTTTAATTTTTATATAAAAGATGATATATAATAATTATTTTATATTTTTATTATTTAAATTAATTTTAATAATTAAAAAACACATTTTTTTTAAAAATTAACAAATAATGTAAATTTCTTAATTTTTTTAACCAAAAATTATAATCGTACGGTCCCTGTTTTATTCATACCAAAAAATGTTTTTAGCGAGAGACACCGATTTTTAAATTTTTGAAAACTTTGTTCAATTCTATAGTAGTAAGTAGTAATTCTTCTATAGTGCAGACCTGCTTTCGCCATTAAGAAAATTTATTATCTCGTGCCGTTGTAGCTCTGCCTTACCTAGATGTACCAATGTGCTCCATTAAAATGGGGCAGACACCGATGAAGTTTACATTATTCTCTTTTTCTCGTATATTGCACAGTGAATATGTGTTGTCGCTGTTCGCTCGCATGTCGTCCTGTAAGCTGTATCCATTTTAAAATGCGTTTTCACCGCCGAAGATCCACAGGTAGAATGATAATCTATGGAAAGCTCCACTCCGGCTAGGTTTTCGCATTGAAGAACAAATTGTTGACGCTCGCGTAGTAGAGACCAGGCCAATATGTTCGGAAGCTTATGTTCTTGCATTCTGGCATGCTGAAAACTTTTTGATCATACTTATAATGCATGTCTCCGGTAGTTATATGCAGCTTAGACAACACAGTTTCGAGGTAGAGCATCCTGTTTGGATTGAAGCTTGGCAAGCGGAACAGTTTTTCGACAAAGTATCGCAGCAGACTCTCGACCTCGTCATATTTCATGATACCCCATACTTGAGCGCTGTAGCACATTTTTGATCCAACTGCTGCCTCAAAGAGTTGGTACTTTGTTCTGAGTGGTACATCTTTCTTTATAAGTAGTGATCTCTATGTACAGTCAGTGATTGGAAAGGTGCCTAATTTTCTCACCTAGGTAAGGTACAAGGTAAATGTCAAAAAATATACCTAGGTAAGGTAAAAGGTATCCGGAATTTCCAGTACCTAGGTACAGAATAGGTACTTTTAAATTAAAATTCATGGTTCATCAATTTATATCAGTAATAAATATTAACTGTACGGGATTAAATTCCAATATAAGGTTTAAAAGTGGAACATTTTAATGTCTTATGATGTTGTATTATTAAAATGTTTCCCATATACCATCTTGCTTTTTTATATAACAAGAGTTTTGAATATTTCGTCACCTATTCTATTTCTTTTTGGCTTAGGTATTTGGCCTCTAATGCAAAAAATTCTTTCAATAGGGGCAGAGCTAGGAAAAATGGTATTATACTTAAACAAATAAACATTGCAATTATTGTTATGCTTAAGTATAGATGCCAAAGATTTGCTATAATCGGCACGGTAAGTTAAGACTTCCAATTCAATATTAGAATTTTCATAACAATTCTCAGTTTTATCCAATCTTCCATTTCTGATATAGTAAAAGTGTTTAGAATTCTTTGAAGTTGAACTCACATTGAAAACTGTTCAAACATGAACAAACGTTCAAACATGAACAAGAGAAGAGACTTCAAACCACATGTAGCACAGCCGATCATAACTCAGCATCATAAATATGTCATTAGATTTAATTACGGTTGCTTTCAAGGATAAGACAAACCACTTGAAAAGGGCATCTGGTGCACTTAACATGCATCGTGGAAGGCAATGTGTAGTCCTTTCACGAATGCATTTCTATATTTACATACACGGATGTGACTACACTCACATCCTTAAGATAAGATTAGAAATAAGGGATGAAAATTTCTGAATAAAAGGACCTCGCTCAGACTGAGCAGGTTAGTACAATTGAAACCTGCAACAAGCGTGCTCAATAAAAGTGTATAAGTCCATACAAAAACAGTTTCCAATTTTTCCGAAATTCCCTTAACAAGCCAATCTTTAAAACACTTTACAATTTTTTTGTTTTTATTTAGTACCTAGCAAAGGTCTTTGCTTCGCTTGAAGGTCTAGTTCGAAAATTCGTTGAATACTGTCATGAAAACTGTTCCATCTGGTGCTGCTACTGTTGTAAACTTTTTCTGCTTCTACTACGGATCTGCTAACAGCATTCCAAGTTACCGTTGCTTTCCCTAAGGAAGAATTGTACAACCGCTTGAATAATGTGTTTGGTAAAGCCTGTTCAGCATATTTCGTAACAACTAAGTTCAAAGCGTTTGATGCGTTTAACTAGTCTAAAAACTCGGGCTTCACGTGTTTAAAGTTGGATACATTTTCTGTAACTATTTAACATTGGGATATCTCTAAGTCCGTATTTGCTATGAACTTCAGGTAATATATGTAGTAGCACTTATTTCATATGTGAGGGGAAAAAGGCTTATATGAGAGCACGAGAGAATGACGAAGCAGATTCCTATCTATATATTTAGTGGCCGGTTACACTTTTGTTGTTGCAACTCCATATATTGGCAGTCGTACATATAAAATGATCATTTTGAAAAATACCGGCGATATTTTTCTTATACAGCCGTGCTCCCATTTTCACTTGTGTAATGTACGATTTTGGGAAAATTTGTCTAAGAATCGAAAAATGTTAACAAAAGTAAAAATGGGAACTCGTCTTATAGTCCGCCTTCCGGTTATCTAGCATGGATCGTATAGTTTTTGAATAGGGAATGTTTACCGGACGTCCAGTCAAAGCCACAAACAGGTCCGTGATACTTTTATTTTCAATATGGCAGAGCGCGGCAGCATCTCGACTATTATGTAATCGGAGCGAAAAAATCACGTACGAAAAGTACCTAGTACCTTATCTATTGACAAGGTTAATGCAAATAAAGACCTAGGTAAGGTATAAGGTACTCGAATTTGAAAATACCGAGGTAAGGTAAAAGGTACACAAAATATTTATCTAGGTATGTACCTAGGTACTTCCAAACACTGTGTACAGTTGATAGATATTTTCTTGCAAATAAAATTTAAACTGAGCATTATGATATATCGAAATACCCAGATACTTGAACGGTTTGATCACTTCCAGCACAGTAGCTCCTAAGTGCCAACTTTTATTCATTAAATTTTATATTACTGGCAATTTATTTCATGTCTCTAGCTACTCTGGTGCCCGAGGTAATGCAATTTAAAAAAATGCTTTTAATAAACGGATTTTCGACAATATCTCAAGGACATGGCATAAAAATAACCCAACATTGGGCCAGATCAGTTTGTTTTGAAGTAATCTATTTAATCATAAAAGAAATTTCAAAATTCCCGCCTTTAGCACGCGCCCCTTCCCTTATCGGTCTAGACCCTTTGTGAAAACTTGGACCGAATCAAGGTTCGAACCAAACCTTCTTTCAAAAACCTCTAACCTAAAATTTCCGAACATCGGAGCTCCGGAAAAATTTATTGAAATTGCAGTCCTGATTATAATACGCTCTTCAAAAAAGCTCTACACTGAGATGGGACTAATGAGCTCTATATTTGAAATATTAGAGCTCAAAATAATTTCACTCATCCTCTATCACTCTAAGTTCTGGTAGTTTATTGAAAGTAAAGTTAAGATTGAAAATATATGAAATAAGACTCTCGTTTAGCTTTTCTATACTCTGGTGCAAAGACATTTACTATTTTTCAGATAAGTTCAATCGTTACAGCTTAATTAAATTAAAAGAGCAAAATAAAAGTCATTAGGAACACTAATGACTAGTTGCCAATGCAAGAGCAATCAAAGTGTGCTATTAAATGAAGTCAGAAAATTTACCCCTTTTGGGGGTTCCGCCTGAAACCAACTTTGTCCGAACAGTTTAAGTCTTTAATAGTCTATTACTTCACAAGCATGGCATTACTAAAGCGGTTGATGGAAAAATTGTTGAATAATGTACAAAAGTATGCAAAGGAATTTATACGGAATACTTCACTCCAAGGGTTAAAATACGTCTGGGACAGCCATTTGCCATGCTGTGTTAAATTATATTTCGGAATAATATTTTTTGTTGTAATATGTGTGGCCGTTAACTTAGCCTTGAACGTGTTTAATAAATGGGACAGCACACCAGTGATTATTGGAATTAGCTCAGCTTTGACCCCCATACATCAGATTCCTTTTCCAGCCATAACTGTTTGTAATATGAATCAGGCCAAACACTCAAAAGTGGCGCATTTTGTATCGTAAGTAGCTGTATTTTACGTCCCTTTTTTTTAATTTGTACTACAATTTTTTACGGTATCATCACACTTTAGGGGAACGTTGGACTACGTAATGCTACAAAAAACTTGTTTTATGGATATGAATTACTCAGAGTACAGTAATGTTAAAGGTCGCTTTAAAGGTGACACGTTCTCTAATTTTATAGTTAACATTTCGGAAAAGTGCGAGGATATGATCGAATCGTGTACTTTTCAGGGAAAGAAGCTGGCTTGTACCGATATTTTTAGAGAAATTTTTGTTGATGAGGGCTTGTGCTGTGTGTTCAACCTACTACATCCATATTATTTGTACAAGTTCAGGTAAATATTTTTATTATATTGTATTCATTAAAAATAGAGGAAAGCTAACTTCGGCTCGACCGAAGTCGGAGATGCTTAATTTTATGCGTTACAAACATTTGGACAGTTTTAATATACCCTCTGCAACAAAAGTCCGACTGGGACGACCAACATATAGTTGTAGATCAGCAGCATTCATGTGCGTTTGATATAACACTAGTCAGATCATAAACATGAATTGAAAACGATAACACTAGTTTACAAAAAAAAGTAGAGGAAAGCTAACTTCGACTCGACCGAAGTTTATATACCCTTGCAGCTTGTATAATTTTATAAATCAATAGCCTGATTCCACTGACACAAATATGTACATTCGGCCAAATGTACATATTTTTGACAAGGCCTTCTGTATACATTTCCTTCACCCAATTTCTATAGCTATAATAAAAAGTGGTCAGATTTTCATCAAACTTATAAATACGAGGCTTGGGGACGTTTACGTTGAAGACAAAAAGTTTTTCTCACTAAAACTACTTTTTCGACCGTGAACCAGGAACATTTCGATTCATATCTTCCTTGGATCCATCTGACTATTATGAAGCGACATATGGCTTAAATTCTAAGTGCACCAACGAAATAATAAAAAAATTTAAATTTAAGAAACGTTGCATTAAAAAATTTTTGAAATCGATTTTTGAGATCACCTATCCAAACTACACTTAAAAATAGTTCCAGTAGAAATGAGTCTTTTTGGTTGTAATGGCCCAAGAATCGATTCTTGAGGTACACCTCGTTTGAGTACAGGAAACGACGAGATGTTTTAAGGGCTGACCACTGCCTGGGTCTGCTGCCTTTTATACTAATAAGCACGTTTACTGTTTTGAATATCTTTTAAGTGCGCCTTACATCCGGGACTATACGTCATCCAAAAAGTTCGCAGATATAGCTGTGGATTGGAATCCCATTACAGGGTATCCAAAAACTCTTCCGCTCAGCTACTATCCCCGAGCAGGAATGGGTGTGGGCGTAGCTATGGGTCTACAAATCGTACTTAACGGTCACATTAACGATTATCACTGTTCCTCTACTAGTGGACAAGGATTTAAGGTTTGTACCCTACTCTATTAAATTTTTCAATAGTAAGATTACTAATATGGTAATTGACTTATAGGTGCTTTTGTACAACCCAATTGACCAGCCCCGTATTAAGGAATCTGGACTTCCCGTAATGCTTGGCCATCAAACGACTTTCCGCATAATCGCCAGAAGCTTTGAAGCAGTACCAAACATTAGGAGCATTCATCGATCCAAGCGTCAGTGTATATTTAGTGATGAGCAAGAACTATTATTTTATCGCTACTATTCGCGTCGCAATTGCGAAGCTGAATGCGATGCGCTATATTTCCTCAGACTGTGTAACTGTGTTCCATATCAATTGCCACTGGTTTACAATAATAACGCTACGGAATGCAACGTATCTCACTTTGACTGCCTGAATATTGCAGAAAAGAAAATTTCCGACTCAAAAAGTGCTGCATGCAAAGAATTGTGTCTTACCAGCTGCCATGATCTGCAATTTTTCCCCGATGCGTTTTCAGCACCTTTCAGCCAACAAGCGGTTAGAGCTCAGAGTGATAATTTAAAAAATTTGTCAGACGAATACATCAGTGACAACATAGCTGTAGTGAGTTTTTATTACACTGAGAACTATTTTCGAAGTAATGTAAAGTCATCGTACACTGGTCCAACTGAGTATATGTGTAAGTATTCATAGAATTTGAGATGGGATTTTAGTAATAGCCACGTACTTTTTTCTAGCCTTAACAGGTGGCATTATGAGTCTAATGGTTGGGTTCAGCGTAATACTAATACCTGAACTATTTTATTACGTTTTCATAAGGTTTCCTTTTTTATACCTAAGACGTAAATTCTAAAATACACAGATGATTTAAGAAATATATTAACAGACAAAGCAGCGCAATAAAGATCAAAATTTTTGAAAATTCCACATTCACATGGTTTACAGTTGTTTATACTGAGGTTGGGTCGGACATAAGCCTTAATTGCGAAATAATTGCCATAGTTTTTTTTACATTTTTTATGCACGATATGAAGAAACGGGACATGGCTAACTATGGCTTATTCCCTTGTTCCACTGGCACATTCTAGAGGTCATCTGCTGGATGATCTAAATGACCTCATTATTTCTGTGCGTTCCTCATAAGAGATAAATGTCCATTCGCTAGATCATCCGCGACGGATTATCAAGTCACTGTTAAAAATAATATGATTTCAGTGTTTATTTAATAGTTTTCCATTATTAACTTAACTTATTTCACAACTTTATATTAAAGCGTCGCAACGATTTCCGCACACGTCTGCTCGCTTCAAAAGCTAAATTCTCTCTCTCTCTGCTTGCTGTCTATCGAGCTCTAGTCGATCACCTACGATAACGATAAACCTAGGGATGCTAAAGTTACTCACACTGCTAGGGTTGGCAATCTTACATTCGGCCGTCCTGATTCTTCATTCGACCCGAATGATGGAGATCACATCTTCATATACTCTGATACTGTATTAGTTTTGGCAGGACCCTCATCGTCACCCAGTTTCTCAACAATGTATCTGCCACGTCTAAGCTTACGCTTTACAATATACGGTCCTAAGTACTTTCTTTTAAGCTTTAATCCTGCCCCAAATTGTGTGCGCTTAATAGCAACCATATCATTGACTTCGTATTCTTTTCTGGTTTCCTGGACTTGTTGAATGACTTGCGGTTCTCTTCTTGTAGCTGTGCAATGTTTTCTTTGCCTGTATTACGTATATTCTGTTTATCCTTCTGCATTATACGATGTCTTGACGAATCCTGGAACAACAAACAATGACCTCTACTCAAAGCGTCGACGTGTTTCATCTTCGTCCCTGAGCGATGCTCGATTTCATACTGAAAATCTTGCAAGAATATAGCCCAACGTGACACTTTAACGGGAACATCTTCTTTCTTCATCGTCATCTTAAACGCGTTACAGTCAGTCACAATTTTAATCTTCATTCCGAGCAAGTAAACTCTCCACTTCTTAAGAGCCTGAATTATAGCAAGTACTTCTAACTCATAAGAAGGATATTTTTCTTCAGCTGGTGTGGTCTTCCGACTCATATATTCTACAGGGTGGTAATGTTGATCTTCCGAATCTTTCTGTAAAAGTAGAGCTCCATACCCATACATACTTGCATCACAATGAACCTCTGTAGCACTCTTCCGATCAAACAACTTCAGAATCGGAGAACTAGAAAGACAAGTTTTCAATTGGTTGAACGATGCTAGCTCTTCTTCGCCCATTTTAAATGAAACGTTCTTTTTCATTAAATTCGTAAGTGGCCTTGCAATTGTAGCAAAATCCTTCACAAACCTGCGAAAATAAGAAGTTAAGCCCAAATAGCGTTGAACTCCTTTCTTATCTCGCGGAACTGGAAAATTATCGACAGCCGCCGTCTTCTCTATTGAGGGCTTAATGGCCCCACACTCTATGATGTACCCCAAAAAATTTACTTTCGCTGTAGCATCTGACATTTTTCCCACTTGATGCGCAAGCCTGAAACCTCTGCAAGTCTTAACACCTTCTCCAACTTCTCAAGTCCTTCTTTTTCGTCTTTGGACGGAATGATAATATCATCCATATATAAAATCAACGTACCGTCCTCTATTAATGGTCTCAAAACGGCAAAGATATACCTCATAAACACGGCTGGGGAGTTCGAAGTCCCGAATGGTACAAAACAAAATTCGTATTGACCACTCTGAGTGACGAATGAAGTATATTTTCGTGAGCTTTCGTGCACTGGAACATGGAAGAATCCATTACGCAAGTCTAGCGTGGTAAATACACGACCTTTCTGGAGTTTATGTGAAACATCATCAATCAAAACCATTGGGAAGTTATCACGGATAATCTTCTCGTTAAGCTTTCTGTAATCACAACAGATTCTTTTGGTCGTATCCTTCTTAGCTGCTAGTACAACAGGAGCTGCCTATTCCGAAGTACTATGGCAATCTATACCCTCTTTTAACCAATCCCTAATCTGTGCGTCGACTTTCTCATTATCATCGAATGGTAAGCGTCTTGGTCTTTGAGCAACTGGCATTTCATCTGACAATAATATTTTCATTTCCACTGGGCTTGATTCTGGCTTTACTGGCTTATAATTCTTTATCAAACCCACTACTGCTGATCTCAACTCGGTGTTCAGATGTAACAAATCCATTCCTGGACAGAACTCTTCAATTACATCCGCTGATAGCATCTGATGAAATAAACCTTTTAATTCTGAAATACTCGACACTGAATCTGTAGGGATGGCCATTGAAGCATCACTATGTTGAGTGCTCTTCAACTCAAGTCCATCCTTTACACAATCCGAATCATGGTGTACTTCTTTGGCTGCGTCGAAAATAACGCCACAATCGTATAGGGTATCCTCATTGCGCACTACGTGGAAACATATTTCCAAAGCAACGCTGTCTAACTTAGTCGCAACGCTAATCGAACCCAAAGTGAAGATTTTCTTTCCACCTATACCGATCAATTCTTTTATGTCCGTATTCAATGCAATTGAGCATAACTGTCTATATGCCTTCTCACTAATGGTGCATATGTCGCTGCCTAAATCGAATAATGCGTCGATCTGTCCATTACCAACTTTCACATTCTTAAAAGCTCGATTAAAGGTAGTCTGCGAAAGTTGCTGCATGTTAGCTCTTTCCTTTTTCACATCTTTTCTTGCACCTTTTGCATCACACTGATTTGCCTTGTGTCCTATCTGGCTACAATTATAGCATTTCACTCCGTTCTTGCAATCTCTTGCCAAATGATTGCTGTCTCCACAATTATAGCAATGTCTTTCGCCCTTACTGTTATTGGTTGTATTAATTTCAACCTTTGCTTCCGGCTTAAGCCCTGAGCTCGCGCTTATTTTTTCGTACATCTTCATATTTTCACGAAACTCTCTGAAATTTGTTGCTTGGTACAAGCATATTTTGTTTAACTTAGAGTCTGGAATGCCCTCAATAATGTATTCTATTACGCTCTCTTCCTCTTACTGACCTTGCTTCGCTAGACTACACAGGCTATAGAAATATTCTGTCAAACTTTCCTTCTGGGTCTTCTTTCTGTTCTCTAGCATCTTATGCACTTGCTTAGAGGTCAATTTCTCACTAAATTCTTCTTTTAGAGCTGCCTCTAAAGAATTCCAATCATTTATGTTTGATTGACTGTTCAAAAATAATTTTGCTGCGCCTTTTATTAATTGCCTCCCATAAATAAATTTTTGCAAATCGTTCCACTGCACAGTTACAGCATTAAGGTTAAAGTCTCGCAGCCACTCATCAACGTCCGGCGTACCGTTACCTGTAAACGCTGAAAGGGAGTCTTCTATATCTCTTAATGTAAATATCGACATTGTTACAATTTGGTCACTTGAAGATTCTTCGTCACAATTTTCTGCTTCATTGTTCCCAGCCTCAAAGTTTTCTTCTTCTCTGTTTTCTGTTTCAAGGTTTTCTTCTTCTCTGTTTTCTGCATCAAGATTTTCTTCTTCTCTGTTTTCTGTTTCAAGGTTTTCTTCTTCTCTGTTTTCTGCTTCCTCATATATGGACTCTTCGTTATAGTCTTGTTTAGGCCAAAAGTATGAAAGTAGTCTTTCTTGTAAAACTGCCTTAACACCTGAACGCGGTAAATTTAACTCTCTTAGTATTTCTTTAAGTTCGGCTACCTTTAACTGTGCTATCTCGTTGCGTTGCATATTACAAAAAATTACATCTTTTCTTTACACAAAATACAAATTAAGTTTACAATTCATATAAAATATTGTTTACGATACGTTAATCAAAATTGTAAATGTGTGTATATTACTGAACCTTTGTCTCCTCCAGAACATCCGCTTACAGCCACGCCACCTTTGTTGTTGCTTTTCGATTGTCCTCTAAAATTCCCGTTGACACCAGCCCTTTTTGGCCTGGCGTGCCTTGATGACTCACTCCACGGTTGCTCCTGCTCTTCTCTGTGGTCCGATCTGGACAAATTCTTGCGAGTACGTCTGGTTGTTGTTGTTTGCACGTTGCTGCTTTGTTGCACTGCCTCCCTCCGTCTCGCTGTGCCTGCTGCTCGATCCTCGAATTTTCAAATCTGCCACAAATGCCCGTAGTGACGAAATCAAATGACGTCGGCTTCGTTCGCTTTGGTTGTTGTGCAGAATCCTCAAATGCGTCGTTTTAGCTGCTCAGGTGTACAGACTACTACTAGATACAGAATTTCCACTGCGTCGTTTCTGCTGCTCCTCTTTGCTCAAAACTCTGTATAGAGACAGAATTTCAAACTGCGTCGTTTTGCTGCTTCTCTTTGCTCAAAACTCTGTATAGAGACAGAATTTGAAACTGCGTCGTTTTGCACGTCTTCTTCTTTGATTTTTCGTCTGCGTCGTCTCTTCTCGTCTTCTCCTTTGAATTTTTGTCTGCGTCGTCTCCTCTCGTCTTCTTCTTGTACCTTAAACTGCGTAGTTGCTGCACGTCTTCTTCTTTGATTTTTCGTCTGCGTCGTCTCTTCTCGTCTTCTTCTTTGAATTAGCAACTGCGTAGTTTTTGTTCGTCTTCTTCTTTATATTGCGTCGTTGCTATTTAGCTTTAATTTCATCATGATGCACAAATCTTATTGGTTTCTGGCAACATTTAACCATACTTCAACTGCACCTTGGTTTTTGCTTAATGAATTGTTGTTGGCACAATGACTTAGTGGTACCCTGGGCAATTTTCACGTTCACTTCTTAGGTACATCCCGGTTGAGCCCCCAAATTTGTAGAGATCCAACTTTCGAAGCCGTAAAAAACACACCATTCGTCTTAGAGTTAAAAATAATATGATTTCAGTGTTTATTTAATAGTTTTCCATTATTAACTTAACTTATTTCACAACTTTATATTAATGCATCGCAACGATTTCCGCACACGTCTGCTCGCTTCAAAAGCTAAATTCTCTCTCTCTCTGTTTGCTGTCTATCGAGCTCTAGTCGATCACCTACGATAACGGTAAACCTAGGGATGCTAGGGTTACTCACACTGCTAGGGTTGGCAATCCTACATATATGTAAATTTAACACACCCACATCATCTCTATATATATCAGGGCTGTAAAAGAATGATTCATTTTTATTTTTAATTCACAATGAATTAACTAAAATTTGAATTAATTAAATTTTTCCAAAATCAGAATTGAATTGATTTTTATTTAATTCACTTACAAAAAAAGAATTTAATTGATTTTGTTTTAATTTAAGTGAATTAGAAAGTTTGTATGTTCATCGTTCGACTCGATGAGTCAAACAAGCCGGTCGTGTTATCTCTGCGCTCCTGCAATTAAATTTTATTTAATTTTATATTTTAGCTTGTTTACAATTATTTCATCTTTATACCTGCCGACGGGATCTAGTGACTCATTCTAAACTAATCTTAACTTACTGGTTAATACAGTGGCATTAAGATTAACTACAAATCAATTAAAGTTAAAGTGCTGCAAACAATGTAACGCAGTGCTTTGTTTTGATATCGCTTTGTGCACTCTCCCGTACGTGCTACTTGTTCTTGTGAACTTGCTCTCTGAACCAAGCATTTCGTTTTTAATCGTGAGCGAGAACCTGTGCTCTTTTTTTTTGAACAATTGTTGTTGCAGTAATAACTCTCAACAACAAACAGAAAACTTTCTGTGTGGCTTAAGATCGACTGCTACTGCTTGGTGTATTTTCGAGCACTGACTCCGTTGCCGCTCTCTCACAAGTGCATCAGCTGCTACCTGCTTCTCCCCCGTCTCCCGCCACCGCTGTTACCCCATCTAAGATGTTCCCACCAACAGTGGGTTATACTCAGGCTATGGTGCCGGTGGTATATTCAGGGACCTCTACGGGTGTCGTAAGTTCTCATCCTGTGGCGTCCACTGCTGCTGCCGCCATGGATACTTCCACCATGGGCAGCATTACCCATGTTGAGGCTCCTGTTGCTCTCCTGACGGTTGTAATAACGGACCATTCTGCTGCCACCCCATCTTTGCCGCCTTTGCGACATCTGCTCCTGCACCTGTTGGCACTTGGACTGCCGCTCCTGTTGGTGCTTCCTCTATTGACGTTCCTGTCGGTGGTCCTTCTGGCATCGCCCCACCTGTGGTCGCCGTAGTGGCCTCTGATCGTACTCCTGTCGCTAATAGTGCTGCTGCTTCTGATGGTGCTTCCTCTGCCATCGCCTTTCCGGCTGTGGTAACTAACCATTACGCTGCCGCGCCAACTATGGCCGCCGTTGCTGCCTGTGGTGTAGATACTCCTGTTGGCCCTTCCTTTGCCATAGCCGCTCCTGCTGATGGATACGTTGGTCTCGCTGCTGATGCTAACGTTACGACCGCTGCACCTCCAGCTCTACAGGGTACTGCAAACGAGATCCCACCTCAATCCATTACTGGTGCTGCTGATGCTCCTCACATTCGGATTAAATTAAATGGCGTGCCTCTGGTTCCACCAGTGGGTACGGTTTCTATCCCCACCGTAAGCGTTTTAATCGGTGTGCCACCTCCTAAATCGATTTTTTTGTCTCGACTCATGCCTTCGGCTTCGGAAGAACTTGTGTTGCGTTACATTTGTTCTAAACTTAGCATTTCTGAGTCCAGCAGGGTGAAAGTTAGAAAATTTAACTTTAAGTCTACGAGAGACATTTCTACTTTTCGCTCCCTGACTTATATATTGACAGAGCTTTAGATCCGACGTTCTGGTCTGAGCACGTAATCGCGCACATTTTCGAAGATTACACTAATCATAGAACTGGCCCTTCAACTTCTGCCCAGATTTAAAAAAACCGGAAAAACCCAAAATACCAAAAATCTTCATTTTCCATATGCTATCATTCTTTTCTGTATCCCGACGAACTTGTGAGATGGTTAATAGGGGGCCTAAATGCTGGGCCATCGGACGGGTCGCAGGTGGCGGATAGCCAACGGCCTCCTCATGGAGGCTAGCTGCGAATAAGTGGGTACACCCCGCAAATAAGCAGTCCCGGACAGCCAGCTGGTGACACGCCGCAGAGCACCGACGAGGCGCTTGTGTTGCCGCCTGTTAGAAATTGCCCCACACACACCCAACTTCTACACACTACCTACCCTCATCCCATCCCTCACATCTCACCAAGGGCCGGACTAAGGTGTCACTCGGACCGTACCGAGAGTCAGCCTGGCTGGAGGCCCGGGTTACAAATAGTCCAGTCGCAAACGGTGAGCTCAGGCAAGTGGCGACCGCCTGTTCTAAGTAGCCTTGCCACCGGTGGGCCTCGGCCGGTGGTCGACCGTATGGAAGCCCCAAGAAACGGCCTTCAAACTATGAAGAAAAATACGCAAAGGAGCCAAGAACCTCTGCCCCAAAGAGAAGCAGCACCCACATAACGCCGTCAACGGCTACGCCGAAGCGTTAGCCCCCAAGGAAGATCCAGACGGCGTGCCCAGCACGTCCAGGGCCGCAGCAGAGGCAGCCGCAAATGGCAGTGTTGTAAGGGCAGAGAATCCTCCCTCAGTGCACATTCCACCCCAAGCAACGTATGCAGACTTAGCAAAAAAGGTGAGGGTAGCGGTGGTACCTGAGGAATACCCTCAGGTCAACCTCAGTCAAGAGGAGCTATCTGCACTTGAGGATGCGATACTAGAAGAAGTCTTCCTGGCATGCTGGGATACGCCCATCAGCTTCGCGGGAATCCTTTTCCGGCCTGGTCATCTGATCATCGACTGCAACGAAGAGAAGACCGCGAAATGGCTGATAAGCAACATGTTAAGGTTGACAGAATGGAAGGGAGTACCCCTTCTAGGTAAAATATGAGAGAGTATCCCCTCGTCCCATTACATTATCATCTTTCTCCCAATGAGTGCCGCGAAAGCGGATGAATGGGTCCTCACGATGCTGAGGAACCAAAACAGCGTCGTGACTGACACATGGCTGGTCATGTCACGAAAGAACCAAGGAGGCGGAGCCCTCATGGCTATCGGTATCGACGAAGTCTCGATGCAGACCATTGTCTCGATGGGTCACCAGCTCAACTTTAGATACGGGAAGATCCCCGTACATGGTCTCAAGAAGACCGCGAAGATGGCTGTAAAGACCCATCAGCAAGAGACTGAAGCAGGACGCCCCGCCGAAGCGGAAAGTAGCGAGTCTCCGTGTGAGGAACCCCTCATAGAAACGGAGGATGTTACTGAGGACGAGGAGCTCGACGGGGAATCTCCCGTAGAGGACATGGAGGTAGTGGAGGAGGCAGACAAACCCTATCCTCACAAGCGCTCGCCTCAGAGCTCTTAGTTCATGAGGACGAAGAAGCCGACACCACATTGGTGTTCGGAGGCGGTGGGAGCAGTCCTGGCTCCCCGCCAGATAGCGCGAATCAAGTATCGCAATGATGACTTCCCCCTCAGTCATCATAAGCTCCAAGCTAGTCCAGGTGAACGTTCACCACGCAAAGGCGGCCTCGGCTGTCTTGGCGAGAACTTTCACCTGACAACACCTAGGACTAGCTCTAATACAGGAACACTGGTGCAATGAGGGAGTAAAGGGCCTGTACACAAGAGAATCCACGGTAATTTGGAACCGAAAGCATGCCTTCCCCAGAGCCTGTATAATGATAAGGAAGAATATTAAATATACTATCCTTTCAGAATTCCTCTCCAGAGATTGCGTCGCGATAGCGACCACCGAGGCGAAGCAGGAAAAGACCACGGTCATAGCCTCTGCCTACTTCGCTGGAGACAGAACATGTCCCCCACAAGAGGTGTCGGCCCTTGCAGAATATTGCAGGAGCAAAAGCCTGCTGGTTGTAGTCGGATGTTACGCAAGCGCCCACCGTATGCCCAAGCTCCAATGTGAACGATCGAGGTGAGTGCTTACTAGAATTCATCTCCAGGTTTGATCTGGATGTATGTAATGTAGGATCCGTCCCGACATTTGTAACTAGAGTAAGGGAGGAGGTCCTTGACCTCACCTTCTCTAACAAGTCGCTAAAACCCTCTATAAATGACTGGCAGGTCTCATTAGAGGAATCTATGTCCGACCACAGAATGATCCAATTTAGTTTGGAATCAAGCATACAGCAAAGTATCCCTGGTAGGAACCCCCAAAAAACAAATTGGGGAGGCTTCTACTCCACATTAGGAAACAATATTCCTAGGATTCGGATTCCGAAACACCCCCTAGAACTAGAAAGTGCAGTAAACGAATTACACAAAAGTATAATCGATGCCTATGAAGACAATTGCCCTCTTAGCAAATCGAGAAAAGAAAATGATGCTCCCTGGTGGAATAGCACCCTGGAGATACTCAGGAGAGAGTACGTCTCTTGTTAGACACTGACTGGGCCAAGAAAATTGTTTCCGCAGGGAGACTTGAGTGGGCAATTGGAACATTCCAGCACTTCAAATCCCTCGGGCCGGATAGCATTTATCCAGCATTTCTGCAAGAAGGGAAGGACACACTCCTACCATTCCTCAGGAAAATCATGACAAGCAGTCTTGCTACTGGGTACATCCCACACGCTAGTCTTCATCCCCAAGGCGGGGAAGAAGGATATAACTAACCCCAAGTCTTTCAGACCCATCAGCTTGACATCGTTTTTACTGAAAACGATAGGAAAGCTGTTGGACAACAGTGTACGCAATACGCTGTTAAAGGAGGCACCCCTCCAGCCAACACACGGCACTGTATCTGCTCGGGAAGATGCTCGAGAAAACAATAGAAGATAAGGAAGTCGCTCTGTGCGCTTTCCTAGATATTGAGGGAGCATTTGACAACACATCCCATAGTGCTGTCAAGAATGCTCGAATCAGAAGAGGAATAAACTCCACAATAGGCAGATGGATAGACTCACTTCTACGATGCAGAGAAGCCTCTGCAGTGGAAGGTAGCAAATCCATCACAGTAACCACAACTAGAGGATGCTCTCAGGGAGGAGTACTCTCCCCACAGTTGTGGAGCTTACTAGTCGATGAACTCTTAGGAAGACTCGCGTCCCAGGGCAGAACATGCCAGGGATACTCAGATGACATCGTTATCCTTGCAAAATTAAAGTACGAAGAAACCCTATGTGACATGGTCCAAAGGGGACTGAAAGTGACGTCCGATTGGTGCAAGGAGGATACCTAAACCGTGAAAAAAACATTGTTGTACCGTTTACTAGAAGATATAAACTTAGTAGAATGAGGCCAATACGTCTTTCCGGCTACCTCATAACACCGGAAAATTAGGTCAAATATCTTGGCGTCATTTTCGACAACAGGCTAAAATTTGACAAACATATAGAGAATACACTCAGTAATTGTACTAGGGCACTATACACATGCAGGAGCATAGCCGGAAAATCGTGGGCCGTAGCACTACACTTACTCCGGTGGCTATACCTCATGGTGGTGAGACCGATGCTCACGTAGGGAGCTGCCGTGTGGGGTGATAGAGCAAATCTTCTCACTGTAAGGACGCAGTTGCAAAAGCTGCAAAGGGTGGCATGTGTATGCATGACCGGAGCCATGCGTACCTGTCCGACAGCGGCCCTAGAATTACTGATGCAGCTAACACCACTCCACCATACCATCTGCTTGAAGAAAAAAGCCACATTGCTCAGACTGACAGCGGAAGGAGTAGGCAGGAACTACATAGTAAGCCTGAGGGACTCTGAGACGTTGGAGAAGGAAATCCCTATAATCCTTCAACCCAGAGACGAGATAGTGGCAGAGTTCCACTTCGACAGGAACTTCACTGTACACAAACGTAATAAGAGAGATTGGATCTCACTAGAAAAGACATATAAAATGCAATCACACACAATTCAGTGGTATACAGACGGGTCCTTGACACCCCAAGGAGCTGGACTTGGGGTAGCAGGGCCTGGAACGAAAAGATTTGAGTCAATGGGAGAATTTGCAAGTATATTTCAAGCCGAAATATGTGCTATCTCCCGTTGCGCAGACCTAAATATGGGAAAAGCTACCATAATAAAGAAATTGCTATCCTTTCGGATAGCCAAGCAGCGCTCAATGCGCTTAGCAGCAACAAGTTCACCTCTAAGCCAACTAGGTAGCAGGAACAAGCTGTCCCTACGCTGGATACCGGGACACAAAAACATCCCCGGAAACGAAATGACTGATGAACTGGCACGCAAGGTTGCAGCCACTGCAATGATAGCTCCAGAACCCTACTGTGTCATAGGCCAACACACCATTAGGGAGCTCCTTAGAAAGGAAGAGAATACGCTTGGAACAGCATCCTGGGTAAACACCAGGGGCATGAGACAAGCGAAAGCATTAATGGTGGACCACAACCTGAAAAGGTTCCAGAAATTAATCCAACAAGGAAATAATGCCCTCAGGATCCTGACAGGGCTCTACACGGGCCACTGTAGGCTGCTGGGTCACCTTTACAAGCTGGGAATAGCAAACACCCCACTATGTAGATACTGTGAAGAGAAGGAGGAGTCCTCAGAACATATACTAGCCCACTGCGATGCTCTAGCGAGGCGAAGATTCAGTAGATTTGGGGAACACAGCTCACCCCCCAACTATATAAGTAACCTAGAACCCACGAAAATCCTGACATTCGTACAGGAAATAGGGCTGGTAGGAGAGATCAGTATTGGTCGCAGTGCGCTATTTCCCCAGCAACAAACTAATAAGCTAATATGCTATCAAAACGTCAATAGCTTACGCGCAAGCTCAGCACCTTGCATACCAACAGTGCTTGTTTTATGCAAAATGCTGTTGCTTTTACCGAAACTTCTCTCTATCAAAACATTTCTAATCATGAGATCCTACTTTATTTATAGATCTGACCGTCCTTGTGGTCGTGGGGGTGGAGTCCTAATTGCTGTTGAAGCAATTTGGCCGTCCCAGGAGATTCCTTGTGATTTAAAGCCTAACATAGAGTTCGTAGCAGTTAAAATTCAAACATACGATTCAAACATTTTCTTAACGTGCTCATATATTCCTCGTGCCTCCGACCTTGCTCATAATTTGCTTCACGCCGAACACATATAACGATTTGCTTCCTTGCTGGGTGATCGTGATCGTCTAGTGGTCGTTGGAGATTTCAATATCCCACATATCTCTTGGGCTTCTTATGACAGTTCCTACGAACTGTACCCTTCTGCCTCTCATGAGTTTTTAAATCTTATGGCTGAGCAATCTCTTGGGCAGATAAATTCCATTAGCAATGGTTTGGACAGACTCCTTCATCTGGTATTCGTTTCCGATGTTCCCAATTCGATGGTATATAGAATTCCGCATCTGTCAATTCCGGAGGACATTTATCACCCTACACTACAAATTGATTGCGAGATAGATATACCGAGCACCACTTCTCCCTCTTTCCAGAATTTTGCATCCTTTTGCTTTCAAAAGGTTGATTTTGTACGCCTCAATGAGGCCTTATCCAGGGTCGACTGGTCTTTCCTGGACTCATCTCAGGATATAGAAAAAACAACACACGCTTTTTACGCTGTTCTGTTTACAGTGTTTAATGAATTTGTGCCCCTTCAGGTTCCTTCTCCTCGCTCATGTGCGCTCCCTTGGTTCACCAGAAGTTTATCTAACCTTAAAAACATTAAGTATCGGCTCTACAAAAAATTTAAAAAATCTGGATCCCGCGTGGATTTTGCCAAATATTCGGTGGCACGTTCCACATTTATGGTTCATAACTCAGAATGCCATAAGGACTACTTGGTCAGGTGTAAGTTGAGTTTTCAGGATGACCCAAAGAATTACTATAACTTTGTCAATGCTAAAAGAAGATCCTCTCAATTCCCGCCCTCCCTTTCCTTAGATATTGTAACGGCTGACAATGACTCGGATATTTCCAATTTATTTGCAACATTTTTTCAACGATGCTATTCTGCATCGCCAAAAAATTTGGTCACTACTTATCCTTATTCAGTGGCAAATTTCAACTGCATTGCATGCTCTGTGGTAGATGCAAAAATAGAATTTTTTTTCAGCTTACGATCTATCAAGTCGTCTTTCAGTCCAGGACCTGACAAAGTGCCCAGCTGTGTGCTAAAACTTTGTGCCGACTCTTTATGTGTGCCGCTTTCAAAACTTTTCAATTTAACTTTTCAACTGGGAGATTTCCCTAGTCTTTGGAAGGAATCCTACATTATTCCCATTCATAAGAAGGCTCCAAAGTCAATTATATCGAACTACAGTTGTGTATCGAAACTATCGGATATTCCAAAGCTTCTTGAAAACATCCTGACTTCCCAACTACAACATTATTTTCGCTCGGTAATACCCAAATCTCAGCATGGTTTCATGAAGAATCGCTCTATATCTAAGAAATTACTGGAATTTACTACTCTGGTAAACAATGGATTTGTTCATAAGCGGCAAACTGATGTAGTTTATACTGATTTCAGCAAGGCTTTTGACTCCGTAAATCATGAGCTTTTAGTACATAAATTGAGTTTGCTCGGCTTCCCTCCACTCCTCCTCAACTGGATCAAGTCATATCTAAGCGATCGATCTCAACGAGTTCGTTTCAAATCTATACTATCCAGCTCCATTAATGTACTATCTGGGGTTCCCCAAGGTAGTCATTTAGGCCCACTACTATTTAACCAATTCATAAACGATATCCCACAGGTTTTATCCCGTTCGCAGGCATTGATGTATGCCGATGATCTAAAACTTTGTTTGTCGTATAATCGCCGGCGTCTCCTCTCCTCCTACAATCCGATTTAAGCTCTCTTCACACCTGGTGCTCGGTGAATAGGCTTCCTCTGAATCTCAGCAAGTATAAATGTATGACCTTTAGTCGTATTCAACCATATGAGTTTGATTATATGATTGATACCATCCCATTGGAACGAATCTATAAAGTGGATTATTTGGGTGTACAATTTGTACCCAAGTTAGTCATATAGCGGTCATCGCAAACAAGGCAATGGGAGTTCTCAGGTTCGTTAAACGATGGTCCAAGGAATTTAATGACCCTAAGCAACTGTATGTTTCCCTGGTAAGACCAATCCTTGAATATGGGTCGAGTGTCTGGTCTCCATACTATGAAAAATATCAAGAACTACTGGGATCCTTCCACACATCTTCCTCATTACGAGAACAGATTACGCTTAATCAACCTGCCTTCTCTTAAGAACCGCAGAACTTGCCATGGTGTCCTTTTTATTCATAAACTCCTGTCAGGAGTAATCGATTCTATCGCTTTGTCTAATATAAGTCTTGCTGTCCCACAACGCGTTACTAGAAATTTGTATCCTATTTATCTACAGGCTTGCCTAACAAACTACGCTCATCACGAACCCTTCCGAAACCTTTGTTTAAACTATAACTTGCATTATCATACTCTCTCAACTCACACCTCCTTGTTTGTAATAAAAGATAATTTATTGTCGTTCCTAAGTAGGCCTTCTTAAAGTTAAACAGAAAATTGTTAAACTAAATAAAAAAATAAAAAAAAATTTGATTTAAAACAGAATTGACTTAACTCTGCACTTCACTCATTTTGTCAAGGTGTAGACAATTAAATATCAAGGCGAAAAATATAGTTTTAATATAAAACAGTGCAAAATGTCAAAGCTACAGAAAGGTAATACGTCGCAAGAAGACAACAATGACGATTATGGGCCATCCACCTCTAAGAGCTGCAGAGCTAAATCGATTGAGAATGAAGGCGCTATACCTACCTCGAATGCAACACAGCTTTAAGCAGTGAGGATTATAATATTGCGGAATACTTCGATATTTCATTTGCTGGTAAATATCTAATCATGGAGGGCAATTATTTATATTAAGGGCTTTTATATTTTTAGATACTTCTGAAGAAACATTGAGTGCTCGCATATCGCCAGCCGAATCAAAATTTTCTGCTGCTGAACAAGTATCCACAAGTTAAGAGGACTTTTTAAAAATTTAATACACCACTACCATCGTCAGCTACAGTAGAGAGGCTGTTTACCTACGCTTGAATTTTGTACGTATCCAAACGTGGATGTCTGGGAGACGAGAATTTTGAAAAGCTTCTGCTATTAAAAGTTAACGACTTATAATAATAAATATTGCTAACTATACCTTGTATTGTATTTAATAAAATAATAATAGTACTCTATGGGGTCTGGTATGCTTACTTCTGTCTGTTATATACATTTGCCCGAAACTAGTACACACTTTTTACTCTGCGAGTAAAGGGTATAAAATCTTCTCATAATAAAAACAAAATATACTTTTAAAGTTAAGTCATTTCTGTTTTAAATCATATGAACATACAAATTTTCTAAATCACTTGAATTGAAACAAAATCAATTCAATTCTTTTTTTTTGTAAGTGAATTAAATCAAAATCAATTAAATTTCGATTTTGAAAAAATTGAATGAATTCAAAATATGTCAATTCGATGCCTGAATGATTCTCAGGAATGATTCAAAATTGAATCATTAGTTTACAGCTCTGATATATAATATATAAAACAGTTTGTCCTTACCTCCAAGGGGTGGAAGTTATGGTTAAGTTAGGATGCGATGGCTGAGAACGAGAAAGCCCACTTTGGGCCAATTGCGATGCCATATTTATTCCATGTTAGCCCTTTTAAAACTGTGGGGGGTTCTAGGTACTGAAAAAGTCTGTGGACAGAATGAATTTTAGTAGATCTGGGATCTCTAGCCCGGATGTCTCAGAGAGGTTGGGTAGGAGAGGTTGATCAAGTCTCCTTCTACTCAAAGCGGGGCAATGGCAGATTAGTTGCTGCACCTTTTCCTCCTCTTCTTTGTATCTACAACTTCTGCAGAAGTCATGGTAAGTGAAGCCTTGGTGTGCAGCGTGTCTGTCAATAAGACAGTGACCAGTGAGGGTCCCGACCTGAAGGGATATGTGGTCACTTCTGTGACGTAACAGCACAGGAGGAAAGGGTTTTCCACCGATCCTTATTTAATGGTATAACTTCTTGGTCTTCGAGTACGGTAGTGTCCCGAATTACCCCTGTTCCAGGCATCGGATTCTCATAGTCTTAGGGCTGTGGTAGAAGTTGAAAAATAGTATTTGGATTTATTTTTTTATTTTCTTCTTCCTAGTGCTACAAGGATTTCCTTAAGTTCTAGGTACTGAACTAGTCACAACGACAATTTCTTTACAGAATAATAAAAACAAAAATAAAAAAACTGACTTAAATTAATTTACATATATATCCCTAATTTTAGCATAAATAATTTTATTTTTTTTTTGTTTTGTTTTTATATTGAAAAGTCTAATTATATATTACTATTATTTTTAAAATGTTCCATTAAACTATTAGTAAATTTGTGAGTGCTTGTAATTGTTTTTAGAGAATGAGGTAGGTTGTTCCAGGTTCTTAAGGATACCAAGTTGTTTGTTCGTCTTGACGACACAAAGTTAAGCAAATCAAATAAATATGCGGGTTCCTTAGTAAATATAATTTTGTGCAGTAGTTTTAATACTTTGCCGTGAATCCAATTGTTTAAGTTAGTATTAAGCAGGTTGTTTGTGTGGATAGTGACATGCTCAGTCTGTCCGAGATTATAAACATACCTAGAAATGTTATTAAAGGCTACTTCTATTCTGTTCTGACTAGTCATATCACTGCTGGCAAATATTTCTATTCCATATGTCAGTGTTGGAATTAGAAAAGCTTTTGCGATAAGATATCTAAATTTAGTAGGCAGAAGTGTTTTTGTGTAATTTAGCTGCCTCAACAGACCATACATTTTTCCAGCGGCTTTATTAATTTGATCATTCCATGTTAGAGTATTATTAAAAGTCAGTCCCAAGTTTTCGGCTCTTTCTACATATTCAATGGTCTGATTATCTATCTTAAGTTTTTGCAAGTTTTCTGTAATGATCTTTCGTTTATAGATAACAATTCATTTTGATTTTCTCGGGTTTATAGACAGTCCATACTTATTTGCCCATTCAGAAACACGTGACAGATCAGAATTACATATATCAATAAAATCACAGATTTTACTTAACGGTCGATTAACATACATTTGGACGTCATCTGCATACATATGGACATCACTCGTTAATAAAGATTTGGGAAGGTCATTTGCATAAGCGGCAAATAGTAGTGGCCCTAACACTGGTCCCTGTGGGACTTCCCGCGTGATTGAAACAAGTTCTGATTCACATCCATTCGCTACTACAGCTTGTTTTCTGTCGCTTAGATATGATTTTATTAACTTCAGAGCAGTCTCAAATAAATTATTTAAGTAGTATTATTTTAGTTAATAGTATATCGTGGTTTACCGTGTCAAAGGCCTTACTATAGTCAAGAAGGGTTAGAAAAGTCACATAACTGTCATCCAATTTTTCTCGTATATCCTCAACTACTTTTATTATTGCTGTTGTGCAGCTTCTATGTTTGCGAAAACCAGATTGCCTGTTATCGAGTAACTTATTTTCTTCAAGAAAGCTGTTAATTTGATTGGCCATCAACTTCTCAAACACTTTTGAAAGAAATGGCAGTATGGATATTGGCCTGAACTCATTCGAAGTCTTTGGTATTGGGATAATTTTCGCTATTTTCCAGTTGTCTGGGAATATAGACGTTGTGAGCGCTGTATTTATTATATGCGTTATATGGTGTAATATTTTGGTGAGCAGCATTGAAATAAATTTTGGATCCAGTCTGTCCAGTCCGATTGCATTTGACTCAATATGAAGGAGAGACTCATAGACATTACATTGATTCACACATACAAAGTTAAAGTAATTATCACAGTTAATTGGAGGTGTGTTCAGGTACAGATTGCATGGAGTTTCTGGTATATTTAATTGCACAAATTTCCTATTAAGGGTATTAACGTCAATACCGTCTGTGATAACAGGGTTGTGTTTTCCTATCCCAATATCCTTAATATTTGTCCATTTTTGACTAGTGGATATTGCACTATTTAGCTTATGTGTGTAGTATGTACGTTTTGTATCGCAGATCAGGTTGTTTACTATGCGTCTGTAGTTTAAAAATTGAGTATATAGTTGTTTAGTCTTGTACCTCTTCCATTTTAAATATGCCTTATTTCGTTTTAGTATTTCATCTTGTATGCGCTTATTAAACGAGGGCTTATCCTTGGGTCTAATTATCTTACTTCTAATAGGTACGATCGTATTATATAAATAGTTAATATTCATGTTTAGACGATTTAGTTGTTTATCCACTGATGGAGTCAAGTAAATGCTGCTCCAGTCACAAAGTTCAAGTTCATTGTTTAATCTTACTATTGACTATTGACTATCAATGTCTCTAAAGTTCCTATATCTAATCACTTGGTAATTTTTTTCAATAATACCTCATATGTTAGATATATTAAATCATGCTTTGAGAAATTCGGTACTGAGACTTGGTCATATAATAAAATTTTATCGGCATTGCTTACAAAAAACACATCCAGAAGGGCGTCATTTGTTTTAGTATAGTGAGTGGGAACGCTAGAATTTACTAGATGTAATCCTAAAGCTTGCATTTCGTTGTACAGTGGCTGCTCCTGGAGCATATTGCTGTTTAAGTCACCCGTTAGTATTACGTCTGTATAAGTCAATGTAAGAGTAGAAAGTTCATTAATAACTTCTGAAAAGTCAGTATTTCTGTGAGGTCGGTATAAGCAGCCAAGTAAAATATTGTCATTGTTAATAATATTCAAAAGCTCAAGAAATAAATATTCACTTGATCTATTTGTTGGTTGCTTACATACTACTCTACACTTAATTTTTTGTTTACATAGATTGCTACTCCTCCTGCATGGCCTAGTCGATCCGAACGAAAAACATTAAATCCATCACATACAATTAAAGCATCACAAAGGTCAGACACAACCCATGTTTCAGACACACAAACAATGTCAATTTTGGACTTCACAATAAGATACCCAAGCTCATCTATTTTCTTTGCCAAACTTTGTGCATTGATATGGCAAATCTGCAGGCCAATTTTTTGAGTACTTAGTATTCTTAGGATGGAGTGACTATTCTCTCTGGAAGAAACTATATTATTAAGTATTTTAATCTAATATAAAGTGGAAAAATTTGGTAAAAACACACACAATAACAAATATGTAAAAAATTATGCTTGGAACACTAACACTATAATCTTGATTTGTTAATCTTGATAAAAACTTAAATGACTATTCTTTTTGTTTGGTCTACTTGCGAAAGCTATTTCCATTGTTGACATTTACTCCATCTCCATCAGTGGTCAGCTGGGCAGGCAAACATTCTTGCTGGAGTTGTAAAAGCTTTTGCATGCTCACCATACTCGCAATGTCTTCTCTTCCCGCTTCTCTTTGGCGCTTCCGTTGGTGTCGTTCGGAGAGCGCCTTTAATACATATTTCCCCACTTCTCTGTACTTTATGGAGATTGTTCAGGGATGATTGATTCCCGAGTGCTGGCCATCATACTAGTGCTCCGTAGAGTATTATGGGACATATGTCGGCTGTGTAAAGCCAATGTACTATGGAGTTTTTTATGAGTTCATTTATGTTGTCGTTCCAGAGTAGCATGATAAAATTAGTATACAGAGTAGTTTCTACCCAGAATGACACCCAAGCATTGCCACCAAACGAAAGGCTTATTCCGTTGAGGAGGAACAAGATCACGAATTTTGTTTTTTTTAGTTTGTTGGGGGAATAGCGCACTGCGACCAATACTGATCTATTGTGTCCCCATAGTTAGTTTACAAGTCTCCTAGCAGCCCTATTTCCTGTACGAATGTCAGGATTTTCTCGGGTTCTTGGCTACTTATCTTGTTTGGGCGAAAGCTGTGTTCCCTAAATCTGTTGAATCTGCGCCTCGCTAGAGTAGAGTGTTCTAAGGACTCCTCCTTCTCTTCACAGTATCTACATAGTGGGGTGTTTCCTATTCCCAGCTTGTACAGGTGACCCAGCAGCTTGCAGTGGTCCGAGTAGAGCCATGTCAGGATCCTGAGGGCATTCTTTCCTTGTTGGATTAATTTCTGGAACCTTTTCAGGTTGTGGTCTACTATTAATGCTTTTGCTTGTCTCATGCCCCTGGTGTTTACCCAGGAGACTGCTTGTCACGACTTTCTTGAGGAATGGTAGGAGTGTGTCCTTCCCTTCCTGCAGGAATGCTGGATAAATGCTATCCGACCCGAGGGATTTGAAGGGCTGGAATGTTCCAATAGCCCACTCAAGTCTCTGTGCGGAAACAATTTTCTTTGCTTCTGCCCAGTCAGAGCCACGTGTGTGATAGTAGCACTCATGTTCATCACATTCTTCCATGGGGATGTTTCCCGGGAAGTGAGTGTCTAACAAGAGACGTACTCTCTTCTCGTTATTCTCTGTGTAGGCATCGCTAGCTTTTTTGAGCGAGGTGTTGCCGTCCGGGCTTTTCCTGGACAGGAATCTATGTAACCTAGCTCCGACTTTCGTGACCTCAATGGACTTGCAGAATTTCCTATAATTTTTTCTTTTTAGAGAAGGTGAGGTCAAGGACCTCCTCCCTTACTCTAGTTACAAATTTCGGGACGGATCCTACATTACATATATCCAGATCAAACCTGGAGAGGAATTCTAATAAACACTCACCTCGATCGTTCACATCGGAGCTTGGGCATACGGTGGGCGCTTGCGTCACATCCGACTACAACCAGCAGGCTTTTGCTCCTGCAATATTCTGCCAGGGCCGACACCTCTTGTGGGGGACATGTTCGGTCTCCAGCGAAGTAGGCAGTGGCTATGACTATGCTTCGCCTCTGTGGTCGCAATCGCTACGCAATTTCTGGAGAGAAATTCTGAAATATTCTTCCTTATCACTATACAGGCTCTGGGGAAGGTATGCCTTTGGTCCCAAATTACCGTGGATTCTCTTGTATACAGGCCCGTTATTTCCTCATTGCACCAGGGTTCTCGGGAGAACGTACTAGCCAAGACAGCCGTGGCCGCCTTTGCGTGATGAACGATCATCAGGACTAGCTTGTTGCTTATTATGACTGAGGGAGAAGTCATCATTGCGATACTGGATTCACGCTATCTGGCGGGGAGCCAGGACTGCTCCCGCCGCCTCCGAACACCAATGTGGTGTCGGCTTCTTCGTCTTCATGGACTGCGAGCTCTGAGGCGAGCTCTTGTGAGGACATGGGTTTGTCTGCCTCCTCCACTACCTCCATGTCCTCTACGGGGGATTCCCCGTCGAGCTCCTCGTCCTCAGCAACATCCTCGGTTTCTATGAGGGGTTCCTCACACGGAGACTCGCTACTTTCCGCTTCGGCGGGGCGTCCTGCCTCAATCTCTTGCTGATGGATCTGTCCAGTCAACTTCGCTGTCTTCTCAAGACCATGTACGGGGATCTTCACGTACCTGAAGTTTAGCTGGTGACCCATCGAGGCAATGGCCTGCATAGAGGCTTCGTCGCCTCCAATAGCCTTGAGGGCTCCGCCTCCTTGGTCCTTACGTGACATGAACCGCCACGTGTCAGTCACGATGCTGTTCTGGTTTCTTAGCATTGTGAGGACCCATTCATCAGCTTTCGCGGCATTCCTTGGGAAGAAAATGGTGATGTAATGGGGCGAGGGGATATTCGCTCCCATTTTACCTAGAAGGGGTACTCCCTCCCAGTCGATGATCAGATGACCCGGCCGGGAATGGATTCCCGCGAAGCTGATGGGCTTATACCAACATGCCAGGAGGACTTCCTCCAATATCGCATCCTCAAGTGCAGATAGCTCCTCTTGACTGAGGTTGACCTGAGGGTATTCCTCAGGTACCACCGCTACCCTCACCTTTTTTGATACGTCTGCATACGTTGCTTGGGGTGGAATGTGCACTGAGGGAGGATTCACTGCCCTTACAACACTGCCATTTGCGGCTGCCTCTGCTCCGGCCATAGACGTGCTGGGCACGCCGTCTGGGTCTTCCTCGGGGGCTGCTGCCTGTGAGGGGTTGCTAGCTGTTATGTCTTTCGACGTGACGGCTGTGCACTGACGTTTCGGCGAAGCAGTTGGCGGCGTAATGTGGATGCTGCTTCTCTTTGGGGCAGGGGTGCGTGACTGCCCCTCTGATGCCCAAGTTCTTGACTCCTTTGCCATCCGGAGGGCTGCCTCCGGTTTGTGACCATTCCTGAGGTATCTCAGGTATCATTTGATCCGAGAGAAAGGGAGACCTCGACGATTTGGGTCGTCCAGGCCTCCAGGCTGTCCTCTTGGAGGCAAGGAGTCCTCCTTGGAACGTTTGTCCCCGGTGGGAGGTGGTCTTCGTCCTCCAGAGGAGGTGGGCCTAGTTCCCATTGATAAGACCAGGTCTCCTAATTCCCTTCATTAATTTGTAAACATAAGCAAATAAGCGTTGCATGGCAGGAAATGAGTTTGCAAATTCGCATCCAAGAACTAGAGATTAGCAGAGACGTTCAAAGTCTACATGGTGAATATGCAAACGTGAATCCGTCTATTACGGTGGGAACAAGCGAATCAGATCCAAATCATACATGATAACAGCACGCTAGCACTCCGAATGTTTGTCCGACCATACAAATGCTCCACATTGGATGAATTAATAGAGTAAGCGGACGATTTCGAGACCATAGAGAGCGATAAGAAAAAGTTTTGGGACGAAAACAGACCGGATCGACACAATAGTGGCACGGGTACAAATTTCTCGCCTGGGAGAGTGGAAGCATGCCTGCGTTGTATGGGAGGGAGCCAGACAGAACCACAACCGGCGTCAAGAAATGTAAACATGTACAACTAGGACATTGGTCAAGAGAGTGCAGAAACCAGCATATATTGTTTTGTTGGCAGTGTGGAAGAATAGGAGTGCGCAGTTTGAATTTTTGTAGAAGCTCGGAAAACGATCGACGACCCCTGCAAGCGAGGGACAAGCGGGTGTCGACACAATCAGCCCCTCAGTGTTAATCGGTCAATTTAAAGATGAGGGAGAGCAGTTGACAGCAACCGTGCGAATAGGAGCGCACGATGTCAAGGCTGCAGTGGATACGGGGGCTACGACGTACTTCATCAGCCAGTCGTTAGCACAAGTATTGGGAAAGGCAGAAAAATTAATGGAAACAAGGAAACAAGTGAAATTCGCAGATGGTAGAAGAAGCGACATTTTCGAATCGCTCGAGGTCAAGATAGCCTTTGGTAACAAACGGAAACGAGTATCCCTTCTAGTAATGCCAGGAATTATAGATTCCCTGGTGCTAGGATGGGATTTCCTGGTAGGAATGGGCGTAGAATTGTCGTGTGGTGAACATTTCATAAAAATTCCACAGCGTGGGAGGAGAAACGGCTGGTTAGAGGAAAAATTAACAGTCGCAGTAGAAACAGGGCCGGAGGGCAGGAACAATGAAACCGAGGAAAACCCCTCAGATAAGGAGAGAATTGAACAATTTTTAAAGGAAGAGTTAGCCACTTTCACGGGAATGGCCGGAACGTCTACGGTGGCAGAACACCGCATCGTAGTTAAGGACGATCGTCCAACTAAGCAACGCTATTTAAAATGCAGGCAGAAATGAATACGCAGGTGGACGAACTGTTGGCGAAAGGCTGCATTGAGCCATCAAACACACAGTGCCCCTATAGTGATGGTTAAAAAGAAAACAGGCAAATGGAGGCTATGTATGGATTTTAGGGATATGAATGCGCGTACCATAAAGGACTAGACCAGTTGAGAGAGGCGAAGTTTATTAATAGCCTAGATCTCAAAGATGGGTATTGCCAAATTCCTATTGATGCAGAAAGCCGACCATTAACGGCATTTACGGAGCCAGGGCGAGTACTATTTCAATGGCGGGTAATGCCATTCGGTCTCTCGTCAGCTCCAGCCACATTTCAGAGGGCATTAGACAAGGTAATAGGTCCAGAAATTATGCCAAAGGCATTGGCTTACCTGGACGATATTATCGTTGTTGGCAAAACGCTGGAGGAGCATATAGCCAATCTGAAAGAGGTATTTCGGCGACTTCGGCCCGCAAATTTGAGGAATAACCCAGGCCATTCTCACGCAAATAGGCGAGAAAGACGAACGAGTTATTTAATATGCAAGCAGAACCTTGAACGGAGCTGAGAAAAATTATTCAGCTAGTGAGAAGGAATGTTTGGCGATAGTTCTAGAACTATTCAAAAACAACGGCGCGGGCCGAACTCACCAAAGGAGCGAGAAATCCAGGCGACCACTCCTGCGAAGTCGGCGGGAGGACCTGTTGGTCCTCGACCCTTCGCCAATACGGTCGAGCGCGTCGACGGTTACCACGCCTCCCTGGTCCCCACTTCGGAGTGCTCCACGCCACGGGCGAAGCAGGAGACAGAGGCAGAGGAGACGTCGGAGGGACAGGCAGGCGGACCTGCAACCGAAGCAATGACACTGGTGGCAGCAGTATCCAACGACTCGTTGAGCGGTGGGTCCAGTGACGAGTCCAGCGGCTAGTCGGTCGTTACCCCCTTACGGCTGCGACAGGAGGAGGTAGAGGACGCGGCCACATATGGGGCAGCCCGTCCACCACCAAGGATCGATCCCGAAGTAATCGAGATATCCTACTACGAGGAGGAGCAGCCGAAGGACCCGTTTGCGGAGGAAGAGCCGGTAGTGAGCCGCATCAAACGCTCCGTGCTTCGGGGCGACCACTGGGAGCATTAGGCCGCTCTGGTGCTCACTTGGCGAGAGGCTGTGGTGGTACCAGGCCCGGGGGCCGGGGCCTTATTGAGGAGATCCCTCCAAGCCCTCCTAGGCTGGTGTCCATGGGAGTGGATGCAGAGCGAGGACCATGGCAGTGGCCAGAACCACGGGCTCAATCCTCGCCCTTGCCACAGCAGCAGCGACAACCCCAGCAGCCCGGTTCCCATCGCAATCGGGTCTATGTCCCGGAACCGACGCAGTGCTCAACACACTGCCCAAGGATTGCGACTCCCGGCAAAAGGGAAGACAAGTATGTACACTCTATCTTTATTTTCTTTCTATCCTATATTTTTTCACTATCTGAGCAAGCAACACCGGCCTGCTTGCTCAGTCTCCTCCTACTCTGCGCCGGTGATGTTGAGAGTAACACAGGGCCTAGAGTGTATCCATGTGCTGTTTGCGATATAAGGATCACCAGAGGGGTATGTTCTGTACTATGCTACTCGTGTGATAAATGGTGCCACCTCAAATGCTCCGGTCTTAACAACTGGGTCGCACACACAGCAACGTACAGCTGCCCCAAATGTACCAGGCAACTAAGTACAGCCCCCACCAATGTACCAGATGTAGCTATTAAACACACAACCCCCACAAACCTCACGATTCCCATAAGGAGCAACAACAACAGCAACCAGAATCACACAACAACAATCCCTACCAGAGACACAGATGCAGAAGCCAACAACAACAAGGACTTCACCATCCAGCAGTGGAACTGCAACGGCCTATCAAGGAAGATAGTTGAGGTGACCAACTATATGGCACGCAAGAAGATAACGATAGCGGCACTGCAAGAAACAAAGCAAACCAGCAGAAGCCCACTTATCTCTTCATCCAACTATACCTTGCTACGAGCAGATAGAGACCGTAATAAGGGCGGAGGCCTCGCCTTTATAGTTCATAATTCGCTGCACCTCACCAACCAAGATGAGCATCTGGAAGTTCAGGGCATCGCATTCAAAACAGGCAATGACGAAATAGACATTTTAAATGTCTACATACCACCCGTCTCAGCATGCCACCCTGGATACAGGCCCAACATCCGATACATGTTGGAAGGCGAAAACCGAATAATCCTAGGAGATTTCAATGCCCACAACAGCTCTTGGTTTTCTGAACTAGGAAATGACTCTAGAGGAGAAATGTTCGAGGTGCAGATCGACAGTTCCAACTTCTGTCCGATCAATGAAGATCACCCTACTCGCATCACCCCCACTTGCAGAAGCTCACCAGATCTTACGATCGTAAGCCCAGCTCTTCTAATGAACACGATCTGGCACGCGGACACAGCACTGAATTCGGACCGCATCCCTATCACAATCAAAGTCACAAAGAGTGCCGATTTCATCACTTCTGAAATGCACACCTTTGTGAACATTGGCAAGACTGATTGGGAAAAGTTTGAATTCAAAACTGAGTCCGAATTTGCCGTCCTTTCCCCACCTAATACTGCAAACGTAGGAGAGAAGAACTTCAGGAGAGTAATCACTAAGATAGGGAAGCAATGCATCCCGGCAGGGCGAATACGAAAACTGAGGCCTGGTTTTCCCCCAGAAGCCGCCAGACTCGCTGACACCCGGGACGAACTTAGGAAAGAGGACCCCTCTAAACCACGTATTGCTGTGCTCGGAACAGAGATTGACCAATTCGTCAATAAGTTCCGCAAGGAGAAGTGGTTGCAACAGCTCGAGGAGATGGACATGGGATCCAAGAGACTTTGGAGCACCATAAAGCACCTCACCAACCCACAGAGGAGCGATCAGGTTATGGTGTCCTTTGGAAACTCCACCCCACCAAATCCAACCAAATGCGCGACCGCTTTTAGCAGGCAGTTCGTGACTCACCCTCCAAAACCCGATAGAGGGAAAAGGGCTGTGCAAAGAGCATTTCGCAAACTACCCACGTCTGAAGAAGAGCCGCCCACCTTCGAACCCGCAGAGGTCATGGCAGCCATCAAGAATGCCAAGCCATCGAAGGCCATAGGGCCGGACGATATTGCCACTATAATGTTAAAACACTTAGGACCTAAAGGCTTGGAATACCTCACACACACTTTTAATCTCTGTGTGAGGTCGCTGGACATCCCGAATATATGGAGAACTGGCAGAATAGTCCCCATATTAAAACCTGGCAAACCAGCGTATCAAGGATCTTCATATAGGCCGATCTACTGTCTCCAGTTGTGAAAATCCTTGAAGCTCTCCTTCTTCCTACCATGAAAGAACACCTAACCCCCGCCGAACACCAACACGGATTCAGGGCAGGCCACAGCACCACAACGGCACTGTGTGAGTTAGCTACCACCATCACAGCTGGACTCAACAGCAAACGTCCCTATGAATGGACAATAGTGATGGCGCTGGACCTTTAAAAAGCATTTGACATGGTGAACCACACCACGCTCCTCCAAGACATAATGCATAGTTCACTGCCTAATTACACCAAGAGATAGCTACACAATTACCTCTCAGGCAGGCATTCGCAAGTAGAGTTTAGAGGAGCCAAGTCGGGAAACAGGAAACTAAAACAAGGAGTACCGCAAGGCGGAGTCCTGTCACCGATCCTCTTCAACTACTATGTTGCCAGCCTCCCCACACCACCAAATGAGGTAAATGAAAATGAAAAGGTGGTCTCATATACCGATGACTGCACAGTCACAACAACAGGCAGAGACATCAAAACCTTAGAAGGAAGGATCAACAACTACCTTCCAATTTCTTTAATAGCCGAAACCTTTCTTTGTCAGCAAATAAATCATCTACCACTCTACTTACAACGTGGACAAAAGAAGTCAAACAGATACTGGATATACACATTGATGGACACAGTATCCCGATCCTAAATCACCCGAGAATCCTGGGGGTCACATTTGACTCGCTGTATGTCTTTCTCCAAGCATGCAGAAAGTACTACAAAGAAGGCCAGGAGCAGGACCAAGGCATTGAAGGCAATAGCAGGAAGTGGATGGGGGAAAGACAAGGAGACGATCACCACCACATACAAAGCTATCGGACGATCACTTATCAACTATGCAGCACTCATCTGGTCAGCGTCATTAAGCGACACGCAGTGGAGAAACCTGCAAACAGTACAAAGCGCAGCACTCCGCGTGGCTACTGTATGCCACATGATGACGCACATAGACCACCTGCATCAGGAAACAGAGATGCTCCCAGTTGAGCAACACAACACCCTTCTCACGCAGCAATTCCTGATAAATTGCCAAAACCCAAACCACCCCAACCACAACAGCACCAAAGGCCCTATGAGCATACGCGACAGACCCGTTCGATTTGATCTAAGGACAGTCAAGCCCGACATCGAGCGTTTTCTCCCCAATTACCCACCAAATGAGGACGAATGCACTGCGGCACGCAACGACGCACATACATGCATGGTCGATAGCACAGTAGCAGCACTACAACAAAATGTAGTGCTCGCAGGCCGCCACCTATCGATCCCAGCGAAAACACACTGCCCAGGACGACAAGATCAACGCTGGCTCAACTACGATCAGGGAAGAGTAGACAGTTAAACAGCTTCCTAGCGCGTGTAAACCCAGAAGTCACCGACACATGCCCCAAATGCATTAATAGCCCACACGACACACTACATCTGTTTAATTGCCAAATGAACCCTACCACACTCACACCCATTACACTCTGGACCCATCCAATCGAGGCTGCTACTTTCCTCGAACTGGACCTGGGTCTCTAACTCAACATCCACTTTCCTTTCTAACCTATTCTTTCTCTCTTTTCATACTACGTACAAAAAGTCAACCCTGCCGTTACAACAGCAGCAACAACCCCAACAGCCAGATACGTCTGCACTGCAGGCACAGCCGCAGACGCCTCCGCAGCAACAGCAGCCGGCACCGCCAGGTTTGGTAAAGGGCGGGAAGCAGCAGCAACCAGGAGGCCAAGCAGCAGCAACCTGGAGGCCGATCTATTTGCGGCAGCAATCCTGTTCAGGCGAGGGGACAAAGCCGGTACCGAGGCCGCCCCTGCTAGGGCAGCACTCCACTGGGGAGGTGCACAGCGCTCCAACAGAGCAGCCGCAGCGGTGGGAGGAGACCGGGCCTTGAAAGCCGTTCAAGTGGCAGCTGGTGGCGATGGCAGAATGGCCGGAGGAGTTGAAGGAGGCCCTGGAGCAGCCAAGATTTCGGACAGGCCACTGGACGCTATCGCGTAAAGCTCGGACGCATGGGCGTGCGGGTATTTCGCGAGCAAAGGCCGTATGAGGAGACAGCGGACGGCGGGAGGTGAGGGGGCGGAGAACAAGAAGAAAACAATGAAATATAAATAAAAGACACATTGAGAAGAGGAACGACGACTTACCAATTTTGGGGGGTTGCTGGAACACGGCAGGGATTTGGGGTAGCAGCGGGGAAGGGCCGATGGGCGGTAAAAAACATTAAAAATTTTTAATTTTTCGATTTTTTGAAGTATTGGCTTCCCGGTAGTATGGGAGTTAAGGCCGCGTGACAGTGCCACGATCGCGGGAGGGGTCACGCTGTTCGTGAAAAAGGGGAATGGGGAAAAGGGGGAAATTTTTGTTGGAATGCGGAAATATCGCAGGTGGAATTTTGGGAAACCAGAAAAGTCAAGGAACGAGTGGGAAACGAAAATTATATAATTCAACGGAAATTTGAATTTAAGGGGAGGTAAACGGACAGTGTTGGACCGGAGAATCGATAATTTTTGGTTTAAGCTTGGTACGGAGATACCCGCGAAATAGCTGCGAAATCAAAAACTCCATATAAAAAAAATTCACGGACTTCGCAGGTTGCTATTTCGTGAGTTGGTCTGGAGTTCAAGCGCGAAATAGTCACATCGATATCATAGATTGCCACCCGATGTCAACGTGTCACGCGATAGTCTATCGATAAGTGATTATTTCGAAGTTGTGAAATATATGTAAGCTATATTCAAATGAATGAACATAAGTGTGAAACTCGATATAAATTCGATGGTTCCTATGGCAGCTATATGCTATAGTCATCCGATCTGGCCAGTTCCGACAAATGTGCAGCGTATTTGTACCAAAAGACTTCGTGCAAAGTTTGGTTAAGATAGCTTTAAATCTGACGGAGGAGATAGCATAGAAACAGACGGACGGACAGACGGACATGGCTATATCAACTCAACTCGTCATGCTGATCAAGAATATATATACTTTATGTGGTCGGAGATGCTTCCTTCTATGCGTTACAAACATCTCGACAATTTTTATATACCCTCTACAAGGGTATAATAAAGAAAAGCGTTTGGGCAAGTTGGTATGTAAAGTAATTATTGAATTTAATTATTTTATGTATATTTGATTGCTTTTATATTAATAATATATATAAAAATATATAATTATAATAATTGCCTTCACTGCCGCTTCTTACAAATTAGAGAAAGCTATTGTAACAACTATTGCATCATTGGAGGGCACCACAAGTTTTCGCTGTTTATTAATTTAAATTTTCCCGCCAAGTCAAATTTGCAAACAAAACAACTAGAGATGAGCTCATTATTTCGCACTTGCTATCGACGAAATAATGTGCAGAGATTTCGCACACATTTCGCAAGTATCTCCGTACCAAGCTTTACCAAAGAAAGGGGGGAGTGTGAAGACTTGATTTGAAAAGTTCCACAACTTATCTGGGTAAAAACGTAGTTATAAGGTTAAAGGAGTACTTTGAAGATTATATGTAAGATTTTTTGTAAAACTAGCTTATGGAGTGGTGGGGTATGCTTCAAAATGTTGGCCGCATAGGGTTAAAATTGGCGGCGAATTGGCGGCAGGAGCTGAGGGGTAAGTTAGAGGGGAAGACGGAGTCCAGTGGCAGCGCTCAGCAGAGCGCAACGGGGAAAACCGTTGTATCTGCTGAAAAGAAGGAGACAACGGAAGAGCGGAGACGAGTGATCACGCTCACACTCGCTCAAGCACAGGAGAGCGCCAGTGGAAAATTCCATTGAACTGGCGGCGCATGGCAAAAACGGGACATGGCGGCTAATGGCCGACAAATGCGCAGCCGAGCCGGACCAGTGGCTATAAAAGGACGCGCTGTTCGAGATGCAAGACAGTCGAGTGCGAGTCATTTAAAGCGAGTGCCAAGTCCCAGTGCGCGATTTCAAGCGAGTTAATTAGAGGAACATCGAGGAAGAGCCCCGAATCGGAAGCCAAGGATCGTCGAGGGAGAAAGGCAGAGTGAGTGCGAAGGAAAAAAACGTAGTTCAAGCCATCGAGCTGAGCGATATCAGCCAGTGGGCCTGACGAAATCGTGGTGTCAGCGATAAGGAGTAGAACGTTGAGCCGCCTGACAGGAGAAAACCAGCGGGTTTCAAGACAGTAGCTGAGCGGTAAAACGAGAGCTGGCGAGCTTTGCGAACGGCAAGTCGAAGTCGGCGAATCGTGATGCCAGCGTTGTCTGAGACATAATACAGAGAAGTGAAAGGAGTAACTTAAGTCTCGGCTTAAGCCACCTAGATCTAGCGATAGAACATAAGCGCATCTAGCAGTAAGTCATTGTAACATCTAGCATTTTAAGGCCAATAAACAGGCAAAGAAACCGAAATTCCAACCGTCTTGTCATTTCCAACACCAACTCCGAAAAATTAATTTGTTGGAGCGAGCCACGACTGCCCTGAGCGCAAGCCAGCAGAAATAATAGGTTCGTTACAGTCCTCATATGGAGAATTAAGCAGTTGAACGATTTTCTGCAATTCCAGGGTAGACTTTTCCAGTGCAGGAGAGGCAGGCTAGTCATCTTTGCTGCCAAGCAAGAATGAAAGACCACGAAGCCAGAGATCCGATTCAATAAGGCTGCTTGGAAATGCACGTCTAGAGAGTATGTCGGCTGGATTTACAGCTGTAGGAACATGATGCCACTCCATTTTAGCAGTCAGCTCCTGTACAGCCGCAACTCGGTTCGAAGGCTCATCACAATCCAGCTCTTTTTTGGTACTTTGAACGATGGGATCACCGCATTTTTCGACTTTCCAAGATCGACCATCAATTTCGTTAAGACGTACATCCATATGGGCATCATTTTCTGATGCCTCATGAGTTGCTTAGAGTGAAGGGTTACGCGATCTTTGACCACCACCAAACAAAGACGAATCTTTTGTAAATCAAAAAATCAATCCACTAATTTGAACTGTCCAACGCACAGAAGATCATAAAACAGGATAGTACCAATGAGAAGGTCGATGCGCTGCGGATTAGATTGAATATTCTAATCTGCCGTATCGACAGCAAAATTAGGCTGGCTATTCATGATAGTTGCACTAAGACTGGTAGAATAATCAGACGTTTGAGACTGTAAGTAAATATTGACCGTAGATCCTTCAGTAGTCACGCTATTATCCCCAATATCAGAAACAATAGTAGAAGTTGGGGTTTTCTTTAGTTGCAGTTGATGAGCCAATCGAGAAGTGACGAGATGCAGAGATGCTGAGATGCTGAGATCTCGAATCTAAGATGGCCCCGCAAGAAACTAACGAACCACATCGACATTTGACAAGAGCTATGGCAGTGGATAGGAACACAACATCAGAGCTGAAACTTTGGGCTGCAAGAGAGGTAGATGATTGGGTTTGCATAACAGGAACAGAAGTGTTAACGGGAGATGATGATGAAGAAACAAGTGACGAGTTTTGCAAAGTGGACTGAGCTCCATCAAGATACATTACGGTATGGTGCTCCCCCACAGCAAACTCGACAATGACCGCCGTTGCATGCTCGAGTTTGATGTCCTTTCTTGAGGCAGTTATAGCAAAGTGACATCTTCTTCACCTCCTTGTGGCGCAGCAAGGGCGAGAGCTTTATAAACAAAATAAACAGCCATTGTGGTTAGTTTGTACAGCAACAGAGCCTTTCTACTGGGACTAATAAGATCCTAAGATCTCTTTGATGTGTGCCTGGAAAACAAGACGCTTGTTATTAAAACGTTTTTTACGGATGTCCAGTGCCTCACGATAATTGGCCCTGGATATTTCCATCGATCGTATGGAATCCAAGGGTATAGGCATGATCGCAGAAGCTGGAATTTTTCTGTCTTTGAGATCTGCATCCCTGTCGATGATAGAGGAAAGCACAGCGATAAAATCAGAGTACTCGGTGTATCCGCCATCAAATGTGCGCATCTTGAGCACAGTTAGGCATGGTCTGCAGAGAGTGGCGAGAGAGGCGAGCGCATATTGCAAATTTCAAGCTGCGCCCTTAGCCGAGGCTTTAATGAAACCAACAACATGTCATAATTCTCTCGTAACTCACTGCCAATTTCATCAAAATCCACGCTCTCTAGTCCATCATGAGCTAAGTTGTTTGAATTTGGTCAAGCAGATCCAAACGAACATTAATTTCAGCGGCACTAAATTTATCAATTTTATTTTCTGCCAATTGATTGTCAAGCCTTTGCGCATTTTCAAATATTGGCTGCGACTTGCGCTTATAAAACTGCACATTTGTTCAAACGTTGCAATATTTTCGGACACGACTGTATCGTGGACTGGCATATTGCCTCTTTAAATCGCACTTAGAAATGTCAAAGTCAACTGCTTCATAAGCATTGCTAGATCAACCGAGATCGTATGTACCGAGAATGAAAGACGAGAACGAGAACCATTGTTGCCAAGCTAAGCCGCCGCCTGTGTACAAAATCTTTATCGTGTGTGTGTGTTTGTAACAACGGCAACGACGAGTACTGCACAGCGAACATAGCGAGAAAGAGAGCCGCGGCAAACTCCAGCAACGGGACAAGAACAAACGGTAACTTGGAATTGGAAAGACTGCGACTGGTTTACAGTTACATGTCTTTTCAAAGGCTTGAAATTGTTTTAATGATTGCAGACTCAATTATTTATTATTACCACAACTTCGACTACTTATGTATGAGTTTCAGCACCAGTTGAATGCACTTTACTTTTCAAATTTGTTCTTTTTTTTGCGTTCCTTTTTGTGATCTTGTAGCTTGCATTAACTTTAGTTACAGTCACTAAACAATTCAGGGTCTCCAAAATGGTGAACTACCAAGCTTTTTTGGCAGCCGCAACTGTAACTATAGCCAAGATTGCTCCTTCGACTAAAACAATTGACTGTCAACGACAGTTTTATAATATTTATTCTATGTTTGTGTGTATATGTATATGTTGGTAAGCCGATGCTTGCTCTTTTGCTCAACCAACATCAAGACAAGATCCAATCAATTATATATGCTTAGAGAGATTAGGAAAGGCTAATTTGCAGACAGCGGCTAGAACAACCGCAGCTGCAGCTGGAGGGCGCACGCTAACAGCGAGAGCGGAGCAGCTCTGCCGGCGCAAGCGTTTACATATATACAGGGTGACAGATTTCGGCAATGCAAACAGTGTGTAAATTACGTTAAGAATATGAATTATAATGTCCCGGTGAACCGAACAACCTTTGAACTATTTTATATCATAAAATAAGACATTTAGATTCAATTTATCATTGTGCACAATGAATTTTAGACTTTAAAAATTGGAATGCGAAGCCTTCCTAGCGTGCGTTTCTACGCCTACTTTAAAATTTTAAACACAAAACGAAGAAGTGAAGCTTACTTGGCAATTGCCATCTATTCAATCCTCATGATAATCTAAGCTCATTAAAACTTTTTTAAAAATTCGCGATTTTTGGTCCGTTAAATCAACACCTTCTATTTACCCGTCGATTTACCCGTCTTCAATTTCAATCTGAACTCATATAGGAATATTGCAAAAGTTAAAATTTCTTTAAACCGATTGACGGACACCTCCTATTTGACAGTCTTTAATTGCCAACTATTTAATCATCATGATAATCTGAACTAATCATAAAATGTGTAATTCCAGAGTTTTTGGAACGCTTGATCTTAATATACATAGATATACACTTCCTATATTTACCCGTCTACTACTGCCGTCAATTAAGTCTTCATAATAATCTTTGATAGGATGAAAATTTGGAAATTTCGCGATTCTTTTAAAAGTTCGATCGACACCTCGCATTTATCCGTCTACATTGCCATCCATCAAATCGTCATACTAATCTTAGGTCATTGGCAAATTTTGCAATATTTTGGAGTGTTTAATATACGCCTCTTATAGACTGCGCTTTCTTAAATATTAAAATGAAAATATGGCAAATTTCACGGTTTTTGGTATACATCCCTTTTATATGCCCGTCTTCAATTGCCATCTATCCAATCTTCATAATTATCTTAGGTTCTTAAAACATTTTGCAAATTTCTCGATTTTCTTGACTACATTAAAACACATTTGGTTTAAAAAGATTACTAAATGTGGCCACAGGACCTACAAATGTGAACATACCTCGCTCAACACACGATTACGCAAATATCTCGTAAACCTGACGTACTGGCGACTAAAAATACAAATGGAAAGTTAGCTATCTCTTTTGCAAATGTTGCTACCTGTGATATTAGTGAATGGAACCATATTTTATGTGTAAGAACTGACAAAATCTGCAACCATAGCAATTTGACCAACTTTTCATCAAAAACTCCTAAATATGTGTCAAATCTAAAATTAAAATGTGGTAAATAGTTTGACACATTTTGATGCAAATTTGGCTAAACTGCCCAAATGGCGAACTTCTCGGCCATATTTAATTAAATTATTAGTGAATGGAACCATAGATTTTGTTAAATTATTTGCCTGTGTGAACTTGGTTTAATTCTCATTGCTTCATGGTTCGAAGCATCCCGAACGACTGAAGTAACTGAAGCAATTGACCTGTTAATTTCCGATACATTCCGATAGTCTTACAAACTATCGATTGTACTCAGACGACTACCATGAAAACTTTTTGTGATTGAAGAAATTGTGACGAAAGAAAAGAATAGTTGTATGTGGGTATAAAAATAACTGCAGTGCTTGCTTACGAATTTTACCCGCTCAGATAATTAAACTATTTTTTGTTGTACAAAGGCTAAAACGATTATATTTTCTGAATAGTCTGTATATGTGTGTATGAATATACTTTCATGCGTATGTACATATGTATGTACTAACATTGTGAAAAACGCATGCACAGCCGCGAATTTTAATTCATATGTCTGTCATTGTCCAAATAAACTAATTAGCTTATGTACCACAAATGGTGCATACATACATACATATGTGCATGCAACAAAGGTTTGTAGGTATATACATATGTATGTATGTATACATGCATCTGCATATGTATATGCTTTTCTATAATGCATGAATGTACACTTGTTTGTACATTTAGCATAACCAAACATAAATTCATACATATTTATGAATATATGTGCATACTTAATCAGTATAGCTCATCAAAATATTTCACATTACATTTCCATTTTTAGGTCAACGTCGAGTATTGTCAGATCTCTAAAAATCAAAACAGAACCATTTGCAACTGTAACCACAGAATGAGTGCCGCCGTCGCCAGCAGCGATCCAGCCACTTCCAATGCTGCCATTGGGCGAAGTCAGACAATTTGCCGCTACTATGTCCGAGGAATTTGCAGGTTTGGCGAGCTCTGTCGTTTTTCCCACGATCTAACCCGTGGCCGTCCAGAATGCGAGCAGCGTACTGGCGCTGCTCCTGCTGCTGCAGCCGATGACAATGCAAAGCCAAGTACAAGCCACCAACGCAATTGGGCGAATGCACCAATATTTGTGCCTGGTCAAAAGCGTTTTTTACCGCATCGCCAGAACGAGAGTGAGGAGGAACCCGAGGCGGGTGCGTCTGGTGCAGGTGTTCAGAACGGAGTCTCATGGGCCGAAATTGTTGGCGGTCCGAATGCAAATGAATTGGACGTCAAGTTCAGTGAGCCAGGATCTCTGGATGACGTTTGTCCTTACGAGAGCCCATGTGCCTATGGCGACTTTTGTCCATATCGCATCCACATGGAATTATGTGAAATGTGCGACCAGTATTGCCTGCACCCCTCGGATCAACCACAACGTAAGAAGCACAACCGCGAGTGCCTGCAGCAGCACGAGCAAGCAATGGAGCTGTCCTTTGCCATCGCTCGTTCCAAGGACAAAACTTGCGGAATATGTTTCGATACTATCATGGAAAAAGCAGGCAGGGAGAAGCGCTTTGGAATCTTGCCCAACTGCAACCATATATTTTGTTTGGAATGCATTCGCACATGGCGTCAGGCCAAACAGTTTGAGCATAAAATAACACGGTGAGTACGGGTGGCATGAGGAATGTTTATAAAAGAACATCACAAGAAATATATCACTGCAAGTCCTCTAGTTGTGACTTATCTACAGTGTTGCCAGCAATTAGAACCTAAAAGTGGCTAAATAAAATAATTATTGGGGTTATACGCAGTTAGAAGGCCGTCAAAAGACGATTATTTTTATACCCTTGCAAAGGGTATTATAATTTTGCACAGTATTTTGCAACGCATAGAAATTTTCATTTCCGACCCCATAAACTATATATATTTTTGATCAGGGCGACGAGTCGAGTCGATTGAGCTTTGTCCGTCCGTCTGTCTGTCTGTTTCTACGCAAGCTAAAACTGCACAGTCTTTTTACTGCACGCTGTTAATATTTCGGAACCGACCGGATCGGATGACCATATCTCAGCTGCCGTAGGATCCATCGGTCGAAAAATCCATGAGAAAAACTTTTTCAATGTTAACGTCCCCAAGCTCAGCCATTATCAATATTATATGCTTTCACGCAGATTTTCAAATTTTGGTCAAAATCGATTGGCTATGTCCTATGTCCATAGGACCGATCGTTTGGAAAATGCGTCTTAGTGAGAAAAACTTTTTATACCCTTGTACACGGTATATTTAAATTGTCCAGATGTTTGTTACGCATTGATGTATATATATTCTTGATCAGCATGACGAGCTTAGTCGATATAGCCATGTCCGTCTGTCCGTTCGTCTGTTTCTATGCGATCTCTGTAACAAGCACTCCGATATACGGATATATAACGAAATAAATTCCTTATATAAAGAAATCAATCATTTGTGAAATAGCAAAGTTTCTGTTCTGTTAGTTTTGTTTTTACATAATTTTATTTTTTCAAAAACAGCAACATTTTTCCATTTTTTTGGCTCAACTGAATAGGTTTGACCACTAAAACTATTACACAAAAGTATATAAAGCAAAATTTCAATGCGCTGGGTAACTTAAATAATAAAGGACACTGTTTTAGCATTATTTAGTATTTGGTATGCCCACCCTTTTTCTTAATTATTTAAAACATACGGTTTGGTAAGGAATCATAATATTTTTCAATTTCATTTAGTGAAATTGTTGACCAGGCTTTTTTAATTGCTTCAACTAGGGTCCCAGAGTCACTAAATTGTCTTTCTCCTTCGTATACTTTCCTGGACAAAAGTCCCCAAATGTTCTCGATAATGCTAATGTCAGGGGAGTGAGGCGGCCACTCGAGCAATTTGACGTTTTGGTCTTTAATCCACTGTTTTACAACCCGATCGGTATGGATGGGAGCGTTGTCATGTTGGTACGTCCATGGAAAATTACCATAAATCTCTGAAAACTGGGGAAAAGCCTTTTGGAGCACAGTCTTGTACACTTTAGCGTTCATCTTCGAGGTGACAAACTGGAGCTCGCATGTTCCATAAAACGATATGGCTCCCCACACCATTACTCCACCTGCACAAGAGTGATGACGACTTAAAAAACATTCTTCCTTTCGCATATCGTGGAAATAGTAATTATAGTCCATCGAGGTTGAACTTCTTTTCGTCGGAGAAGACCACCGTCTTCCACTCCTTGTTCCACGTCATGTGTTCTCGGGCAAATCGTTGTCGTGCTTCCTTACGAGCATCATTGAGAGGTGTTTTTTTTTTATTTTCAAACTCTTCAAGTGTTTGGCGCTTCGAATAATTCGTTTTACCGTTGCCACACTAATTTTATCAGCAGAAAGGTGAGTATTTCAGGCAGTTCGTAGATAGAATAAATCGCCTCTCCTATGCTGTGGTTGCATATTTTTTTCTCCCATTCATTTTTTTTCCATAGTCTGCTTCATTACGGAGAAAATAACTTACGTTTTGACTTCGACCGATTTTATTGTCTATTTCATATTGTTTTAAGCCAGATTCAATATAGCCTTTTATTTGATCTTTTTCAAAATCGGTTAAAGGTTTTCCGCGGCCCATTTTACAAAAAACTGGTAGCAGTTGCATTAAATTTTGGAATACAAAAGAATTCAACTCTTTTCAATCACGCAGTCAATCAAAAAGTGAAGTCAAAAGTGTCAAACCTATTCAGTTGAGCCAAAAAAATGCAGATTTTTTGTTATGTTCTTGAAAAAATAATAAAAATAATATAAAAACAAAACTAACAGAACAGAAACTTTCCTATTTCACAAACGACTGATTTCTTAATCCAACAAAATTTATTTCGCTTAAATCGGGTTTCTTGTTACAGAGATACAACGTTTCAAAACTAAAAAAAAAAAGTCAAACCTATTCAGTTGAGCGGCACTGTAGTAAGCTGCCATACAAAAGATAGTTCTGAAAAACTGTTTTGTTTTCTTAGGAACGATCGGTCGAAAAAGTAGTTCTAGTGCGAAAAACTTTATTACAACTTTGTGCAACGGGTTTCAAGATGAAGTTGAAAAACTGTAGAAAATTGGTCAAAACTTGTCTTTTTTGGGCAACTTTTGTAATTTTGAGTATGAAGATATAATTTTTTTGATTTGCTGCAAAGAAATGTTTTGTAGGCCAAGACAAGAGCAACAACTTAAAGATTTAAAAACAAAATTCACAATAAATCACGAGATATATAATCGTTAGTCCTACTCTGAAGCTGAAAAGTTCAAAGTTAAATAAAAAGAAAACGGCAGCTAATCAGACCAAACCAAGACAGGCTTTTTATACTACAATCACACCCTTTCAGAATTTTTTGGTCTCAACGCTATCAACTTTTTTGAGTTCAAAAATGTGTCACAGTCTTATCATCTATTATCTAAGTCCATTGAGCTATAGTCTAACAATTTTTATCCATTGAACACTGATAAATTCTCCTTAAAATAAAACAAAAATGGTTACTGTAATATTTCAGACATTTTAATGAATTTTTTAGATATAGTTTTTTGAACATCGAATGTGTTTTTTTATACTTATATTTTAAACTTTAAATATTTTTAAGCAAAATCAGTAATGAGTGGTCCCGCCTTTGTTGACAATTACTTCGTAAATTCGATTGGGAAGTGAATTGTCAAGCTGTTCTAGGTAGTTTAAGGAAATGGTGGACCAAGCTTGTTGAATGCCTTCGATTAACTCGGCTTTTGTTTTATATTGTTTTCCGGACTCGTACACTTTTCTAGCCAACCATGACCACGCGTTTTCGATAATATTTAGATCAGGCGAGTAAGGTGGCCGCTCGAGGACATCAACTTTTTGGCTTTGAATTCACGTTTTAACGGACCTGGCAGTCTGAATTGGAGCATTATCGTGCTGGAAATGCCATTTCAAATTTTCGAATAAGTTTTGGAAGCGGGGAAATGCTGTTTTTAAAACACTGTAACTGCATTCATACGCGGTGTTAAAAATTGCAACTCGCAAGTGCCATAGTAGGATATAGCTTTCCACACCATCACTCCGCCCACCTGGCTGTGCAGGCGGTCTAAATTATGCTCCTCTTTACGTAGGTCACGAAAATAATAATTATATCCATCGGGACCCTCAAATTAAATTTCTTTTCATCCGAAAAGACAACATAATCCCACTCAGAAGACCACGACATATGCTTTCGAGCAAAATTTAACCGCATATCTTTTTTTAGGTTATTGAGAGGTGTTTTTTTTTTGAGTTTTGTCGCTTTAGGTGTGCACCTTTCCTAATTACTCTTTGCACCGTTGATAGGCTCGCTGTAACGCCAGTTTTTTCCTTGATTTTGGAAGACGAGTCGTGCGAATTAGATGCTTCCCTCAGTATAGCTCTCCTGTCTGCTTGCGAAACCACTCGATTGTTACCGCCCATGAAGATTCCTTGTTTCGTAGAAAATTGGAAATCGTTTTTCTGTGTCTGCCAGTTTTTTCAGCAATTTTATGCAAAGATAGTCCAGAATCGAAGTATGCTTCAATCTTTGATTTTTCTTCCAAAGATAAAACTGTTCCTCTTCCCATATTGACCGTCAATTTAAAGATTTTTAGTTGCTTAAGATTAAAAATAAAATTGCTGTCCGTAACTTCCAAATTAAACGAGATAACTAAAATTGCACTTAAGGGCGCTAAGCTGATGACGCAAAATAAGTGAGAGCTTTTGCATAGAAAACAAAAGAAAATAGCAAAGAATATATAACGGTTCTTAGATAGAGTTTTTTTTTTTGCATGTAAGAGAGATCACATGTGAGGAATGCAAGAACAGACAAAAAATTACGAAGTTGCGTGCAATAGGAAAATAGAAATAAGCCAAAGCAAGTGATCAATAATATTATTATTTCAATATTATTTTATACGTAACAAATAAGAGTAAAGAAACAATAATTTAAAAATGAATTTAAAGATTTTATAAGAAACAATTAAAATAACCCGCATAAACTAATTTTTGCAAGTTTGAAGAAAATTAAATAACTAAACCAATTTCAATATTTTGTCCATAAAATAACTTGAAATAACTTGATTTACGCGGTTGGGCATGCTCTCTAACAAATTTTCAATAACATCTTTTGGAATTCGATTCTATTCCGCTTTTGCACGATCCCAAATGTTTCCCTTGTTTGCTCGAACTGTCCGAGCCGTCTTTTTACGATTGACCAAAGATTTTCAATCGGATTAAGGTCGGGACTATGTGCTGACCCATCAATTGAAAATTTTTTGTTCCAATCCATACCTTTACAATTTTCGTTGTCTGCTTCGGACAGTGCTGGAAATGCTGATTAGTTTCTTAATCAGTCGGCGCTTAAATAAAAAATTTTTTTTATAAATGAAGTTTTTCAAGCTATAAACAATTGATTTAACTTGATTTAAATAGTTGAACTTTTCAATTACCATTAAATGCTGTTGAATTTTTTTTTACATTTTAGGCTCAACTATTTTTTCAAGTCAATTGGATTTTAATTGAATTAAAATTAAAAATTGGCTGGTGTGAAAAATCCCAATTGAAAATTTAATGGAAGGGAAATATCCCAAGCGAAGTTTTAATGTAAAGGAAATAAATAAATAATTATCAGCTGGCACTTGACTGGGTTCAAGTGCCATTAATAATTGACTTAAAGCTGGAATTTTGAACTAATTCTAAATTTTAATGGAAAAATTCAATTAAAATCCAGTTGACTTGAAAAAATAGTTCAGCAAAAATTTAAAAAAAATTTCAACAGGATTTAATGGTAATTGAAGCACATAACTAATTTAGATCAAATAATTGATTAGTGCTTGAGTATTTAGCTATGTGAAATAATTGAATGGAAAAAATTGTAATCAGCTTTCCCAGCTCTGGCTTCGGATCACCATTTTGTTAAAAAACAAATTCTATTTCGGGTTAAGCACATTTCTCCATAAAATTGTGGGCTATTAGATTGTGCTAAAAAGTGTATATTTTTAATTATATTGAACAATCAGACCCTATCAGCCAAGGCTTAAAAATGTAAAACTATTTAGAATTTTTCGATTTATCAATAAATATCGAAGTCACCCTATGTTTTAAGCTCTTTATATTTAAAACAGTTCCTAAACATTTTCTTTATTAACATTCTAGTGCTTGCCCCGAATGTCGTGTATGTTCTGACTTTGTCTGCCCCAGCGCGTTTTGGGTAGAAACGAAGGAAGAAAAGGACAAGCTGCTCAATGATTATCGTGCCGCCTTGGGGGTTAAGGACTGTAAATACTTCAAGAAAGGTGAAGGAAAATGTCCATTTGGCAACAAGTGCTTCTACAAACACGCCTTACCCAATGGCGATATCGTCGATGTTGGCTTGCCGAAACGTGCTCGAAAATTGCATAGCCAAAATGAAATAATCGATTTACTTGATGTAAGTAAATGAACATATTTAAGAAATCAGACTTAAGTTGTAGTGTCATGGTAAAAAATTCCACTTAATAGCAATGTGAGTGCTAAGCTAATTTAGGCTACACCAAAGGTTGAAAAGCATTGTAAATTAACAAGTATGTTACTTTTTACCGATCGTCGATCGATTTTAATCCTGTTTTTAAACTGATCGGCAAATTATTTTCTCTGAGACGTAGTGAGTCAAGACTTTGGCAAGCATGCAGATCGTACATTCTGGGGCCCCAGGGTCTGGAGACCTCTGTTTTTTAACTAATAGTAATTTTTATGCAAATTTTAGTGGCTTTTTGTTCTAGAAAATAATTCCAGTTTGCCAGTTTGCAGGTAAAATATCCTTTTCGTATCCTGTATACTGTCTTAGGGCCGATTTCTTTTCTTCCAGATAGTTGCCACGTGTCAGATAAATTTTCAATTTACTCTTTAATTTTAGTTTATGTGACAGATAGAAAACGCATAAATAGCAGAACATTCTTTTCCTGTTTAAAAATACAGGATGTCTTTTTTCGGTAACAAGAGTTGATTTGGATAATTAATGGAAAAGGTTACATGAGTTTTGGCACGATCGTCGATTATTATACCCGTTAAGCTAAGTTCACACAGGCAGATAATTTTAAAAAAAATTTCATGAAAACTTGGCTAAGTATCCAAATTGCTGGACTTAAAACAATAACTATAATTCCATTCACTAATAATTTGACCAAATATGGCCGAGAAGTTCGCCTATTTAGTCAAATTTTCATCAAAATTTCCTAAAAATTTGTGTGAACTTAGCTTTACTCGTAGAGTATACTTACTGTATGTTAGTGTGTATGCCCAATAACTATAATCTGTTTCAAAAATATATCCAAAAATCAGCTATTGATCTAGATTAGGCTCCGAACATTTTTTTAGTATCTCATCACCAGCCTTTAATATTATTTTGCAATTGACGAGCTGTATTGACAAGACCACCAATCACTCTGATTTTTCAAACGCAAAACCAGTGAATTGGACCAGGACTATAGGACTTACGCACAGCTTATGGCTATACGTAGAGCAACATATGTGTGTTTTCTCTACTATTTCTCTCCGAGCGAAGGTTTTGTGGTGGAAGTCACTTAAAGCATCTGCCTAAGCGTACAGCAACAACTATTTTAAATGTGTTCTCTCCGAGCTAAGGTTTTGTTATTGTCTGCGTGTGCATCAGAAAGACACGAGCACACACACAAACAAAAATCTGGGTTCTCTTTGTATTTCTTGTGGTTCTTGTTGCTTAAGATACATTTTCTTCATTTGTATTGTATTGATGGTATTAAAGCAATGATACTTAGGCTTTTATGTATCATTAAATGACAGTGAAAAACTATAAGCTTTAACAATTTTTTTTACACTTTCCAAGCAAACGAAAATCGGTTATCTATTTCTCGTAGTTGTTGTCGCTTAAAATATATTTTCTCCATTTGTATTGGTAATCACGCGCGCGCAAGCTGGTTCTGAGAACCTCAGGCTTAGACTTTTGCCACTTAGCGGCTTAGCGGTCGTTTCTCTTGCTCTTAGGCACACAATTAAACTGATTAAGGGAATTTTATTTCTTTATTTTTAAAATCTTTCTTTAATCAATTGGACAAGAAATAAATTTGAAATTATCGGCCTAAATATCTTACACTTTCATAGATTTATCTCTGGGAATATGTGGATCGACGTGACTATCACTGGCTCGAACTGTTTTCAAGTGATATAAGCGAGAGTTCGGACATCTCGGACGAAGAGTAATCTTGGTATACTAAACAGGAATCAAATTGGAGCAACCATACCCTCACGAGCAAGCTAATGTTGGATACACAATCGCAGATATAACATATATAATATGCTAACTATATATATACAAAAATAACACTAAACCAAATATCAAATGTGAAATTAAAAAGGAAATTGTATTTGGGTACCAAATTTAGGTTTATATATAAATATTTATTCCCAACTTAACGCAACGAAATTTACAGCAACTTTCCCGTACTTGCATTAAATGAAATTATATTTAATAACGTTAAGAAGTGGTTAAAATTAAACTTAAAGGAACATAAACATTACAAATCATCTATTATTTATACATATTTTTAAATTAAAGAGAAAGCGAACCTAATTCAAACACAATTAACAGTAAAATATTCAAAATAGGTGATATTGAATGTGTATACACAACTATGCCTTTCAGACTGAATTGTAAACATAAAAATACATACATTCTCTATTCTGTTTTCTACTCACTGTCTATTAATGTTCAACTAACTATACTTAAGAGAAGCGCACACTGGAAACGCATGCTCGTATATACCTACATATATAAGATTGCAAATGTAAACAGTTGTGCGGACGACTCCATGTACCCAAGCTGTGCGAATACAGAAACCGTTTATGTCAATCGATTCAAATTTTGTTATTGTTATGAACATTTGTGTTAGAGTATTACTGTTACATACCTATAATTCTGTGTACCATATCCGTAAATGCGAATGTTAGCCACAAAATCAAGTACCCCACAAACCCACAATCATTAATATAATACTATGTATAACATCTATTGTATATCGTTTTAAGTTTCATATGTTCTAATATATCACATTAAATTTTGGGTTTTTAATTATTGATTAATTAACGTTATTGTTAGTTTTTAAGAAATATAAAATCAAATTAAATCCAACATACACATAAACATATGAAATTTTTTTTGCCGCTTGCGCAATATCCGGTTAAAACTTATCAGCTTATTTTTCTTGATTTTATACTTGGTCGCATATTACTGCCTACAGCCATTAAAAAAAATTCGAACTCTCAGTATCTCTGTTGATATAGCATATAATAACCCATATTTTATATTATTTAATAGTTTGCAAATAGTCCTTAATTATAAAAAAAAAATTCCCATACATTTATAACACATACTTATATTTTTCACTAATTTTCAACTAAAACATAAAAAAATAAAACCGCATAAGTCTTGCTAACACTTTAATTTTCTCAACATCGGAGTCACTTATTGTTCCATTTTACTATATTAAAATCACTTAGCATATTTTGCTCATCTTGCTTTCATCAATGAAAATTACCATCAAAGGTGACGGCACTTTACCACTACGACACAGCTGCCACCAGGCCAGGGTCGTTAATAGAAGCGTCGATTAGATGGAGCTTGCTTAAATATTGTTATCATAATTCAAACACCGTCTTTTAACGATCAATTTTTAAACTTAACTCCGAAGTATATATTTTTTGACTTCGACATAATGGATACTCGCAGATGTGCACACCCTTTTGATTTGAAAATATTCATAGTGTTAGGGGCAAATGCTAACATTTTTCCAGAATGTAGAAAATTGGGAAAATTGTATATAGAAGCCCCTGTCAAAAATATGTACATTTAGCGGAATGTACATATTTTTGTCAGTGGAATCGGGCTATTAAAAATTAAAATTTGTAACCGAACGCATTTTTTGTATATAACCCAACCCGCATTACGTTTATTATCATAACCGATTAACTGTTAATAACATAAAAAATGTATAGGTTTATTTCGGTTGTTACTCTACTACAGAGTCCGGCGCGTCGCAATCTACTGTGCATACAAAAGTGCTCAGCGGCAGCGCACATAGACAGTATAAGATCGTCGCTGCTCTGCTTTCGCCGTGTAAATGGCTACAATTCACACACGCAATGCCAAAATGGACATGTGTTCTTTGCTGCTCTACTATTAAAAAGTTCGATTAGTACTATGAAAATAAATTTAATTTGTGCATGTTCGGCTTATTTCTAAAATAGTCACTTTCAAAAAACTCAGGGTCTAAAAATGTTTCTTTTGGTAAAAAACAAATATATGTAATGTTTAGGCCCGATTGGACAACGTTTAGAGGTGGCAACCGCAGCTCCACATCAATTTTCCCATTTCAAGCACAAAGTTTTTCTAAAAAAATTTTGCAACGTAACACGAAAATTGCCATGAAAGAATTCTATCGATTAGTAATCGAGAAACGGTCCGATGGGTCTGAAAAGCAGATCCCCAAATTTGAATAATTATCCTAACGTTTCAAATACAATGTACTTATTTTTGCGTTAGTCACGACTTAAATTTTGTTTAAAAATAAGTTTTAAAATATATTTATCCTATCTTAATTCTAAACATTGATTTTTGGTTTATTATCAGGGCTGCGAACCGGTTCGAATCGAATCGCTCCGGAGTCTGAGAATCCAGCTCGAACCTGAACCTGAACAGGAGCAAAAAAAAAGTAATAAATGGGTTCGGTTCAAAAATTATAAAAAAAATTTTTAGCTGCTATTGTTAAATTGGCCATTTTCCATTATATCTAAATGCACAAGCACAAAAAAATTTTTAATAAACAGAAAAAGTTTTCTAGAACTTCAAAAAATATGATATATAAATATATAAAAGAAAGATTAAGAAAAAACGTTTCTAAAAACAAGAATATGAGAGTTTTCTGATAGGGTGAATTTTCCTAATACCCTTGTAGCTTGTATGATTTATATAAATTAGTAGCCTGATTCCACTGACACAAATATTTACATTCGGCCAAATGTACACATTTTTGACAAGGCCTCCTATACACATTTTCTACACCCAATTTCTATGGCAGCTAAACTATATAGTTGTCCTATCAAACTTGGTGGAATTTTGTGAAAGCATAGAAAACTAGAAAAACTTGGGGACGTTTGCGTTGAAGACAAAAAAGTTTTTATCACTAAAACAACATTTTCGACCGATGGTTCCTTTGGCAGCTATATGCTATAGTCATCCGATCTGGCCGGTTCCGACAAATGTCCAGCGTATTTGTACCAAAAGACTTCGTGCAAATCAAAATTATTCCTGAAAGTTATTTTAACCCGAACCTAGGTTCAGCGACCTTCTGAACACGCTCCATGAACCCGAACCCAAAAAGTTTCACGGGTTCGAATACCGGAATGAACCCCTTCCGATTTTTAGGAGATTACCTAGTTTTATAAATTTTGTCTTTTAAGCCTTTATTTTGAAGAAAAACAAAAAAATTGTTCAATAAATTTCCGCATATTGGTTTTTGGATAGCACTTTATTTAATGTAAAAGCTAAGAGTTGTAGACAGTAAGGTCCCAAGATACAGGCAGACAGAAAGGCATATGCTACGTGACAAAATATGGTAGTGCATTTTGTCTGCTTTTACAAAAAAGCAACTAAGTTTAATATGATCTGCAATGATGTAACTTTATATTTATAGCTGATTCGCTCAAAATAAATGTTGAGGTAAAGAGGTAAGTCGGTTCTCGAGTATCTATAATTTTGTGTAGAAAAACATGAATTCTAATCCACGATTCTAAATTAAGGCCAAAAAGTTTGTTTTAACATTGTTGAGAAATCGCATAAAAGCTTGTTTTTTGATTGAGATAAAAAGAAAAAAAATGAATTGATCTCCAGTTTTGGTTTCTTAAATTTTAAAACGAACACATTTTTTTAAAAGGTAAATTGAATATCCTATTTATTAATATTTCTTACAACACGTCCGATGGTTAACTTCGGCGCAATGGCTTATATCGCCAAGTTTGCTTCAAATTGATTACATTTTCTTAAAAGCTAAATTAAATATCCTCTTTATATATATAAAACTAAGGCGTATGTGTGTGTAACACTTGTGTACACTTATATCTCAAGAACGGCTGCACAGATTTTTAAGATCTTTGATATGTTGGATTTTTTCCGCCCCGAATAGCAGTATAGCAATTAAAAACTCGCTAAAAGCCAATTGGTCCAAAAAATCGCGAAAATTTGCAGAATGTTATACTTATTTTAGATCTTCCTTAAGATTTAATAGTTGGCAATTGTCTAAGGGTAGACGCTTAGGCCAATCGGTCCAAAAAAATCGTCAAAAATTTTATAAGTTCATTTTTATGTAGGCCAATCGGTCAAAAAAATTGAGAAACTTGCAAACTTTATAAGTTTACATTGTCTTGAAGCCGGATGAATATTCGGATAAAACGGTCCAAAAAATTAAGAAATTTGCAAAATTTAGATATGTATGAGTTTAGATTATCATGAAGACGGTTAAATAGACGGGTAAACAGACGGATAAATAGACTGGCAAATTGACGGGACGGCCGCCGGGTGTGGCGCACCAGTAGTGTGCGTGGCTGCTGTTGCGGGAGGTGTTTTTTCATTCTTTAGACAAATAGCTTTTACACACTCGGTCACCTTCACCAGCTATTGGCTCCAGCTGTGAAGTAACTAGCCAAGAAATAGCTTCTCAAACTTTGCATTTCGGATTCGGCGTAAAACTGTTGTTCCATTTCTCTTGTGAGAAAAATTATAAGCACACACGCCAAGAGATTGAGAGAAGCTCGGCTTGTGGCCCTCTTCTGAGAGCTGTATATAGCCAGTTTTACATTACAATTGACGGGTAAATAGGAGGCGTAGATCAAATGGTCAAAAAAATCGCGAAATTTTTAAATGAGTTTTGATTAAATAATAACCATAATAATAAATAAATAAATAAGATGAAAAGTTACAAAAAAATGGCGAAAAGGCGGGTGAATAGATAGATGGTGAAGATCAAAAAGTTCGCAAAATCGCGAAATTTGCAAAATATTAAGAAGATTTTATAGATGGCAATTGTAACGTAAACATCACGTCTTCGTTTTGTGTTTAAAATTCTAACGGGGGCGTAGCAACGCGAGCCGGTACATTAATATTGCATATACGACACTTTAGTAAGATGGTTAACTTTGGCGCAATGACTTAAAACGCCATCTTTGCTTCAAATTGATAATTTTATTTTTTTAAATAGCAACAATTTAAGTGCAAGTTTCACTAAAAATAAAATTCTACAAATCTTATATTTTAACTGGTCGCCTGGAATGGCTTTAATTCAAATATAACACTAGTTTGCAGCCAAAAAGACCGATTTCTAATGGAACTATTTTTAAGTGTAATTTGGATTGGTGATCTCGAAAATCGATTTCAAAAATTGTTTTATGGAAATGTTTTTATATCCTTGTAGAGGGTATATTAAAATTGTCCAGATGTTTGTAACGCATGGAAGAAATCATCTCCGACCACATAAGGTATATATATTCATGATTAGCAGGACGAGCTGAGTTGATATAGCCATGTCTGTCTGTTTCTATGCTATCTCCTCCGTCAGTTTTAAAGCTATCTTAACCCAACTTTGCACGAAGTCTTATGGTACAAATACGCAGCACATTTGTCGGAACCGGCCAGATCGGATGACTATAGCATATAGCTGCTATAGGAATGTTGTTTTAGTGATAAAAACTTTTTTGTCTTTAACGCAAACGTCCCCAAACCTCGTATTTATAAGTTTTCTATGCTTTCACATAATTCCACCAAGTTTAATAGGACATCTATATAGTATAGCTGGCATAGCCAGTTTGGCCAGTGGAATCAGGCTACTAATTTATATAAATCATACAAGCTACAAGGGTATAAAAACTTCGGTCGAGCTGAAGTTAGCTTTCCTCTATTTTTCAAGTATGAATTTAAAGCCATATCTCAATTCAGAAACGTTAACTAAACTCGAGCAAGATATGAACAAGATATGAATATGAAGAACCGCTCTTATACGAAGAACATAACATGCCGAACAAAATCTATGAAAAAATTCAGGAGCTGTGAGCAATTGAGTGCAGAAAAATGTGGCATTGTTTTAGATTTCTTTAAAAATAAATTTTCATTGGCTTCGCCTTTTTGTTGTAGTTAATATCTGTTGATTTGAGTTGATTATATTGAATTATAATCAACCATTGACCGAAAGACAGCAAGATAGAAACTTTGACTATTTTTGATTACTTAAAATTACTTAAAAGTCCTTCACTCACGTTGATACCATATTTAGGTAGAAAAAATAAAAATAATTTGTTTGAATTTTTTAAATTTTTACTAAGCGTTTGAATTGGGATATGGCTAAAATGTACCTACCAAAAAAATTAAAAAAATTCATATTTAAAAAATAAATACTTGGCTTCATGCTAAGCCCCTTTACTGAATAAATGAGAATCCAAATGGGGCCGCTTTCGTCATAGTAATTTGCCAATATTTTATACCAGGGAATCAAGTCGGAACCGGAACCGTATACCGAAACGAACCGATTAAAACTCAGAACCAGAACCGGAAACGATATTTTTAATTTTTTGTTTTCCGGTATCCGAGAATCGATATTCTTGGAACCGAAAAGACCGAATAGTACAATAGCCTAGACATTGTACCGGTACAGTTTCGGTTCTTAGTGCAACTACAAGACTTCAAAGCTGGCACTTAGTTTTGAGGAAATCATCATTAACACAAATACTCTACTGGGGGTTATTGCTGGTTCGAGGTCAATATTTTTAACGTGCTTCATTATAAAATAATAAAACACGATTTTTGGTTTTCCAATATATTTCGAACCCCTTCGGGATTCGTCTTCAAGGAAAAAGCACAGCGTCCGCTTTGTCAGCTGTGGAGTTGAGAACCAGTTCTCAGGTACGCCCTGAAATTTTCAACAAGATAGGATGCTAAATAGCCGAGTTAAAAAATGTTGCATACTTTTCGGCTGTCCCACCTCAGGCACACAGGGTGGCTATTAAACATTTGTTTTCATGAGTAAAGGGTATATCGAAGTCGGTTAGAGCCGACTTTAACTTACGCTCTCGTTGTTTCTATAGAAATGACTTTTCGTTTTAAAGGAGCTCTTTTGAAGTAGTCCCCCTACGTCACATTTGAATAGTCACGATCTCAATACTAAACAGGCGAGGAACGCCAATAAACAATTTAAGTTCAAACCCAACGTTCATTTATGCCTGCTAATACAATTTCAAACCTAACGGCCATTTGTTGCGGCAAACAACCCATCCCTAAGGGCGAGCGATCTTTTTGCCATAACACGTAGCGAGCGAGAGAGGGGCTAAAAAATCCCACAGGGAATTCGAGGCAGCGGGCGTCACCGCCAAAAATAAGGAATTCAGTTGAGAGCAGCGGAGAAGGTCGGACGCGCGCGGATGAACCTAGAGAAAATGTACAAGAAATAGAAAACACGTGGAGACAGTGAACGAAGGGAGAATAAAGTAGAGAGATCAAATAAGAAGAATCGGCGAAGTAAGTAAAGAGAAAGAAGATAAGACGAAGGGAGAACAGCGGTGCAGCGAGGCCTATCAGCGAAGTGAACGAAAGGAACAGAGAAACAAAATAAATTGGATTAAATAAAATTCGGCGTCGTTTGTGTTCAATTTTCTGTCTCTTTAGGCCCCTTGATTCCCCCTGGAGACGCGGATCCCTTCCCGCTCCACTAACACGTAGATAATCAGACGGAGACGTGGATCCCTTCCCGCTCCGATATTAACAATTAATTTACCAGAGTAGTGGATTGCTTCCCGCTCTACTAACCCTTAGTAAGTCAAACAGAGATGTGGATCCCTTCCCGCTCTTTTGCTCGTAGTTGGTTAAACAGAGACGTGGATCCCTTCCCGCTCTTTTGCTCGTAGTTGGTTAAATAGAGACGTGGATCCCTTCCCGCTCTTTTGCTCGTAGTTGGTTAAATGGAGACGTGGATCCCTCCCCGCTCTTTTGAACCAAGTTAGCCAAACAGAGACGTGGATCCCTTCCCGCTCTTTCGCCCGTAGTTAAATAAACAGAGACGTGGATTCCTCCCCGCTCTCCCGTCCGTAGTTAGATAAACAGAGACGTGGATTCCTTCCCGCTCTTTCGCCCGTAGTTAAATAAACAGAGACGTGGATTCCTTCCCGCTCTCCCGTCCGTAGTTAGACAAACAGAGACGTAGATTCCTTCCCGGTCTTTTGCCCATAGCCAGTCTGACAGAGTCAAAGGATTCTTCCCGTGTCGTTCCCCATAGTTTACAAAGCTGGGCCAAGGATCGCCTCCCGGCCAGAAGCGGACGCGGCAGAACCAGGAATAAACCGGTGAGACCCCATACCTTTGCTGTTACCAACATCACTCGGTAGTTTATGTTCCCAGATCCCTAACCCTCAGGTGTCTCAGACCTTCTTACAAATTTACTTGTAAAAGACCCTAGGCGCGACTGAGATATATACCCCGGCCTAGAAGCTTCCTTACACTCTGTTCTTTCTTTCTGCCATTGTAAAAGCTGAAATTTATATATTTTATTTATTAACTTTATGATTTAATCAAGCTGTACCACCTTTTTACTTACCACAAAATCTTTGATTTTTTATTTACGCGTCTGCAAAGCTCCAGTTTCAGCTTCTAGAAAACTCTTACATCTGACAGCTCAAATGTGGGATTTCCCTTTTTCTACAAGCACCCCATGCGTATGATACAAGCACAAAGGCACTAACGCATTAATTGGCAGCAAAAAAAAAAATCGATATTTTGCAATCGTGTAAGAACGAGGTTTTCAGCGTGTTAAAAGGGGTAAGGGAGCAAATTTGTAACCGTGTAAGACCGAGTTCGTGCTAAAAGAGTCCGTGTTAAGCGAGGGCCAAGTGTATTTGTGTGAAAAGCAACAGGACAATTCAAGTAGTGCAGTATTTTCACAAAACAGCTTAATAGGCTTATCACACTGAGCACATCTAACATCCCATATCATGAATCATGAACATTTGCCGTGGCAAAGTTGTCATCTTTGCAGCTTGGTCCTATTAGACAACGATCTACTTAATATTTTGACAAAACAAAAGCATTTTAGCTCATAATGTGGGATGTTAGATGTGCTCAGTGTGCTTAGCCTATAATGGCATCAATCATTATCTATTTTAAATTTTTTTATTTTTTTTTTAGCTTTTTTTAATATTTATGGAATCTTCTCTTAATGAGACTAACAATAATTATTCAAATCATAATCTAGAGACTATTATACAACCATCCCCTTTTGGAGCTAGTCTATGTTCTGCGGCCCTTTAATTCAGTCGCTGGGTTGGTAGGTCTTTTCTTCGGAGGCGAGAATGCGTTGCTTGCAGGGTGTGAGATTGTGCAAGTTCATTAGGGTGGGCTAGAAGCTTTTCAGAATATTTGCGCTTTAGTTGCTGTATTTCAGTTTCGACCAATGGGATCCTCAGGTCGTTGTGGATACACTCGTTGCGAATGTACCATGGCGCTCCAGTGATTGTTCTAAGAATTCTTGATTGTGATCTTTGAAGGATGTCCAGACTGCTCGCACAGGCATTTCCCCATAGCTGTGAGCCATAAGTCCAGACAGGCTTTATGAGGCTTTTGTGCAGTAAGACTTTATTATTTTACAACATAAAGCACAATTGTTTCTACAATTGTATGTTAACCTTTGAGAAGAACTTTTATTTTCCGGTGTGCAATTATTATGTCTTCGCTAAGCAATCTGATGGACGCAAAACCAATGACCGCTCTTTCTTTATTTTTTACCGGTCCATACCGGTACGTACCGGTATACTGAAATACAAATCCAGGTACGGATACGGAACCGAATACCGAAATAATGTTACAACCAAAACACAACCTTTTACCGAAACATAAGTTTCGGTACGTGCCACAACCGGAACCGAAATTCGATTCGGTTTGATTCCCTGTTTTATACTAATCACCGTTACCGAAACCCAAACGAAACTAAGATTACAATCGTTACCCGTTAAGTAACTCTTATAAAATAACCGTAGCCGGAATAATCTGTTCGCCCAAAACAGTTACCGTAAGCGTAAACGTCATTCGTTTCGGTTTTAATCTCTGGTTAAAGCTTATTAAAAACAAACAGGAATAAAGAAAGACACTAAAAGTAGTTCCTTGAGAATGGAATGTAAAATGACGAAGGAATGAAGAAAAAAGGATAATTTAAGAATGTAAGGAGATATCGGAATGAAAAACAAAGGCTTCAGAAAACAGTAAAGCTCTCAGCGGACTTGCGAAGTAAGTTATTTAGCTTACTTCGATATATTGTGACGTGTTATGTTTGCATCTGTTTGCGTATATCTTCTCGTTACTACCCAAGTCCATAGAGGCCTTAACGAAAGACACGTGGATAAATGACGAAAACGACATGTTTGAAAACAACGGGACGAGAAACCTGAAGGAAAGGTTAATAGGAAAATAGGAATTAAGAAGAATTTTCAGCATCGGCAAAACTACTTATAATATTTCGCTTCCAAATGTGTATAATTTGTTTTATAATCCAAACTGCGATTTGGAGTGTCACACCAACTAATGCTGAATACATTTTATTTTTTATTCAATTGATATGTTACGTACGTATTATCTTAAGAACAACTTTAAAAATTGTTTGAAAAACTGACAAGGTATGATTTCAAAATATCAAAGAACTTAATTATTTTGTAAAATAAATTATATATTTATTACTGCTTACTTGATAGTATGGCATCATCGTTTGTTTTCAACTTGACCAAATTTAGTTTGCATGTTTCTTAATTACTCCCAATTCAGATTTTCTGATGGTGGTTGCTTCACTCTTACGAAATAACTTACATGTTTGTGTGTTTTAATTATAAAAGATGACTTTATATAAATATATATAAAAAATAAATAAAATATGCGTCGATTTGAAGTGGCTGAATAACTGAAAAGCTAACCTGATTAACTAGTTGTTAGTAAGGGACCGAAATTAACAGTTATGGAAATCATGAAAATTAAAAATGATTGTCCCCATGAATACGCTCGACTTGCGCCATTCCCCAAGCACTAAAATATAAACAAATAATAATAATAATAATATAAATATAAAATAATAAAAAATAAAATATGAACCCACAGATCAAAGATACTTACATATATACTTTTGTCGTTTGACGTTTGGCACCAAGGATATCTAGTAGCAATTGTTATTTTTAATTTTTACAATTAAAAAATTGTTAACGACAATTAATTGGTAATTTTTAAATAAACATTTTTAAAAACAATTAGAAACTATATTTTTTATGAAAACGTAAGTTAATTGCTCTTCATAAATAATTATATTTTCAGTTTTATCTAAAACTTTTTAAGTAATTGTTATTTCGTAATTTTTATCTTAAAAGTTGTAACAGTTACGTTCCCTGATTTGTGTTGAGCATTTGAATTGGATAACTGAGAACTTTTTATGTTTTGTATGCCTGGATGATAAAGATAAATGGTGTAGTAGGTATGCTTCATGTGTCACAGTCATTTAGCGTCTGGGAACACAAAGGTGCAACCAGTAGTTCGTAAATTGATATCGATCGCAGGTTCTTTTGTCGATACTTTGCTTGTCGAACCAACAGCTTGCGTTCATACCAAACCCGCAGCTTCAAAAGAAGCTGTCATTCATGATATGTCCATTATACTGCATTTTTTTTTGGATGAAAAATATAAGGTAATAGGGCGCCCCTTGATTCGTAAGTTTATGATGCATATTTAAAGTTAAAAAAAATATGAGTTGAAAAGGTTATGTTTTAATGGACTCATACGCAGTGTTGCCTGTGATCTTTATATATTTTGTTGTTGTTGTAACGGCTATGTGAGCGAGTAATATACGCATATGCTGTGGGTAAAGAGAGAAGGTTGAGTAGAGAAGTTTGAAAGGAAAGGGAGATATTAGAGTAGAGCTCGAGCTCCCCAGGTATAACCCTAGGAAGGTTGCTGTGTGTGTGGGGTGTGTCCAGAGGTGTAGTGGTGTGAGTCGTGTGGGTTCGGCTGGGCAATTAAAAACAATGTTTGATATCATTCACCGTACTCTGACGAATGGCATCTCTCACAATTTTTGAATTCTGGTTCGGATAAGGAGGTGGAGTTTCCTGTGAAGGAGAGTACATCAGGCAGGTGTACTCTCAGATCTTGTCGGCTGTTCGGCTGGGTTTCTACTAGTCCATTTGCAAGGAACTGCTTGGCTAAAATACTGCAGTGATCGCGAACACCTAAAACATGGGTTTCTTCATGTAGATGGTCTACATGAGCTATGGTGTGGCATCCGGGAATGGTACATGGGGCAGCATTTTGAGCGCGTTGAAGAAAGAGGACTGCGGAGAGTACTCCGCCTTGAGGGACTCCTTGCTTCAGCTTCGTGTATTTGGATTTGTGTCGCTAAACTCAACAAAGGCTTGTCGACCTGTCATGTAGTTGGATATCCAGCGCTTGATGGTGTTCGGGAGCGCTGTGTCTTCAATATCCTTGAGAAGTATGGCATGGTTCACGGTATCAAAGGCTTTTGACAGGTGAAGGACAACAAGTACTGTGCGTTTATAGGGGCTAGGGGAGTTTAACCCTTCTGCGATGGCGGGGTAGTTTTGCAGAGCGCTGTACTTGTGCTGCTGCTTTCCCTAAGGCCATATTGGTGGTCGCCCAGCGGAAGGTGTTCCTGCATGATTGGGAAAAGTAGGGTTTCTAGAGTCTTAACCGCTGGAGCAAGCAACTTAATGCGCCTTAAAAGGGAACTGGCAGTATTTTGCCAGTTTTCCATATATCTGGGATTATCAGGTTGGACATGCTAAGATTGAATATATTAGTTAGTATTCCACTCAATTTTGGCAGAGCTTCTTTAGAGATACTGTGGCGATACCATCGGGTCCCATAGCCTTGGAGATTTTGACAAGTTTTATGGCGCTTACCACCTCATTTGCTCCGGCTCTGTGGGCCTTGCTCACGTCTTTTGGATGTTCCACATATCGCACGGGAGTAGATTTAGGTGCTTCTAGGAAGGATATAGCGGAAAGGTCTTTTCGCTTGGAGGCAGATGTCAGGCTCCTGATAGTCTTTCGCAATTTGACTGTGCCCATTTCACACTCCTGGTGGGCTAGCCATTTTTCTCTCCGGTGCTCATTGACCATTTTGGCGATGTCGTGATGTTGGCTTCCTCTATGCTGGGGTCTGCTGGATTTTCAGCTCTAATTGCGTCACGCGTTCGAGCCTTTTCCGCTGCTTCTGTTGGAAAGCCAGGGCGAATGCAAAGAATTCTTCCAGCAGGGAAGTGTCGTTTTCCCGCACACGTAAGTATCTTGCAGAAGGTAAGTTCCCCTGTAGTGACATCGGTGGGTTCTTCTGCTTGGTCGAAAAGACCTTTCGTAAGTGCCATGAAGGCACTCCAGTCTGCCTTAAATATTGAATCTTCTTTTAATGAGACTAACAATAATTTTTCAAATCTTATTCTAGAATATATTTTACAACCATCACCTATTGGAGGTAGTTTATGTTCTGCGGCCGTTTAATTCAGTCGCTTGGTTGGTAGGTCTTTTCTTCGGAGGCGAGAATGCGTTGCTTGTGAGAGATTGTGCAAGTTCATTAGGGTGGGAAAGAAGCTTCTCGGAAGATTCACGTTTAAGTTGCAGTATTCCAGTCTCGACCAATCGGATCTTCAGGTCGTTGTGGATAATTCTTCTTCTTCTTCTTTATTGGCCCGATGGTTTCCGCTTGACCTCTGCTATGAATGCCCTCCACTCGTTTCTGCATTGTGCGAGCTGGCACCAGTTGTTCACACCAAGGTTGGAAATGTCTTTCCGCACTTGATCATCCCTACTTAGTGGTGGGCGACCCCTCCTGCCTTGTCCTCCAAAGTCAGCCGCCTTCGCTTTGTACGTCTTTTTCACTGGAGCATCTTCATCCATCCTGATTACATGTCCTTGACTAGACTGATGTCCTTATAGAACTCATACAGTTCGTGATTCATTCGAATGCGGTATCCATCGCCAACTTTTGAAGGTCCATAAATCCTCCGAAGAATTTTTCGCTCGAACTCGCCAATCGCCTCCTCATCCGCTGCTGTCATTGTCCATGCTTCTGCGCCATATTGCAGGACTGGGATGATGAGCGACTTGCATTGCGCTATTTTTGTTCTTCGAGAAAAGGCTCTGCTCTTGAACTCCCTACTGAGCCCGTAGTAGCGTCAGTTTCCAAGAGTAATTCTTCTTTGGATCTGCTGGCTGATGTTGTTGTCTCCTGTCATCATCGTCCCGAGGTAGACAAAATCCTCTACAACCTCAAAGTTGTACTCCCCCATAGTAACAAATTGTCCAAGACGCGTAGACTTCTTGTCCGTGGATACTAGGTACTTCGCCAAGTTGAACCGGTCAGCAGCTTTACCTCACTATTTCCTTTATTGTTACATTAAAAAGCAACTATATACATGCAAGCACTTTGGAACAACATAATACAAAAAGTTAGACATCAACATATATGGGACTAAATTATCTTCGGTTATATCACCGCCCATCACCCTGGATAGTTCCGCCCTTTCAGAATGAAACCTTTTACGTGCCTGGCGTCCTCCACAGGGCCTTCTTCGCAGCATGTGCACTCCTCGCTTTCATCATGGGCGACTCTTTTCAGGTAGCTTCTAAAACAACCGTGCCCACTGAGAAGCTGAGTTAGTTGAAAGTTCACCTCGCCGTGTTTTCTAGACAGCCATGGCAATAACTTCCGGAATAGGCTATGGGTCCAGCGACCCTTAGTGGATAGGTCCCAATGGTGCTGCCACTTCTCAATGCTCTGCTGCCTCGCTTCCTACGGATGTATAACCCTGTTAGGTTGTATTGCGTCACTCAACCGTGAAGCCCTGTACCTCTCATTTGCTTCAGTGGCCAGCTCGTGAAGTGGAATCATCCCGGCAATGACCAAAGCTGCATCTTCTGACACCGTACGGTACGCAGAAGAGATCCTGAGCGCACTCAGACGGTACGCCCCACTTACGCCCTTTATGTAGCTAGAGAACACCATGGAACGATGCCAGATTGGCGCCGCATATAGAATAGTGGCCTTAGTGACACTCGCCAAAAGTCGTCTTCGCCCCTGTTTTGGTCCGCGTGTGTTCAGTATGATTCTAGCTAAGGGGCTGCTTGATTTTGCTGAGTTCTCTCCGACGTAAGCCACATGTTCTCGGAAACATAGCCTTGTGTCCAGCCTCCACAACTCTTGTTACACCCCTCGCTAATTATCTATGTTCAATCATTTTGCTGTTATCTTACTCTCCATGCGCTCCACTCAAGCATGCTAAGCTTGAGTGCCTAAATCTTTACCTTTGTTAAGTCAGTTGTAATTTGAGAGCCATCGAGTGCAGCAGCATCTTCGCGATCGAACATTTTTGTGTATGACAATTTACGCACGCCCACGCCCTTAATAAAATAAATGTAACTGATTTTCTCGGACTTTTCTTTTTATTCAAAGTTGTCGAAAAGCTCGGCAGCTTCCAACAATATTTAATGGTCCTTTTGGATTTGATTGCTGTGCCATTAATTCTGACCCAAGCTGATCCCACCTTCTTACGGCTGCTTATTAGCACCGCCTCTGTATTTTGCGCCGCTAGCTCGAGACCCGCCACGCTAAGCCATTGGTGGATACGCTCAATGCAAAGGCGTAGGACCCCGTCGTACGCGTTGCATAGAACAGGTCCCAGAACGGAGCCTTGTGGAACACCTGCAGACACCTCATGGGTTTTTTTTCCTTCTACCGTGGAATACGTAAGAACTCTGCCATTGAAGTATGATCTTATTATTGCCTGGAGGTAATGCGGAACACCAAATTCACCTAAGGCTCTTAAAATTCGGTTCCAATCAGCGCTGTTAAACGAGTTTTCACGTCTAGGGTGACCGCCAGACAGTTCTCCTTGGATCCTCGTTTCCAGCTTGTGCCCTTAATAGCACTGCGTGCAATTGTGACCACTTTGTCAATCGCATCCACCGTTGACTTTGCCTTTCTAAAACCGAACTGGCTTGGCGAAAGTCCACCAGCTGCACTGATGACCTCGTCGAGTCTTTGACTTAAGAGCTTCTCCAGTACCTTACCGACCGTATCGAGAAGGCAGACAGGTCTATAGGACGGTGCATCGCTTGGTTGACCTCTTGGTTTAGGAAGAAGTACCAATAGTTGTTTCTTCCAAATGGATGGAAAAATGACTTCTCGCAGGCACTCGTTGAAAATGTTCACAAACTCTGCTGGATACAATGTCATGGCCAGCTTCAGAGCACGGTTTGGAACACCATCCGGGCCGGGTGCCTTACTGGGCATGAGGTTCATGGCCGCCGCTAGTATTTCTGCTTCCGTGATAGCCTCTATTGTATTTGGATCAAAAACACAAGGTTGCATTGGTGATTCAGTGAAGCGAGTCGGAAAGAGATTTTCGACAATCTTTTTCAGCTCATACGGGTCACTTGGTGTGGCCTGTTTATTGACATAGAGTCGTTTAACGACTATTTTGTATGCCTGCCCCCAAGGATCATGGTCGGCGGAGTCACACAGTTGAAGTAAGCACACCCGCTTACTCGCTCTGATCTCGTCTTTCAGCATCTTTCTAGCCGACTGGTACTCTGCCTTTCTAAATGATAAGTGCGACCTTCCACGAGAGCGCTGATAGAGCCTCCTGGCGTGGAGGCACAAACGTCGGGCATCGGCAATACGCTCTTTCCACCAATAGGTAGGTTCATGCCGTCTATAAGGCTTCCGATTAGTCATGCTATCGTCACAGGCTCTTTCCAAATGTAAGGCGGTCTGTTGCGCTCTTTCCTCTGCTGTCGCGCTAGAAGTAAAAGATGCGAGAGCATTGAGAACACTTGGGGGTTGATTGTTTCGATCCGGTACTCCTTTTCCCTCATTGATTTTTCGGGTCTCACGTCTGCACGACAGCCAATGGAACATAAAATGGCCTCGTGGTCACTTGCCGTATATATAGTGCCGATTCTCCACTGGGCTCCATTATACAATGAGGCACTCCAGTAGCGCACGTCCTCTATGGTTTGTCGTTGGGCAGCCCCATTCTTCGGCCCAGGCGTTAAAATCTCCAGCAATAACAATTCTGTTACGGCTCTTGGCGTTGTCTGAAATAGCTGTCAGTGCCGTGACAAACTCGTCTAGGTGCAGGCTCGGAGCTAGGTCACAGCTATAGATCCACAGGCTTCCAAACTTAGCTCGCACGAATCCAGAAAAACATATTACCTCGTCCAGACAAAAAGCTGAATTCCCGCATAGCCAGAGAGCCGCTTTTCCAGTTATGTCAGCTGCCCATTTCCTTGTACATTCGGTCTGTCTGTGGTGTGGTTCGCTCAGTATTGCCCGATGAATATTATGCTCCTTGGAAGTGTGTTCTAGAAGGGTCTGGACCGCTATACAGTGGTTAAGGTTAAGCTGCAAAAAATTCATCTTGTCAACTTAGCTAAGGTCTTTTGATATACAGGACATCTATTGCTACCCGTGTAGTGCTTGATGGTCTTTCGGCCTCTCCTTATGCACAAAATGCAGTTTGGTTCTTTCGTGCACTGCTTAGCTTGGTGCTCAATGTCGCCACACTTAAAGCAGCCACCCTTGCAGTTGCTCTCGCTTTTGCAGTTGATAGTTATGTGCCCAAAGTCCAGGCATTTAAAGCATTTTTTCAATTGCGGTCTCACCCTCACCCTGCACTGAACCCAGCCGATTCGAACTTTGCCAACCTTAATTAGCTGTGTCGCCTGTTCCTTTGTCAATGACAGCACTGATATCTGTGTTCCGCCATATGCCGCCCGGAGTGAAATAATGTCTTCGTCAACTATCTGCTGGTCCACCAGTACCAAGTTTATGGCTGCACAGATTTCCTCCTTGGTTGTGTCCTCATCGATGTCTCGAATCTCAAGCCCTTCTTTATAATTAAGAGTATTGATTACTACCTTGACGCTCATTGCATGCTCAGTGGCCGTCCGGAGCTTAGCCGTGTTCGCCTGTGTTTCCGTCTCAAGGCGGAGAAGCAGATCCCCTCCTGCTGTCTTCCTTATTCCACTCACCATACCACTGACCTCTTTTAGCGACGGGTCGGATTTAACAATCTTTAAAACGTCGGCGAAAGTGCATTTTTCTATAGTTTTGACCACGACTGCATCCGGCTTCGAGGTGAAGATTGACTTTCTCTTTCTTCTATTTTGGATCTTTGTCTAGCTACGTTTAGGATCGTTTTCTGGAGTTGACCCATTGTTTTCCGTCAGCGTTGGACACTCGTCGGGATGCTCAGCTCTTAGTGACTGTTTCTGCTGCTGGAGGCCACTTTTTGGGCCTTTTGCTCTCTTTGGGGATGACTTTTTCGCCGTTGGCGAGTCCCGGAGGCGTTTTGGCGTACCTACAGAATCTCCCATCGTCACTGAGTGCGTAAAAGCCCTAGTCGGGCCACTAATCGAGGGTGTAGTTTGCGATTCGACACTTGTGGACTCAGTTTCCATATTGCAAAACATGGCTGCTGCTTTTTGGAGACTGATCACTTTGTTCAGCTCGTCTCTCATTAGTTGGTTTATGGCCTTTTGACCCTTGAAAAGAGTACTAAGACCATCCAGAGTGGCTCCGATACCATCAATACTCTCTTTAAAGATCCCAACGACCAGACTCTGCTCGTCGTGTTTGCCCTGAAGCTCGTTTGGGGGTGTTTTGACCCATTTGCTACTAGGCGTGGCCCATTGCAGCGGCGGGGATCTCAGGAGCGCGGAGCGCCGCAAGAAGACTCCCGGGTCTTGGGGCTTCAGGGTGCCTACTACTCAACCCTATGCTGTATGGGGAGTCCCTCGGTGGCCTAAAGTTTCCCTTGGCGTTTAACCGGTGGGAGGTATACCGCTCCGTTTCGGTCACCAGAGCCTCGTTATTTGGGCACCGCTGAGGCGGGGAGGTTGGCAATTGGTCGGTTCTTTGCCCTTCTGCTCCTTTTCTCCCCAACAGCTTTGAGCAGAACACAGACTTCTTATTTATTTTTACGATTTATTTATTTATTACAAAGTAAAAAACAAAAAAAATACCAAGAAAAAACAAAATAAAAGTTCTGACCTCAGTAGGACTCGAACCTGCGACCTCCCGTATCTGAGTCAGCCAATCTACTCACTCCGCCACCAAGACTTGTGTATAACCGCAGGCAAATGCACTATAAGTGCCTCCTGCGCTTGTAACAGTGCAAGGGGTGTGCACTGCCGATTCAGCAGTTGCACTCTCCCACACACTCGCGTCAAGAATGCGGAACACCGGTAACTGCACTTATGTGGGATGTAGGATGTCAACACTGCTGCGAGCCATAAGTCCAAACAGGCCTTATTCTGCTTTTGTACAGTAAGACTTTAGATTCCAGTTTTGGAAAGGAACGGGAGTTATTTAGTCAGTGAAGGCTGTTGGCCTTTAGCCTTATTTGAAGTTTCTTCGAATCTATGTGTTTTCGCCAAGTGAGCCTTCTGTCGAGGTATACACCAAGGTAAACAACATTGTTTGATTGTGGTATCGTAGTCGCGTTTGGGGATTTCTGGGGACAGGTGCTTCTGTTGAGTGCGAACGTCTCGTGTTTACACTTTTGCTCATTAATCTTTATGCGCCAGTTGGCCAGCCACTCCTCCACGTGAGCTAGGTGGCATGCCAAAAGTCTTGATGCGATAATTGGACAGCGTGATCTGCTTAGAATTGCCGTATCATCCGCATTACTGGATATTGTTAGTCAGGGGTCTGTTGGCATGTCGGCAGTGTACAATACATACAGAAAAGGAGCGAGAACGCTAATCTGTGGCACATTGGCTCCAATGTTGAACTCTTCCCTTGTATACTCATTTTGACGAAAAGCAAATACTCTGTTGCTGACATAATATTCTAAGAGTATCCTAATTTTAAATAAAAGACCATCCAACCAAACGCGGTCAAATGCTTGTGAAACATCTAGGAAAATTGCAGAGCAATATTCGAGGTGCTCATACGCCGTCCAAATATCTGAAGTTAAACGGCTGACTTGCTCAATGGTCCCGTGTTTTGCTCGGAACCCAAATTAAAGTGAAGGAATTATATTTTGTGCATGCGTATTTTGCGAAGTAAGATCTTCTAAAATACTTTTGATAAGCAAGGTAGCAGGCAATGTGATGACGCTTGTGTTTTATCCTTTCCTGGTTTCTGAATCATTATGATTGTCGATTTCTTCCACTGAGTTGGAAAGTATTCACATCGCAGTACAGCTTCTTGAGATATATGTAATGGCAGGACTTGGAAGTTCCATAATCATTTTAGGCGTTATAAGATCCTGTCCTGGTGCTTTTTTGGGATTAGGTTCTGTTATATCATATTTTATCTTAAGCGAATGAACTTTGATTGGGTAGGTCTGTGCGGCAGTGGGAATCAATGGCAGTGTATTCGCATTGGTTGGTGGATTCGGCTGGAAAACATTTCTTAAGTGAAGTTGAAAGACTTTTGCCTTTTCTTCGTCGCTGCGGGCCCATCTTCCTCTCTGATCCCTCAATGGCATGTCTACCTTTGCTGGTGGCTTTATGCTAGCATATGCTCTCCATAGGGGAAATTCGGTGCTTGTAGGCGATAATTTTTCGATGTAACGGCTATGGGCTAGCTGCTCCTCAGCTTCGAGTGCTTTGTGAATTACGGATTCTCCATGTCTCAGGCGAGTCCTTGCAGCAGGCGACCGATTGCTCTGCCATTCTCTTCCTGCACGCCGCTTTTCAGTGATCAGTCGGTCTATACAGCTGTTCGTTAATCTACGATCTTGCTTAGGTGTTGTTGTTGTTAGTGGGCTCGAGTGATGGGCTCGAGTGATGAGCAGCAGGAGAGAAAGCTCTCAAGATCAGCGTTTAGGTCACCGATGATGACGCGGTTTTCGCCGATGAGCAGGTGGGCAAGGTTTGGCTCATGAACTAAGCCATGCTGCGAAAGAGGGAATATAAACATTGACGAGGTCTATGGACGAGCCTCCGGACTGGAGTGCAATTCTTAACACTTCCATGTATCCATCGGGTTCTGGGTTTAAACAAACAACCATGACTCCCGTTGTGCCCGAATGGTTTGAACGGTATCCCCCGATCGGGGAATGGGCGTTTCAGTCTGCCATTGACTGGTCGGTGGGTGGGTCCAGCTTTCGTCCGAAGGAGTAGTGGGAGGTGTCTGTGGTGTTTGAGGTAGAGCCGATGACAAGGGCTGTTGTTGTTGCTGCTGTTCCACATTTATAAACTGTGTGTGGTACCGAATCTGCATTATTATTGTTGACGGTGTTTGAGACTACTCCAGTTACATCGTTGCCATTGGTATAGTAGGCAGGCAACTCCATGGCCCCTTCACGCTGGTTCAGTTGCTGCAAGTTGCCATCAATTCGCTATGTTTGTTGCTGCAGTGTTTGGAAGTTTGCTGCTGCTGCTACAGCTGCCTGACCACCAGCAGCTACTGAAGGAGTAGTGGGCGGTGTCTGTGAGGTACCTACTCCATGGCCTCTTCACGCTGGTTCAGTTGCTGCAAGTTGCCATCAATTCGCGATGTTTGTTGCTGCAATGTTTGGAAGTTTGCTGCTGCTGCAGCTGCCTGACCACCAGCAGCTACTGAAGGAGTAGTCGGCGTTGTGTTACTTCAGTTACATCGCTGACATTGGCATTGTTGGAATAGCTGGCTGGCTTCAGTTGCTGCAAGGTTTGCTGCAACTGCAGCATTAGCTGAGGTAACTGCTGCAATCCTGAGGTACTGACTGACCAGCGGCGTTTGCTCCGTTGAAGTTGGATTTGGTGTAGCCGTGGCATTTGCATTGACATTATCAAATATCTGCTGCTGCTGTTGTTTCATTTGCAGTGGATGTATGCCATGAACTACTGTGGCCTGTGACGATGACAACGAGTTTCCTCGTTCCTTGAGTTACCGACCGATGTACAGTGTACATTGCACACTGTGCATCGGTACGGTCTTTACTTCGTATGAAGGAATATATCAAATAGCTGCCACATAAACAACTGGCTAATCGAAAGTGGCGCCATCCATTGGTGAGCTTGGGAAATTACTCAACTAACATTGTTTAAAGCGAAAATGAAATTGTTCTAAGAAAATCATTCAAAACCTTTATTTCTATATAGTTTACGAGCTGCAAGGGTATATAAACTTCGGTCGAACAAAGGGAATTATAATTTTGCCCAGAAGTTTGCAACGCATAGAAATATTCATTTCCGACTAGAGGTGGAGAACTATCGATGGCACTATCGTCACTATCGATGGTTGGGCGCTATCGAGCCACCATCGATGGCAGCAGACACCTTCGATAGTGGCCCATCCACTATCGATGGTGCCATCGATAGTGCGCTTTTCACATCGCTAAAAAAATTTGTTCTCGCCTATTCTGTGTCAGCAATTTCAAACAAGAAAAAATTAGTAGATATGGATCGCTTTTTAAAACTAGGTATGTTTAATATATTATATTATACATAAGTGTTTAGGTCGATAATGTGTCGAATTTAAGGAAAACGTCGAGTGTCCGCCTCAAGTACCGACAAACAGGACTGCGATTGCACCAGCACAGACTCTGAAAGGGATTCTGAACCAGATCGGCAGAGTGCCAAAAAAAAAAACAAAATTTCACATGTCTGGAAGCATTTTAAGAGGTCCGACGACAAAAAATTTGCAAAATGTCTTGACTGTGGCAAAGAATATAAGACAAGCGGCAATACATCAAACTTGCACGACCATTTAAAAAGGTTTCATCCTGGCTTGGAAAGTAAAAACCCAGAATCTAGCACACAAGCTGTACCTGCTGAGAGGAACGACACAGCGTCTACAAGCAGCAGTTGCAGATCGAGTATGAACTCTGTAGCGTCCTACTTTAAAAGAGCCGTCTTGTATGATTCAAATTCTAAAAGAAAGACCGACATTGATAAAGCCCTAACTGAGATGGTTGCCAAAGATGTGCAGCCCTACAATATTGTAGAAAATGAAGGGTTTGTACAATACACTCAGGTATTGGATCCTAGATATAAATTACCAAGCAAGACGCACTTACGAGATGTGCTAATGTTTAATTATTTCAAGGAAACTTCTGCCAAGTTATCAGCAATACTTCAAAATGTTTCGGATATAGCAATTACATGTGATTTGTGGACATCAAGTGCCAATGCTAGTTTTTTTACTGTGACGGGTCATTTTGTGTATAATCACGAATTAAAAACAGCATCCTTGGCTATGAAAAAACTGTTAAGCACAACTAATCACTGTTCGCAAAACATTGCTGACACATTGCCAGAAATATTTATTGATTGGAATATCCTCAACAAAACTGTATGTATTATTACTGATAATGCCAGCTCCATGCTTAAAGCATGTGAACTATTACACATTCGCAATCTGCCATGCTTTGCGCATACGATCAATCTGGTGGTGCAAGATGCTTTAAAAGTTGATGACGCAGTGCTTCAAGATTTATTTACTAAGTGTAAATCAATCGTTCGATTTTTTAAGCAAAGCACGATAGCGAATGAAAAACTCAAATTAGCTCAAGAAGGCTCAGAGTATACTTTGCTGCAAGAAACAGCCACTAGGTGGAATAGTTTCTATTTCATGATTGAGCGTATTATAAAAACGAACGATGCCATTGCCAAAGTCTTACTACCAACAACAAATGCACCGCAGGCACTTACTGCTGAGGAAATACTTGTGCTAAAAGATATCGAAAAAGTAATGGCTTTCTTTCAGCAAGCAAGTGAGAAAATTTCTGGCGGAAAGTACGTAACTACATCGCTAATTATACCCATGGCGTATGGACTTTTTCGCAAAATCGAAAGTGTTGTACCTTTGCTACAAACTTTGCAGGGAAAAACTTTAAACAAAATATTAATGGAGTCAATAAAGAAACGTCTTTCCATATACGAGCAAAGAACAGTCTGCAGGATGGCTACGCTATTGGATCCACGCTTCAAAAAAAATGGATTTCAACACAGCTCAAACGCTGAACAAGCAGCAACATTTTTTGAAAATGAGCTTGCAAATTTCCCCGTCAGAGAGACCTCAATTAATCTGCCCGTCGCACCGGATACAAATTCCCAGGACACTTTGTTTGATTTTTTGGGTGAGCGATCGATGAACAAAGTTGGAAACTAACGAGTGGATGCAATTCTGACTAAAAGGCAATATCTGGAGAGGGCAATTGCCGCACAAGATATGGACCCTCTGTTATGGATGAAGGTATGCCTTAATGAAAAGTGCCGAATTATAAGTTCTATTTTTTTTCCAGGTTTGCAAATATCTCTGCATTCCCGCTACGTCCGTAGAATCAGAAAGAGCATTCAGCAAGGCGGGCCAAATTATATCAGAGAGGCGAACCCGACTCAAGGAAAAAAATGTAAGCATTCTTTTATTTTTAAACCGTAACTCTTGGTTAAAATAAACTATAATTTTATTGTATTCGTTTAAAATAAATTTGATTGTTGGGCTATACTATCGATGGCGCTATCGAGACTATCGATGGCGCTATCGAGACTATCGATGGCGCTATCGACACTATCGATGGCACTATCGACACTATCGATGGTTCAAAATAAACTATCGTCGAATATCGATGGCGCCCGCTATCGATAGTTCTCCACCTCTATTTCCGACCTCATAAACTATATATATTCTTGATCAGGGCGACGAGCTGAGTCGATTGAGCTTTGTCCGTCCGTCCGTCTGTCCGTCCGTCTGTCTGTCTGTTTCTACGCAAACTAGTCTCTCAGTTTTAAAGCTATCAAGCTGAAATTTTGCACTGTCTTCTTTTTACTGCGCGCTGCTAATATGTCGGACCGACCGGATCGGATGACTGTATCTTATAGCTGCTATAGGAACCATCGGTCGGAAAACGGGTCTTAGTGAGAAAAACTTTTCTGTTTTCAATGTTAGCATCCTCAAGCTCGGCCATTATTAATATTAAATTGTTTCAAACAGATTTTCAAATTTTGGTCAAAACCGGATGACTATATCATATAGCTGCCAGAGGACCGATCGGTCGGAAAATGGGTCTTAGTGAAAAAAAAACTTTTTTATTTTTAAGTAAATCGTTTTTAAGGTCGGTGATTATTAATATTAAACGCTTTCAAACTAATTTGAAAAAATTGATCAACATCGGGTGACTGTATCTTATGGTTGCCATAGAACTGATCGGTCGAAAATATGTCTTAGTAAGAAAATTTTTTTGTTTCAATGTTAGTGTCCTTAAGCTCGCTCATTTTTTTTTTATATGTTTTCAAATAGATTCGCAAAATTTTGTCTTAATCGGATGACTATATCTTAAGGCTGCCATAGAACCGATCGGTCGGAAAATCAGTCTTAGCGAGAAAAACTTTTTTGTTTTTAATTTTATCGTTCCTAAGCTCGGCGATTGTTAATTTGATATGTTTGAAATCAGATGTTTATCTGTCGGAAAATGGATTTTAGTTAGAAACATTTTTGATTTTTATGTAAGCGTCTCTGACATTTCAAAAACATAATTTGCAAGGGTATAAAAACTTCGGCAAAGACGAAGTTAGCTTGGCCTTCACGTTTCAAATGAATTCGACTTTTTCAGCTTTATGTTAATTTTTTTGCCATTTGCAAAACTAACAATAAGCAAATCGATAGCTCTATGTCACAAAACCAAACTTTTTTCTGCTCACTGGTCGAGACCGATTTTTTCTGAAGCATTTAAGTTTGGGACCGGTATAATGAGGTGAATTTTTTTTTTTTAATTCTTTTTTGATTTTTTGAGCTTATATAATAAATTAGCTGAACCCGCCGCTACTTCGGCGTCCAAGATTTGAAGAAATTGTATGTTGGCAGGGCTGCAAACCCAAAAACATTTTAGGAGCCTCCGGCTTGCGGGTTCGAACCAAAATTTACCAACGGTTAAGGTTTTGGTTTTGGTTCGTTCCACGTTTTTCCCAATATATATAAAATTACAATACAAAAGGTATACACCTGACGCATAAATACATTGTAAAACTGTAAGACGTAGAATATAATTGACGAGAGATTGGCGCTCGTTTGCTGGATATGGACTTCCTTCATTGCTAGTGTATAAATCTTCAGGTCGCTCTCTGTGTATGTATGTGTAATTTTTTTTTTAACCGAACCAAAGGTTTGGGTTCGGAACGGGTTCGGGCTCATCTATTTTCGTCCTCGTGGTTCGGTTCAGGGTTTGGTTCACAGTAAGAAAAAAGCTCGAATTCCGGGTTCGAACCGGTTCGGTTCAAAACCTGTGTGTAGCCCTGGATGTTGGATATTAATATGTAGGCAGTTTCGAGTGCACAGCTGGTAAAAATAAATCAAAATTTTGCGTGGTAAATGCAGTGGCCTGTACATATGTTAAATTTGATCGCATCCCGTCCTAAGGGACCCAACCAAATTTTCTAGGCGCTCGGAAACTCCCTTCCTTAATCCCTTCCGGTAAAGTGGATGCTGTAGTTTGGTTGTAGTTGATGAAACTTCCCATTCCCCCAATAATAACATCTTGGGTTTTTGTCTTGGGAGTTTTTAAAATATCTTTATTTAACTTTAATTCGAACGCTGGCAAACAGGCCAGACTTTCGTACACTTTTATCGTTCCAAGTTTTCTGATTTGGATTTGTCTTTTAATTCAGCCATATGGCTGTTCTGTTTGAGTTTACATAAATGAATATAAGTCTAGCCGAAAGAGAGCTGTGCATGTACATAAGGTCAGTTTGGCTGACGCTTCACATCTCCCGCTGGCTTGAGAGTCATCGAATTACGATTGCAATTTGGAATTTAGAAAGAAGTGATTGGTTGATCAGGCCATCACTTTTGTCAAACTGGTTTGATTCGTAGTATTGTTTCATTATCATGTTTATGTGTTATAAGCTTTTATCCTAATGAACTTTCTGATTCTTATTTTTGCTATCTTTAATTATCTTTATTTTTATACCCTTGTCGAGGGTATATTAAAATTGTCGAGATGTTTGTAACGCATAGAAGGAGTATCTCCGACCACATAAAGTATATATATTCTTCATCAGCATGACGAGCTGAGTTGATATAGCCATGTCCGTCTGTCCGTCTGTTTCTATGCTATCTCCTTTGCCAGTTTTAAAGCTATCCTAACCAAACTTTGCATGAAGTCTTGTGGTACAAATACGCTGCACATTTGTCGGAACCGGCCAGATCGGATGACTATTGCATATAGCTGCCATAGGAACCATCGGTCGAAAATGTTGTTTTAGTGAGAAAAACTTGTTTGTCTTCAATGCTTTCTATGCTTTCACATAATTCCACCAAGTTTGATAGGACAACTGTTGAAATCCACCGTAAATATTGCTTGCCTCAATACCACTGTAAAATACCTCTCAATGCAAAAGCTACAATGACCAGAGAACACGAGAATGAGAGAGAGAGAGAGAGAGAGAGAGAGTGAACAAGGAAGTAACGGGATCTTCTGTTCATTTTTGGCTTGGCCCTGCCATACTCTTGTAGCTCAAGCACAGTCGGAGTTTGAGGATAGAAGTGACAAGTTGACGCGATTGAAAAACCTAAATAAAACAAGAACTAAAACTAAATCTAAAAGACTTATTATTGGAGGTTATCTGAAAGTGAAATTACAACAGGTTATGGGCCCAGATAACGCAGACCCAATAAAACATGTTATTTTTTGATCGCATAAAAATTTACATGCAAAATTTACAACAGTGTGTGTGTGTGCGTGGAAACTGAAAAAAAAATAAAATAAATAAATATATATATATAAAGTGGCTAAACGGTGGCTAGCATTGAAAAGGAATTAAAAATATTAAATACAATATAAAGAAATTAATAAAGTGGCAAAATACTTGCAAGTGTGTGTGTGTGTGTGTGTAAATAAGACCGAGCGTTTGCTCCCGTTTTTGTTTTAAACTGTTATAAATACACCAATACCAGTATACCTGAAACCGAGCGGTTTGCCCGTTTTCCTTTGAACTGTTATACAACACAAATACCAGTGCATACAGACAAGTGTGTGTGCGTGCGTCTGTTTGCCTTTGCACCGTTATTCGTACAGAAATTTAAAAAAAAAAAAAAAGAGTATACAGATTTACGAACAGCTCCGAATCATAATTGAAAAAGCTGGGTTCGGAATTGCTCGCTCGCGAGCAGCCTGCACTGACTGTTTTTGACTGCAGCTGCACGCTGCTCGCTGCGTAAGGCAGTTGTTATTGTTGCATATGCAAAAAGTTTAAAGAGAATTTGTGACGTTAAGCATTTACGTCTGCGTAATTGAATGAGACGTGTCTTATTGCAGGTACTGATTGTATTTTGGTTAATCCAAGGGTAAATTGTCTACAAATAGGTAAATCATTTTTATGACAAAGGCTGATTGCCGAAGCCTTCAACTCAACAGATAAAATTGTAATATGTTATGTTAGCTGTAAGGGGGTGGAAAGTGGTCGAGAATTGTTTTCTTTAAATTGCTTGCAAGCAACAAATTAAGGCATGTGGGAGTTCGTAGCGCAACTAAATTAAGCGTATGCGCTGCACAACGTATTTTAGTTATCTGATTATCCTGTAAATCCATATCTACCATACTGTGTGCGTCGCAACTGCATTCACCCTCAGCATCATCCAGTTCAGCTTTGCAAATGTTTTCCATTATATCGCCCACACGAACCATGTTGGCTCCGTTGTCAACTGTATAGGTGTACACCTGACGCATAGATACATTGTAGGACTGTAAGACGTCGACTATAATTGATGTGAGATTGGCGCTCGTGTGCTGGTTATGGACTTCTTTCATTGCTAGTGTATAGATCTTCAGTTCGCCCTCTAAAATAATTTGCATATTTATGCCAATTATCGACCGGTCTAAACGACTAACACAATCGGCTTTGATGGATATCAATCTGAAATAACACAGAAAATATTATGCTTTATTGATTGTCAATTCATTTATTGGCTTTCAAATACTACATACATATATATCACGAGTACATCACACGCGCAAAAATATATACATACACATGAACGCATAATGTTCGGCATTCGGCATATGTACATACATATGTATCAGCAGTGCCAATTTAGATATTTTTCCCACCAGATATCGACTGTTAAATAGCTAAACAATGTCAAATAATTAGCTAGAATTGCAGGCTCCAGTTTTCGAGCTTACAAAATAGCTATGTCTGGTGGGAAAAATAGCTAAATTGGCAATTCTGGTATGTACATACATATATACATATGTATATATGCAAGTGAATTCATAGATACAAATATTTAGCTAGCCATGTATGTATGCATGAATGTAGATATGTATGTACAGACATATTTTTTCTGAACTTACTGATTCTGCAAAACATTGATTATGATTTCTCGTATGCGTTGAGCTTTTAATGCAATTACATCTCTAATGTTTTGCCTGTTTATAGCAAGTGGCGGCTCAAAGGCATTGCACAAAGGCTCAATGATTTTACGGAAGCCTGAATCCTCTAGCATCTTCAAAGGCCGACCATTCTTTGTTATAAGCTCTACACAAGCATCCGATATAGCTTCTTTGGAGATTTTCACTTTGATCAGTCTTTCACTCACGAAATTGAGCATAGATTGGTGTTGGTTTGCCACACTAGGAACTTTTTTTTTCACAATAATTTGTTCAAAAATGCTTTTATGTTTTCGTTCAAGGTGCCGCATAAAATTAGCTGCATGACGGCCGGTCATCTTGAGTTTACATTCGTGACATTCTGATTTATCAGTGCTCACATTGTATGTAAATTTCGTATATATTAAATTTGATGTCATTGCTGAGCACCTCCTAAGTCAAACTTCTTAAACAAAATGAAATGCGCGTGCCACTTCTGATTTGTATACACATGTTTTTGTCTCTTTCGTTTTCAATTCTTCTTTGGGCAAATTTTTGGCGCGCGGCACTCGCTTCTGTGTGTATATATGTATATATTTTTGCTTAAGCATGCACAAATTTGCTTAGCGCCCGATACACAAAACGATAGTTATCGTTTGTGGGCAATGGTGGGCAAACCCTTGCTTCGAGATTTTTTTCGGCAATTGGCGCCAGTCTCATAATAATCTGCGTCGCAAATTAACTCGCTTGGAATTGTGCACAAAAACAACAAATAGCGCGGGCATACGAAAAACGCGGCCATATACAAACACGGCATTATACAAAACAAAAACAGTTTCATATGCGTGCTCTCCTCTCTTTCTTTCCGAACGAAGGTTTTGTTGTTGGCGCGTGCAGACCTGCAACAACAACATCATAGGTGACTCTCTTCTCTCTCTCCTATGTCACTGGCAAATTAAAAAGCAACAACAATGTTGCTGAGACAGCAATGACCACACACACACACTCACACAAACAAACAAAAATCTGTTTTGTCTATCTATTTCTTGTAGTTCTTCTTGCTTGAGTTGTATTTTGTGCATTTGTATTGACTTTCACGAGCTCGTAAGCTCATTCTGGGCACCCCTGGTTTAGATTGAAACGGGCGCATGAGTATAAGATGAAAAATAAAACGTTCAATACACTGCACACTGTACGCTGTACATACATAGCTATTTACATTGAATTTGTATATTACAAATTAATATGTTTGACTGGAAGTAAGAGCAAACTATGTATTTCATAGTCGGGTTTGACCGACTTTCAGTATTGTTATATTTCTAATTGTCGACTCTGTTGTGGCGTACATGCAAGCGTACCCAAATAAATTTAATGTCAATAATTTTTTTTTTTAACCGAACCAAAAACTTGGGTTCGGAACGGGTTCGGGTTCAACTATTTTCGTCCCCGTGGTTCGGTGCAGGGTTTGGTTCACAGTAAAAAAAAAGCCGGATTTCCGGGTTCGAACCGGTTCGGTTCAAAACCGGTTTGCAGCCCTGATTTATATTGGATTCGGGAGCTTCCGATCACATGATAAACAATATAAACCTGTTTGCTGACTACATAACACTGGATCCGCCGATTGAAATTGCAATTGTAAGGGCGCTTGTAGCTATTATGTAGATACATCTTTAGCATGCGAATAACAGAGGCATTTTAGCGATACACACACGCATAGCTGTTAAGTAGCTCTCTCTGAGCGACATAAGCTTCACAGCGAAAAGAGCTCCTATACGTGTGGAAAGCGTTAGTATGGGTGGTCAGTTAGGACGGCCGTATGAGTGCTCGATCAGGATCGGTGTGTGGGTGCTCGTTCGGATGCAGAGTGGGTTGGGATTTGAATTCCGTTGTTGCCAAGGCAATGCGCCCACAAGTGGAAAAAGGAAAGTGTAAGGCGAGACAGAGTCTAGCTGAGGGCAGCTCAATGGCGAAGTGGTGAGATGCTGTGCGGCGGCGTCACCGAGGTTTCGTGGGCGAAGAGACTCGCATCCACAAGCACTCAGAACAAGCTATTAGCGGTGGAAAGTCCATTTATTTCAAATTTAACCTGCATCACTCAGAAAACCTAAAGTAAAATTCTCAAAGTTTTACATCTAATAAGTGACAACTGTTCAAGTGTCCGTCAAAGCGCTTGTGTAAAGCAGCTTAAAACGCGCGTAAATTTATTCCTTTTGACGCCAGATCCAGCAAGGTGAGTTGAAGCAAAACTGGGGTTTTAATACTTGCTGGAAAGAAAAAATGGCATTGACATAATGAGGCTCATGAGGAAAATTTTCCATTGCCCTTACAGGAGGATTTGGCGTCATTTAACGCATAAACTTTTGGCTGCCAAAACTGATGCCAGGAAGGGTGTTTCCCATCTCCTCTGCCAGAAACAAAGTGCGCCAGAAGCCATTCCCTCAACCTGCAGTGACTGCAAAGCGCGTTTGAAGAGCGCACTATCTGCTAGCAGAAGATTTAGCAAACGCCTCAAATGCCCAAAGCTTAGGCAGAAAATTAGAATATTTTAGTCACCTTGTGTCTCGTGTTGCTGTCGGTAGTTTCGGACGAGCGCGAAGTTAACGCCACTGCAACGTAAATTGTTAAAGCTCCAGTAGATAAAAGTCATTACATATGATCAAATTGTGGTAGCAATGATGGTAAAAATTTTTTTTTGTCGTTTTAAATATTTTTTTTGCTAAACGTCTGAACACCATATTTTTATACCTTATTTAAATGCATATTTTGCCATATTTTAAACCCATATTTTGCCATTACTAAAACCATAAAGCATTAACGTTCGATTGCGAAAGAAAAGAAACGAAAATTCAAACAAAAAAAAAAACCCCAACAAAATCCCCGTTGCTTTGTCTAGCCTGCTAGGAGTCCCCTCCTCCACTCTTCTTAGTTAAGTGCATCAGCAGACAAGCGCGCGTTCTGATGCTTCTGCGCGCCTGCGCTTAACCGCTGTATTAGGCGGTGGTTGTTTTTATACTCTGTACCGAAGGTACATAGAGTATATTAAGTTTGTGCAAAAGTATGTAACAGGGAGAAGGAATTGTTTCCGACCCTATAAAGTATATATATTCTTGATCAGCATCAACAGCCGATTCGATATAGCCATGTCCGTCTGTCCGTCTGTCCGTCCGTCCGTCTGTCCGTCCGTCCGTCCGTCCGTCCGTATGAACGAAGAGATCTCAGAGATGGTAAGAGATAGAGGTTTGACATGTATGGGGCATATATTTCTTATGCTTGCAGGCAGATCAAGTTTATTTTCAATTTTTGCCACGCCCCCTCCCGCCCCCGCAATTTGGAAAAACATCATATCTCCTACAGTTTTGAAGATAAATCGTTCGTACCTTCTAGAGATACCTTGTAAACAAAATTATTTATCGATTTGCTGAAGGAATGATAAAGATCGGATGAACGATACTCAAGTTATGAGCAAAAAACGGCCAGTAAACACCCACTACCCCCCACCCATCACCACAGCATTCTATTGAACGGCAATCTTAGTGAGAGAGAGAGAAAGAGAGAGTGAAACTTAGAGATGAGCGAGTATAACTCGTGAGCAAATGCGAGCTGCGACGTTAAGGGTACAGAGTATGTTATAGTCGGGCTTGACCGACTTTCTTTCTTGTTTTTTAGTTTGTTCTTGCATTATTCAGCACATATTTATGTCTAGCGGAGTTACAGACACCCATACACATACACGTATCAGATCATCGAGTTTTGTTTGTCAACCTAAATTTTGCTTGTTTAAGTTTAAGAAACCTTTAGTGGATTAGCTTTTAATAATATCCTTTTACTCATATAATAGTCCGCAGTATTTTTACATGTGTACTCACACATTATTTTTGTCAGTTTTAAGTCAATAAATTTTTATAATGTATCGTAACTAAATCCTTTTTGTTGAACTCATGCTGGCGCTGCCCCTGTGAAAAGGATGAACATGGGATCGTTCACAGAACTTACTAGTATTAGGAGCGAACGGTCAAGGAAGGGAGGGCCAAAGCAACCACAACAACAACCGTGGCTGTAAAAGCGAAGGTGTAAGAGTGTATGTTTGTGTTTGATTTATTTGTTCTCTTCCGGTGAGAATAAAGTCTTTTAATGTCGCAAGCACGCTCACTAATATAGGAGAGTAATATGATTAGGGCAATGCTTGGAAGGCAGCAACATATCCACCCCAAGCCGACGAGACTTAGCCGGATTTTAAAGCGTGCCAGTTGCCTCCAAAGCCGAAAAGACAGTCGTAATTCGTACACAATTGCAAAATGTGGAGAATACATTCATGCTACGGCAAAGGGTATAGTAAGGCTCCGCAGTGCTCTCAATGACAGCATTACCCTGGAGAACGTCCTGTTTTGTAAAGATATTCCTCACAATTTGCTATCTGTAACTAAGATGCAGGATATCGGTATGACCATTGAATTTAGATCAGATGGTGTGAAGGTCTCAAAGAGCGGACAAGGATTATTTGAAGGAATGTGTAAATCTAATGCACCTATTGTCAATTTTAAAATGGACCATAAAGCATTTGCAAACGATTCTAAAATAAAGAAAAACTATCAATTGTGGCTTGAGAGATTGGGACACATTAGTAAAGGGAACTTTTTAGAAATTGTGCGTAACAATATGTTTGAAGATATAGAACTTTTGGAGAATGTGCAACTAGAAAATGAATTATGTGAAGCTTGTATAAACGGTAAGCAAGCTAGATTTCCATTTGAGAAATTCAAAAATAAGGAGCATATTAAAAGACCCTTATTCATAATTCATTCCGATGTTTGTGGTCCTATAACACCTTCAAGTATTGATGGAAAGAACTATTATGTAGTTTTCATAGATCAGTATACACATTATTGTGTAACTTATTTGATAGGTTACAAGTCTGACGTGTTTTCTACTTTCAAAGATTTTATCGCAAAAAGTGAAGCTCATTTCAACCCAAAGGTTGTGAATTTGTACATTGATAATGGCAGAGTACTCTCTGTTTGTCAAATGAGATGCGCGATTATTGTGTTGAAAAAGGCATAAGCTACCATTTGACGGTTCCACATACTCCACAACTAAATGGGGTGTCCGAACGCATGATAAGATCCATAACAGAAAAGGCCAGAGCTATGGTTAGCGGGGCTAAGTTGGATAAATGTTTTTGGAGTGAAGCTGTTTTAACAGCAACATTTTTGATCAATAGAACTCCAAGTAGAGCGTTACGAGACAAGAAAACTCCATTTGAGATGTGGCATAATTGAAAGCCTAATTTAAAATATTTAAAGATATTTGGTTCAACAGTATACGTGCATAATAAAATCAGAAAACGAAAATTCGATGAGAAGTCATTGAAGTGTATACTTGTTGGATATGAACCAAATGGCTATAAGTTGTGGGATATGGAATCTAGAAAATTCTTGGTGGCTAGAGATGTTGTTGTGGATGAGACCAATATGGTAAATTCTAGGACTGTGGTGAATGACTCAAAGTTCCAAAATGAGAGTATGGAACAGGTGGAAAATATCCAAACTGACAGTTTTTCGAATCTGGATTCGGAAAGTGTTGAGTCAAATTTCCCGAATGAGAGTACGGAAGGAGAATCTGATCGATTAATATCAGATAAACAGCCTAGTGGTACAACAACTTATGAGAATGGCGATCCAAGTGTAAATGTTGGTGGAAAATTGCCTAACATACAATTAAATGAAAGGGAAACTGAAGTCAGACGAAGTGACAGGTTGAAAGATAGGCCACAAACTTCCTATAGATTCTTGAATGGTTGCTTAATGAATGCGCACACATTTTGTAATAGTATTCCAAATACTTTTTGTGAAATCAAAAATAGAAGCGACAGAGTGCACTGGGAGAAAGCCATAAAAGAAGAGTTAGATTCTCTTTTCTATATGGAAACTTGGACTTTGGTGCAGCGACCTGAGGATAAAAATATAGTTGATTGCAGGTGGATGTTTACTATCAAGAATGATGAATTTGGTAACCCAGTGAAATACAAAGCCAGACTAGTTGCTCGTGGTTTTACACAAGAATATCTAATAGATTATGATGAGACATTTGCTCCAGTTGCTAGAATATCCAGCTTTCGATTCATTCTATCAATTGCAAACCAATTTGATTTGAAAGTTCACCATATGGATGTAAAAACTGCATTCCTAAATGGTATTTTGAAAGAGGAAATCTATATGGTAGTTCCTGAAGGATTATCACAAGGAAGTGATAAGGTCTGTAAGTTGAATAAAGCAATTTATGGACTGAAGCAGGCGGCTCGATGTTGGTTTGAGGTGTTTGAGAAAGCTTTAAAAGAAAGGGATTTTGTGAATTCAGCTGTAGATCGATGCATCTACATTCTTGATCTTGGGGATATTCTGAAAAATATTTATGTCTTTTTGTATGTAGATGATTTGGTAATAGCAACTGAGAGTATTGAAACAATGGCTAACTTCAAATCATACTTAATGAGCAAATTTAGAATGACAGACTTATTTGAAATAAGATACTTCATTGGTATAAAAATAGATAGACATGATGGTCATTTAAATCTTAGTCAGTCTGCGTATATTAAAAATGTTCTTAAGAAATTCAATATGGAAGAATGCCATTCAGTTAGTACGCCACTTCCAAGTAAGCTTAATTATGAAGCTTTGAATTCAAATGAAGAATGTAATGCGCCATGTCGAAATCTAATTGGCTGTTTAATGTACATAATGTTATGTACTCGTCCCGACTTGAGTACAGCAATTAGTATTTTGAGCAGATATTTAGGTATCTAAAGGGTATTAGTATCTAAAGGGTACTATTGATTTAAAGTTAACTTTTTTAAAAAACGCCCCTCACGCCCCTGCAATTTGGAAAAAACGTCATATCTCCTACAGTTTTGATGATAGATGATTCGTACTTTCTAGAGATATCTAGTACTCAAAATTATTTATCGGATGAACGATACTCAAGTTATGAGCAAAACACGGTCAGTTAACACCCACCCACCTACACCACTTCAGCAGCAATCTTAGTGAGTGAGAGAGAGAGAGAGAGAGAGAGAGAGAGAGAGAGAGAGAGAGAGAGACTTAGAGAGCGCACTGCGTTGTGCGTTGTGTGTTAACTGGCCTTTTGACTCGTGACCAAATTCGATCTGCTACATTAAGGGTGCAGAGTATGTAATAGTCGGGCTTGACCGACTTTCTATCTTGTTTATATTAGGAAAGGTGATACGTTTTCAAAAGTTTTGTTGTCTGATCTGTTTATCGTGATGAATTTGGAGTCATTTATGTTGGATTTAGTAATTGACAAATGTCTATTAATATCTGGCGGATAATAAATAGCCGAGTTAAAAAATATTGCATACTTTTCGGCTGACCTCAGGCATACAGGAAGGCTATTAAACATTTGTTTCCATGAGTAACGGGTATATCGAAGTCGGTTAGAGCCGACTTTAACTTACGCTCTCGTTAAAATGTTCGAGTCATGTCTGATATCTTGGAATACGAAGAAACAAAATTCAGTTGCAGCTTCATCTACTGAAGCTGAATATATGGCGTTATTTGAAGCTGTTAGAGAAGCTTTGTGGTTAAAATCGTTAGCTACAAGTATCAAGTTTGAGTTGACAGAACCAATCAAAATAATGGAGGACAATCAAGGTTGCATTAGTATAGCTAACAATCCCACATGCCACAAAAGACCAAAACATATTGATATTAAGAATCATTTTTCAAGAGAGCAAATTGAAAACAAACTAATTATTATTGAGTATATTTCCACAGTTCACCAGTTGGACGATGTCCTAACGAAGCAGTTGCCTGCTGCAAGATTTTTGAGCCTAAGATCTGAATTGGGTCTTACAGACTAAAGTTATATTATATATGACGAGAGCGTAAGTTAAAGTCGGCTCTAACCGACTTCGATATACCCGTTACTCATGCATAAAAATGTTTAATAGCCATCCTGTGTGCCTGCGGTGAGACAGCCGAAAAGTATGCAACATTTTTTAACTCGGCTATTTATCATCCGATCTTGATGAAAATTGGAGGGCTTATAGATGTTGCGAATATAAACTTAAGTTTTAAATTTGAGATCGATATCTCAAAAATTGTGGGAGTTATTCAACATTTTTTTATTGTGGGGGCGGGGGTGGGCGTGGCAAAAATTTGAAATAAACTTGATCTGCGTGCAGACAATAGGAGTCTACATTTCAAAATTGGTTGCTCTAGCTCTTCTAGTCTCTGAGATCTAGGTGTTCATACAGACAGACGGACAGACGGACATGGCCATATCGACTCGGCTGTTGATACTGATCAAGAATATATATACTTTATATGGTCGGAAATGATTCCTTCTGCCTGTTACATACATTTGCACGACTTTAGTATACCCTTTTACTCTACGAGTAACGGGTATAAAAATAATAATGAAAAATTATCCTGAATGAATCACAATTTTTTTGAATATTACTTATTTTAAAAACTATTTAATCATGAAGTTTCGAATCTGATAATTGAACTAAAAATTTGATTTATCTTTATATTTATATTTATGAATATAACATTTTTTTTTTTAAATTTAAAGTCAAATGAATATTTGTAATTGAGTTAATAACCTATGATCCCATTAAGTGTTTTTTCCTGGGTTTTCCTTAATCCTAGAACTGGTTTTTTGATAACAGAACTATTTCTAGACGAATGTGGATCATCAAAATTGTTCCCAGAAGGCGCAACTTGTCCAATATGAAAAGTTATTGTAATACTAATTTATTATCACAATTTATTTGGTCAATGTATCTTTTGAGGAGGTGTGTTGAAATCTTCAGTAAATATTGCTTGCTTCAATACCACTGTAAAATACCTCTCAATGCAAAAACTACAATGACCAGAGAACACGAGAATGAGAGAGAGAGAGAGAAAGAGAGCGAACTAGGAAGTAACGGGATCTTCTGTTCATTTTTGGCTTGGCCCTGCCATACTCTTGTAGCTCAAGCACAGTCGGAGTTTGGGGATAGAAGTGACAAGTTAACGCGATTGAAAAACCTAAATAAAACAAGAACTAAAACTAAATCTAAAAGTCTTATTATTGGAGGTTATCTGGAAGTGAAATTAAAACCACAACTATATAGTATAGCTGCCATAGAAATTGGGTGTAGAAAATGCATATAGGAGGCCTTGTCAAAAATGTGTACATTTGGCCGAATGTACATATTTGTGTCAGTGGAATCGGGCTACTAATTTATAAAAATCATACAAGCTACAAGGGTATATAAACTTCGGTCGAGCCGAAGTTAGCTTTCCTCTATTTTTTTTTTTTGAAACTCAAATGTATATTTTTAAACTCAAAATTTTAATGCTCCAAAATGTAAAAATTTTTATATAATATATATATTTTCCTTCTTTTTATACCCGTTACTCGTAGAGTAAAAGGGTATACTAAAGTCATGCAAATGTATGTAACAGGCAGAAGGAATCATTTCCGACCATATAAAGTATATATATTCTTGATCAGCATCAACAGCCGAGTCGATTTAGCCATGTCCGTCTGTCCGTCTGTCTGTATGAACACCTAGATAGACTAGAAGAGCTAGAGCAACCAAATTTGAAATGTAGACTTCTATTGTCTGCAGGCAGATCAAGTTCATTTCAAATTTTTGCCACGCCCACCCCCGCCTCCACAATAAAAAATGTTGGATAACTCCCACAGATTTTAAGATATGGATCTCAACTTTGAAATGTACATTTATATACGCAATTTCTATAAGCCCAGACAAGATCGGATGACAAATAGCCGAGTTAAAACAATGTTGCATACTTTTCGGCTGTCCCACCTCAAGCACACAGGAAGGCTATTAAACATTTGTTTCCATGAGTAAGGGTATATTGAAGTTGGTTAGAGCCGACCTTAACTTACGCTCTCGTTTTTTTTTTAATAATTGCTCTTTAGGCCAATTTCGTGTGTCTAAAACACGCGATCCCAATACACCTCGTGGGTGGAGAGAATTATTATTATTACCGAACTGAACGGTGTACATTTTCTTACCTATTTGTTTCGTATGACTTTACGGGCCATACTCTAACCGGGCAACGCAATTATTGCTCAGTGTTACAGAGTTTACAAAGTTTATAAAATTTACATAGGTTTTCGTTTTTCTTAATCTTATTTTGAAAACTATATTTAATTTATTATTTTTATACTCTTGTAGAGGGTATATTAAAATTGTCGAGATGTTTGTAACGCATGGAAGAAAGCATCTCCGACCACATAATATATATATTTCTTGATCAGCATGACGAGCTGAGTTGATATAGCCATGTCCGTCTGTCCGTCCATATGTTTCTATGCTATCTCCTTCGCAAGTTTTAAAGCTATCTTGACCAAACTTTGCACGAAGTCTTTTGGTACAAATACGCTGCAAATTTGTCGGAACAGGCCGGATCGGATGACTATCGCATATAGCTGCCATAAGAACCATCGGTCGAAAATGTTGTTTTAGTGAGAAAAACCTTTTTGTCTTCAACGCAAACGTCCCCAAACCTCGCATTTATAAGTATTTTATGGTTTCACATAATTCCACCAAGTTTGATAGGACAACTAAATAGTATAGCTGCCATAGAAATTGGGTGTAGAAAATGTATAAAGGAGGCCTTGTCTAAAATATGTATATTTGGCCGAATGTATATATTTGTGTCAGTGGAATCAGGCTACTAGTTTATATAAATCAAACAAGCTACAAGGGTATATAAACTTCGGTCGAGCCGAAGTTAGCTTTCCTCTTTTTTTTTTAATTTTACGTATTTAAGTAATGATGAAATCCATCTTCTTAGGGTTGCGCTGTTTGTACCGGTGCCGGTGCTGGCTCGCACAGGCTGGTTATTGATGTGCCGGTGCTGGTAGGTGGGCCATGTAGTTGAGTTGATTGTAGCGGTGCCGGTGCTGGTTCGCACAGGCTGGTTAATGATGGGGGGCCGATGCTGGCACAGGCTTTTTTGGTGGGATGCCGGTACTGGTACTTGATGGGGGACCGGCGCTGGCACAGGCTTTTTGATGGGGTGTTGGCACAGGCTTTTTGGTGGGGTGCCGGTACTGGTATGCCTTCTTGTTCTTCTCGTTGTTGGCTGAGTAGAGGAGTTTTTAATAAAAACTTTTTTTTTTTGATTGTGAGTGAGTGTGGTTTGTGGTAATATTTGGTTAAATTATCCAACTATATTTGTTGATTTATTAGCCTTATCCCATTTAAGTGGCTTTTAGAAATAATTGTTTCTGTTTTGCATAACCAAACACACAAAAAGCGGCAAAGGAGTCAGACAGCGTCAGTTCCGACGGCGAAAGTGCTCTTCCCAAGGGTAGTACCAAAGGAGCAGGCGCTGAAGTTGTTACGATGGCAAAACCCACACGTGCCAACAAGCGACTGGAAGGTGCTATATGTTGCTAAGCCTGGCAAGAACGGGCAGCACATGGTCCTCCAGATCAACAAGGGGGCCGACGATTTGCTCTACCCAAGGTTCGGAAAGATGGCGTGGGGAGAAGGCTGCGTGCACCTACGACTCAAAAAGCGCCACCCAGAAGACGAGAACAGCACACGCTATAGGCAGGGGAGGTCGAGAAGGCCCTTGGCATCGACGCGATGGTCGAAAGAGCCAGCATCCACGACATTACAGAGGCAGTGCAGTCCGCTGAGGGCGAAAGGGATGGTGTATCAGCCATGGTAGTTGACCCATCCAGCCTGGAGAACGATGAGGATGACGACTCAACCATGATAGTTGATCCATCCGGGCCGGGGGACGCCGACAACGATCATGCAGTTGAAGGTCTTCCTGGTCAACTTGCATAAAAGCAAGCTTGCGTCGGCGGAGTTCCTGATAACCCTTGAGATAGGGCCCGCCGATGTGGCCTTAGTTCAGGAACCTTGGATTTCGGCAGGGAACAGGGTCTCAGGGCTAAGGTCACAAAACAACAATATTTTCCATCCCACCGCGGTAAATAAGGCAAGGACAGCCATTCTGGTAAGAAAAGGCATCTATGCTTACCTTATATCAAATTACAGCACGGACGACCTCACAGCTGTGGCCCTGAAAGGCCACGATGATGAGCCAATAATAATAGCGTCCTGCTACATGGCACACGAGCGGGAGTCATCACCGGCTGAGCTCGTACGTCTAACGGCCGAGGCGAGTAGGAAAAACCAGCCACTTGTCATCGGAACGGACGCCAACGCACACCACACCGTGTGGGGCAGTCCAGACATAAACGACAGAGGTGAGTCCCTCCTAAGCTTTATACGACAAACTAACATTACAGTAGAAAACTTTGGAGAATTGACCACATACGTGGGACCAACATCGGCCAACGAATTTGACCTAACTCTGACCTTAGGGAATAGTACCCAGGCATCAGAATGGAGAGTGCTCGAAAGACTGTCTTTCTCAGACCACAAGTACATCCATTTCAAGATCGAGTTCGAAGAGTCCGTGAAGACGCTCACGTCCTACCTAACCGAAGCATTCACATCCACATGCAGACTCACAGTTAGCAAACGGAGAACCAGGCCCCCCTGGTGGACCCCAGCGCTGAAAGAGCAGAGGAGGGACGTGCAAGAAGGCTTCAAACTCGCCAAACAAGCGGATGAGCAGATAATTTGGGAGGAATACAAGACAAGACTTCGCTTCATAAAAAAAGAAGTACGAAAGCAAAGCAAAACGCATGGAGAACCTTCTGCTCCAGCATAGAGAAGGTCTCTGAAACAGCTAGACTCAGAAAACTGCTGTCAAAGCAGCCACCCATGCAGAGTCAGCTGAAAACGAACGACGGTCACTGGACGGAAAGCAGCAGGGAAGCGACATGCGCTCTTCTTGATGCGCACTTCCCAGGCTGTACTGTAGTCACTGAGTCAGACACGCCTCATGACCTACACACGCAACAAATCAACATACCAGACAACATCATTACTCCATAGAAAATCCGTTGGGCGATCGTCTCGTTCGAGTTACAAATCCCCAGGTCTGGATGGAATATTTCCAGCCATGCTAAATACGAGCAAATGCGCAATCGTCCCATGGCTGCAATCCATTTTTGAAGCATGCTTGAGATGAAGCTATGTACCTGTGGCCTGGAGGACAGCACGCGTTGTATTCCTGCCAAAAGCGGGAAAATGCAGTCATGTGCAACCAAAGGACTACAGACATTCCTGCTCAAAATAATGGAAAAACTACTAGATCTTCACATATGAGAAGGCTTGAACCTTACCTTGGAGAATAATCAGCACTCCTACACGAAAGGGAAATCGGTGGAAACAGCGCTACACTCCCTAGTAGCCACCATCGAGACGGCAATGTACCATCAGGAATTTGCCATTGGAGCATTCCTAGATGTATCTGGTGCATTTAACAACGTCACCACAGAAGCGATAATGCGAAGTCTAAGGGTACTAGCAATACACAAGGAATTGGACTCCTGGATATACAATCTGCTGAGCTGCAGAAGAGTACAAGCCGAGTGCGGTACCACAACCATGACGAAAGATGCACATGGCGGAACGCCTCAGGGCGGAGTCCTGTTGCCCTTTCTATGGAACTTTGTGGTCAACGAACTATTACTAAAATTCCGCAGGAAAGCACCCAAGATAACCGCATTTGCTGACGACATAAGCATAACTATCATGGGGAAATGTCCATCGACTCTCAGCTCAATCATGGACTATACTCTCCAAGAGATACTATAGTAGGCCACAGAAGCCGGACTCAATGCGGAGAAGACGGACCTGATTCTCTTCAATAAGAGATACAAGGGACCGCAATTTACACCACCTACGATAAATGGAACACAGCTAACGTCAAAGAACCACGTAAAATTCCTTGGAGTAGTAATCGACAGCAAACTGTCATGGAGACTCAATGTGGAGGAAAGGATGAAAAAGGCAACCAATGCGCTATATGCATCCCAGAAGATGCTAAGCAGCACTTGGAGCCTATCACCAAGTCTAACGCACTGGCTCTTCATCTCAATAATACGACCGATACCACTACATGGCATATTGGTATGGTGGCAAGCCACGGAGAAGTCCACATATCTAAAGCTGATGGAAAAGGCCCAGCGGCTGGCATAAGTCTGCTCACACTCTCCCGCTCCCTCCCTCACTCTTTTCCGCGCTTCCATTCTTCACCCCTCGTCCTCCTTTTTCACTCCCTCTTCACCGCCCCTGTCTTATTGCTCAATTATTTATCTACCTCATTTAAGTTAGTGTGCGTGTTATTTGTTGTACACACACACATCCTACATTTCTGTGTGTGACGTTTGCGTTTGCTCTCAGTCTCCCGCTCCCGATCCCCCTCTCTCACGGTCACTCTCTCTCGTTTTGACATTGTACAAAAAACTCAAAGCACACATACACACATAGCCATAAACCTGTGGGAAACTTTTTTTTTGGTATTTTCACCACTCCTGTGCCAAATTTTCAAAATTTTCTTTCTAAGTGCGCTGCCGAACTAAACGGAGGTCTATGCGAAATCTTATATCTCTAGGGTAAGCGGTATTGGCTGTGCGTTGATTATCTGTCAGTCAGTCCGATTTAAGTTCTAATTGTACACATCTTATTTTTATTGAAAAATGATCTAAGTCCGCTAAAAACAACTTTACACACATTTCATATTTGCATATAAAAATATGCAAACCCCTATTTCGAAATTGCATATTTCAAATCGGGTGTGGCTCAGCTGTTAGTGTGTCTGCCTGCTGTGTAAGAGGCGTGGGTTCAATCCCGCCTCTGACCATCTAATAAAAAAAAGTGTTTTTCTTTCTTTATAAAATAGCTTTTACACATCCGGTCACCTTCACCAGCTATTGGCGCCAGCTGTGAAGAAACTAGCCATTAAAAAGCAAAATTCTCAAAACTTTGCCGTTCAGATTTTCTGATTTTGTTGCAAATCTGTTTGAACTTGTAAATCAACGTTATCAATTCAACTTGTAATCAAATAAAATGCAAAAAATGAGTGATAAAAAAACACGTTTGATTCAAAAATATCTAAAAGATTTGCCATAAATAAAAAACATCCGAAATTAGATCTCGACACTCCCACCAAAACGTAATTTTCGGTTTTGCAAATAAAATTTTGCATAATTTTATAAACAATTTCAAAAATCGTCAAAAACGAAAAAATTGAAAAAAAAGGTTTTTTAAAAACTGGATTTCTCAGGTTTGGTTTATCGGACAGGTCTCGTGCTGATATTGCTGAATACTATTTTACTATATAAAGAATAACCCATGTACTTTTTATACTTGCAGGCAGATCAAGTTCATTTTTAATTTTTGCCTCGCTCCCTCCCGCCCCCACAATTAGGCAAGAAGTCATATCTCCCACAGTTTGGATGATAGATTGTTCGTACCTTCTAGAGATATCTAGTAATCAAAATTTATCGATTTGCTAAAGGAATGATAAAGATCGGATGAACGATACACAAGGTATGAACGAAAAACGGCCAGTTAACACCCCCCACACTTAACCACAACATTCCGTTCAACAGAGGCAATCTTAGTGAGAGAGAGAGAGAAACTTAGTGATGCGATGCGAGGGCTAATGTGAGGGTAAGGGTACGGAGTATGTTATAGTCGTTTGTCGCTTGTTCTTTTTCAAATTTCGCGATTTTTTTTTTCCTTATGATTTACACCTCCTATTTACCCGTCTTCGTGTTATTCTAATCTCATATAAGAATTTTGCAAATGCTTAAATTTCTTTTAACCGCTTGACCGACACTTCCTATTTACCCGTCCTTAATTGCCAACTATTAAATCTTCATGATAATCTAAGCTAATCATAAAATTTTGTATATATCCGGATTTTTTACACCGATCTTGACCCATCAACTTACCCGTCTACTTTATACAAAAATTTTCAAAAATTTCGTGACTTTTTAGACCGTTGGATCTAACCATTGCCATCTATCAAATCCTAATTATTCCCAAAACTCATAAAATTTTGCAAATTTCGCGAAACTGTTTGGAAATTTCCCGATTTCTTGAACAGTTCGGTCTACACTTCCTATATTTACTCGTCTACTATTGCAGTCTATTAAGTCTTCATAATAATCTTTGGTCATATGAAAAATTTGCAAATTTCGCCATTCTTTTACCACCTCCTATTTACCCGTCTACATTGCCATCCATCAAATCTTCATAATAATCTTAGGTCATACGAAAAATTTTAAAATTTTGAACTGTTCAATCTACGCCTCTTACTTACCAGCGCCTGCACTTTCGTAAAGACTCAAATGAAAATTTGGCAAATTTCGCGATTTTTGGTCTACACCTTCTATATAATAGTCTTCAATTGCCGTCTATCCAATCTTCATTAAGTCCTTTGGAAATTTTTGCAAATTTCGCAATTTTCTTGACCATTTGATCTACTCATCTTTATGATTATCTTAACTCAAATGAGAATTTTGAAAATTGCGTGATTTTTTTGACCATTTGTTCCACACCTCCTTTATTGGGTACTCTCTTGCCAATATCAAATCATCATAATAATCTTATGAAATATTTAGAAGTTTCCCAACATTTTAGACCGTTCAATGTACACCTTTCATTTGCCAACGCCTGCACTTTTTTAAATATTCAAATGATAAATTGGCAAATTCGCGGTTTTTTAACCATTATAAGCTTAAATGAAAGACGTGCAACTTTCGCGATTTTTTTATCGTTCGGTCTACAACTTCTATTTAACCGTCTATATTTGCCATCTATCTATTCTTTATAATAACACTAGTTTACAGCCAAAAAGACCCATTTCTACTGCAACTTTTTTTAAGAATAGTTTGGATTGGTGATCTCAAAAATCGATTTAAAAGATTTTTTCATGGCTACGTTTTTAAAATTTGAATTTTTTCGGCAGGTGCACTTACATTTTAAGCCATATCTCTCTTTAAAAACGTCAGATGGAATCAAGCAAGGAATGAATCGAAAGGTAATTAATTGAATTGTCAATAATCGCACAAAACACTATTTTCAAATCGGTTAATTAGTTTGAATACAATGATCCAAATTATTTCAAAAAATCGATTTTTTGCTCGAAAACGCAATAAATTTCGTTCCAAACGCCTAGGAAAAAAATTTAGAAATTAAAAAAAACTATTTTTATTTTTTCTCCTTAAGAACCGCACTTTTACGAAGAAACCAGGACTTAATACCGGAACCGGAACCGTTAACCGAAATAAACCGATTCAAATCACGTACCGGAACCCGAAACGATACACATATTTTTTTGAGAACCGAAAACCGTTTACCGTTATTAATGGAACCGATAGAACCGGAACGAAACCGAAACGTTGGTACGGTGCAGTTTCGGTTTTTTTCTCCTTTCCACAGCGCATCGTAGATTTGGTCACGCGTTGGAGATCAACCTTTAGGATGCTAAAATATTTGCTGGCATATTGAATGCGATTTCAAAAGTCGTGCTTTCTGTTCCAGTTACAAAGATTAGCGTAGAACGCCTAATCTCTGGCGTAATTTTTAATGAATTCGGTAAGAAGTTGTATGGACTCACCCGCATTGAATGCAATTATGTTACTGCGAGCAAATCACAAGAATGATAAACGTATCAAATTCAAAGTTAAATTCGAAAACTAATAATAGATAATATAATAAAAAAATACGAAATATGAAATAGTCCATATAATTTTATTTTAAATGTGAAACCATTAATTTTGCGTTCAATTTTAATTAGTTATATTACAGAGGAATAAAATGATTTAGATTTATCTCAGAATTTAATTTTTCCAATATTTATAATCAGAGCTTAATACCGGAACCGGTACCGGAACCGTTAACAGAAATAAACCGTTTCAAATCAAGTACCGAAACCGGAACCTATACAAATTTTTTATTGAGAACCGAAAACCGTTTACCGTTATTAATGGAACCGATAGCACAGAAACGAAAACGAAACGTTGGTACCGGTACAGTTTCGGTTTTTTTACATTTGCAGAGCGCATCGTGGCGGTCGTCCAGAAATTTCTAGTCATAGTTTTTTCTGGACCTAATGGGGGCGTATGTAGTGAGGTAAAGCTGCTGATTGGTTCAACTTGGCGAACCCAGCGCGATCCTGGCTTACTGCGTCTCAAGTCGACTCACACCTCCTCGTTGGTGACCACTGTAAACAGAACGCTTTGCATCCGCAAAGCTTCTGGCTAACGTGAGCGGCGAGCCCTCCCTACAGGGTACAATACATAGGGTTGGTGCGTCGGGTTTGGTACCCACCGCCGTCAAAAAAACTCCACCAATGAAAACTGAGACAACAATGCCTCGGATACGGACCCCCTCTGACGACGACCCACGCAAACGTTTTAAGGACCACGATTTGAGGATTTGCACCTGGAATGTTCGCACCCTCAACAGAGAAGGTGCTGATATCCAGTTGGTGAATGTCCTTGATAAATATTCATCGGACGTTACCGCACTTCAGGAAATGCGATGGATTGGACAGGGGAGCATGGTGAAAAGAACATCAACAACCAATGCACCCTGGGAGACCCTGGGAGTACTACAGCGGACATGCTTCCAAGCATGAGTTTGGATGCGATTTTGCAGTCAGCGCAAGACTTCGTCGCTCTGTCATCAGTTTCACACCAGTGGACATGCGACTAGCCGCACACAGACTTAAGGCTAAATATTTTAATATTAGTCTTATCTGTGCACACGCCCCAACGGAAGACAAGGGCGCTTCGATAAAAGACGAATTCTATGAGCGCCTGGAACAGTTATATGAGCGCTGCCCCGATCACGACATAAAGATCGTGCTTGGCGACTTTAACGCTAAAATTGGGAGAGAAGGAGTTTTTGGCTCGACAGTCCACAGTGGTCGCTCCCATACGACAAAAATAAAAAAACCGAAATCAAAATTTTACACTTTGAAGCTTTTTGAAACAAACTGTTTTTTTTTTTGTGACCATTCGCTCTCTGTGAAAAAATCCCTTAAAGTAAGACCTCGTGCTAGGCATTTCAGTGCGTTGTGTTTTGTCTCAGTGACAATAAAGTTAAAAGAAATCAAATTAACAAATTAAAGGTCCAATAGCTTCTTAATGATATGGATATCATTCGAACAGGTATTAACTATGATTTGAGTTATTTAATACATTGTTTAATGTGGTATATCGTATAAAACAAAAGAAAATCATAAATGACCTTTTGTGAGTGTTTTTCGTTTACTGTTTGTACTTTCCCTTAAGCTTTTAGTTGTGATGTCGATCGATTACGATGTTTATGTTTATTATTATTAATTGTTAATAATAATAGATTAATATAAAAAAACAATCAGCTGCCCGGAGCTGCCCAGCGTCATAATGTTTTGATCCGAGTGCAGCAGGTATTTGTGTTTTGTTGTTTTAGCTTTCCATGTTATGTGCTCTGGTATGTGTTTGTTATTGTTATATGTGTAGTAAATGTCACAGGTTTTGACAAAAAACTTAATTAACAGATGCGCCACCGTTTCGCAGGCTTTAAATTCTGGCTACAAAATAAATGTAGACAAATTTAGACATTATGCGCTGGAGACAGCAAGGGGACTTGTGGAAACTTATCCATGGTATTACATGCCAGATTCGGTGCATAAAATATTAATACACGGTCCTGAGGTTATTAACAGAGCATTAGTATCGATTGGAGAGCTCTCTGAGGAAGCTGCAGAGGCTTAAAATAAAGATATTAAAAAATACAGATTTCAACATACTAGAAAAATCTCGCGATCCGCAACTAACTCAGACCTTCTAAATAGATTACTACTAAGTTCAGATCCTCTCATAAGTGGATTAAGAAAATTACTTTGCAAAAAAAAAACTTTATTGAAAGAGTCTGTTTTTGAATTATTTGGGGATTAATTAATTACTTTGTTTTTAAAATGCATTTAAATATTTTCTTTATAATTTGTGTTAATAAATTTTGTGTTCCGAAGTATTTTAAGAAAAGATATTTTATTCAAACTATAGGTATATAAATATATTTAAATGGGTGGTATGGGCGTATGACCATGACCAATTTTTTCAAAATAGTTTTATACTATTGTTAAAGGCTTACAATTAAATTATAAACCTGGAGGACACGTATAACTATTATTGTCGCATACTTCCATACAAGTCCGACCACTGTGCAGTCGGCCGATTTAGCCTTCATGAAACAACCTCCGGTAACGGAGAGAGGCTAATAGATTTTGCAGCGGGCAGGAACATGGTCATAAGTAGTACCAGGGTTAAGCATCGCGACATCCATAAGGCGACCTAGATGTCCCCTGATCAAGTAACGCGAAATCAGATTGATCATGTTGTGATCGACGGAAGGCACTCATCGAGTGTTCTAGACGTGCGTGCGATTCGAGGTGCCAACATAGACTCGAATCACCACCTTGTTGCAGCCAAAGTAGGCACGCGGCTCAGTGTGGCACATGCCTCACGTACTAGTACACGTCGAAAGCTAAATGTCGATAAGCTGCAATCACAACGGACCTCTGAAGCCTACACAGCTAAACTCACCCAACTGCTCAGGGAAAACTCACCATTCCCTTCTGGTGTATGTGAACAGTAGAATCACATATCACACTCCATGAGTATGGCTGCCAAGGAGATACTCGAATACGCCGAGCACCCTCGAAAGCAGACTTAGTATGATGAGGATTGCCGCGACGCTACTGAGACAGAGAAAGACGCTGCCTACAGGAGAACTCTGCAGTCGGGAGCAACGCGGTCTGTTAAAGAAAATGCTTAAAAACAACAAATTAGCAGGGGCAGATGACCTGCCAGCTGAGGCGAGGAGTTGGTTGAAAAAGGAGACCCTGCAGTTTGCGCCAACTACCGTGGGGTCAGTCTCCTTCCCATCGCATATAAGATTCTGTCGTGCATTATTTGTGAACGTCTAAAGCCGCTTATTAGCACACTAATCGGACCTTATTAGTGTGGCTTCAGACCTGGTAAATTCACCACAGACCAGATTTTCACAATACGACATACCCTGGAGAAGACCTATGAGAGAAATATCAAAACCAACCATCATTTTGTTGATTATAAATCAACATATTTGGTATATCAGCAAAGTACGTTCGACTTTGCATGATGACGTTGAGAAGCACTCGAAGCTCCGTCAAAATAGGAAAGAACCTCTCCGAACCATTTGATACCAACAGAGGTTTTAGGCAGGGTGATACCCTATCGTGTGACTTCTTTAATCGACTGATGGAGTATATACTGCGCCAGTGCCCAAATGCCAACAGATCGGGCTCATTTCTTTATAAAGATCTAATCTAATACTCGCATACCTCGATGATATTGACATCATCGGCAAAAACGAACGGGCGGTAAGCAGGGCGTTTTCAGAGATTGAGAAGCAGTCTAAACTGATGGGCTTAGCGGTAAACGAGGACAAGACGAAGTACCTAGTATCCACGGACAAGAAGTCTACGCGTCTTGGACAATTTGTTACTATGGGGGCGTACAACTTTGAGGTTGTAAAGGAATTTGTCTACCTCGGGACGATGATTATCGGCGACAACAACATCAGCTTGGAGATCCGAAGAAGAATTACTCTTGGAAACCGATGCTACTACGGGCTCAGTAGGGAGTTCAAGAGCAGAGCCTTTTCTCGAAGAACAAAAATAGCGCTATACAAGTCGCTCATCATCCCAGTCCTGCAATACGGCGCTGAAGCATGGACAATGACAGCAGCGGATGAGAAGGCGATTGGCATGTTCGAGCGAAAAATTCTTCGGAGGATCTATGGACCTTTAAAAGTTGGCGATGGATACCGCATTCGAATGAATCACGAACTGTATGAGCTCTATAAGGATATCAGTCTAGTCAAGCGCATAAAGCAACAGCGGCTGCGCTGGTTAGGACATGTAATCCGGATGGATGAAGAAGCTCCAGTAAAAAAGACGTACAAAGCGAAGGCGGCTGACTTTGGAGGACAAGGCAGGAGGGGTCGTCCACCACTAAGATGGGATGATCAAGTGCGGAAAGACATTTCCAACCTTGGTGTGAACAACTGGTGCCAGCTCACATAATGCAGAAGCGAGTGGAAGGCACTTATTGCAGAGGCCAAGCCCGTCAAGCGGTTGTGATGCAACATCGGGCCAATAAAGAAGAAAGAAGAAGCGTAACCCGTACGACTAGAGTAGAAAGAACCCCGATCAATCCGACGAGCTTAACCCGAAAACAGCAAGAATGCGCACTCTCGAACATAGTCGTGCAACGAATTGATATTTTGGCGATTAACATCAGCTAAAAATTGCAAGTTCTTCGAGCTGTACACTACACATTTAATGGCGTGCTTAGCACGCCGTCAGAGTAAGCTGTCCTTTAACGAAGCACAAGACGTTTTGCAATGGTCTCCTAGAAAAAACAAACAATTGTGAATTACATAATTAAACTCAATAATTACTATATTTACCATCCTTTTCATGAGCAGCACCTTTACATTCCCAGATGGTTTTTAACAAGCCGCTATCATAATGCTGCCACAGCACAATTTTCTCTTTTATTACATCAATTAGGGCCACCTTCTCCACCAATGAAATGTTGCACATTTATTACTCATTTTTAAACACCGCGCCACAACGTGACAACGAAAAATATGGTTCAAATATATTTTACACCTTTGAAATAATCACAATAATCACGCGTGACACATTGACGTCGGTTGGCAATCTATCATATCGATGTGCATCGACCGTCAAGCGGTTGTGATGCAACATCGGGCCAAAAAAGAAGAAGAAATCATACTGGGCCGCCATAAAGATCTAAATGGAAACACTTTTAAGAAAGCCATATAAGTTGATGCAGCAAAATTAGGGGACTACTTTAAAGACCTATTAAAGCCGGAACATTTTGCGGATCCTCTTCATTACGCACTTTCCTTTATTAGAGATCCCTCACTTCAGAAGGCGATTATATTTCCAATCTATAAAAAGGCGATTCAAAGGAGGTGTGTAACTACAAGGGAATCTCATTTCAAAACGCAGTAGCCAAAGTGTTGTCAGCGGTGCTTTTGGATAGGCTAAGCAACTGCATATGTGGAAACGACCGGCTGACAGAGTTTCAAGCAGGCTTCCTAAAAGGATACTCTATCTCTCTCTATACACTATCGGGATGGTTTGCAACAGAATCCGGGGTCAAACAGGGCTGCTTGTTAAGTCCTCTCCTCTTTTCGCTCTACATCAATGACATTCTTGAGTAACTCCCGGAGGGTGGTTTAAAAGGGATTGGAAGAGACTAGCCTTGAATGAAAAGTGGAACTTAGGAGTGACTGAGCTGGAAGTATTCAAATCGTATAAGTATCTGGGTATTTGAATATATCATGATGCTCAGTTTAAATTTCATTTGCAAGAGAAGCTTCCAGATGCGAAAATGGCTATCAACTGTACATGGAGGTCCCTACTAAGTAAGAAAGATGTACCAATCAGCACAAAATATAAACTCTTTGAGGCAGCAGTTACATAAGTAAGAAAGATGTAGCAATCAGCACCAAATATCAACTCATTGAGGTCTCATTGAGGTCCCTACTAAGTAAGAAAGATGTACCAATCAGCACAAAATTTAAACTTTTTGAGGCAGCAGTTAGATCCGTTAGATAAGTAAAAAAGATGTACCAATCAGCACCAAATATCAACTCATTGACGCAGCAGTAAGATCCATAATGGCGCTTAAGTAGTATGGCTACGGCGCTTAAGTATGGGGTATCATGGAATATGACGAGGTCGAGAGTCTGCTGCGATACTTTGTCAAAAAACTGGAGAAACGAACTAGTTCAAAGATACATTCACAGTGGATCAAACTCGCTCCATCTTTAAGGCTAAAGGAGAGATTCTTGAATTAAACTTTGTTCCTAATATGGTTAGCAGCGACAACACATGTTCACTGTGCAATTTGCTAGAAAAAGAGAATACTGTACACTTCATCGGCGTCTGCCCAATTTAAGGGAGCACCGACTGCTCCATCTTGGCAGGGCAGAGCTACAACTGCACAAGATATTAAATTATCTTAATGGCAAAAACTGGTCCGAACTATTTAGTTTTATAAGTCAGTCTTTAAGATTTATAATACAAATTATTGAAGGTCAGTTTTGAAAAACGATAACACCGCTACTTGGGTTCTGAATTACGCAGTTGAACGATCTGATATCTGGGGAGGACCTGGGAAGTCAGGTGTATTAGACTGCGTGGCAAAGAATTTGGGTAGCAGTGATTGACAGACGGTTAGACAACAAGTCGATAAGAATAAACTTCTTGTTTAAAATATTAGCTTATATCCTAATAACTACAAATGTAATAAACAAATTTTAAATAAAGAATTACTGCTACTACTGCTACTTAAGAAATATTAACAATAAAACTTATTAAAGATATAAAAGTTGTGTGAAGTGTAGCTCAAGTAGGTATAACATAAGTTTATGTTGTGTAAAAGTAATATTAAAATAAATATAGTACAGTAATGCATTAAAAATTTTGAAAGAATTATGAGTTGTAAATTATGAACTAAGGTATTTTCAGATTATGTTGATTTTGTACAATCGATTATATCTAAGTTATGATAAAAAAGCAGCAGTCCACAAAAATGAACCCTCAGTTGTGAAATAAAAAAAAGCAAATAGTCCAATGCATATTATATATATCTGGCAGGGAGATTATAGATGTGTAACCTCCTCCTGCGTCTTCTCAACAAACGTCTAGCAAGCTTATTCGTATGACCCCTATGGCGTTCCAAATAGTCAGCAGCCTATTTATTTATTATATTTCCCCCTATTTTAGGGACATTTAGTTGTTTCTCAATTCTTCGAGTGCGCATATACCAAGGGGCACCTGGTATTCTGCATAGAATTTTAGCTTGGAGGACTCGCACTTTGTTCAGAAGGGATCTTGCTGCTATGCCATAAATCTGGAGCCCATATCTCCAGGCCGGAGCTATTATAGCCTAGTAAACATGAACTTTGTTCCTTAAAGCCTAGTACCGAGACCGTTCAAATTTTCCTTCAAGAAATTAGCTAGATATTCCTTTTGTGGCAGTGTGACCAGATAACCTATAAAAAAAAACAAAAACTGAAAATAAATTAAATGGCCAGCTGATTTGCACTAAAACATTTAAATTACGTGAGGCCCAATACACAAAATGAATGATGTTGCAATTGCAGCTATTACAATGAATAAAAAAGAATCGCACTTTGCTGTCACCCGAATAGAGCTAAACAAAAATTGTAGCATCCTGCTGCGCTCTCCACAACTACATGATGCGCACAGGACCTAAAGAAGATGCTGCAGACAGCCCACCACACACAACAGTCGACCCAGCCCCAAACATGTGCGGAATACAATTAGAATTTTTTCAACTCTGAGATCGGGTCTGAAACTTGGCAAAATGATGCTGCTGGTGTTAATAATACTCCAATTTTTATTTCATTTTTTATAAAATTCTCATCATTTAAATTTATATTATATTATTAAATATATTATATATATAAATGAATATATATGTATATTATTAATTATTTTGATTATTTTGTTGTTTATTTTTCTTTGTGAGCCCCTACTGGCTAAATGTCCCTAAACAGCTAGACTCAGGAAACTGCTGTCAAAGCAGCCACCCATGCAGAGTCAGCTGAAAACGAACGACGGCCACTGGACGGAAAGCAGCAGGGAAGCGACATGCGCTCTTCTTGATGCGCACTTCCCAGGCTGTACTGTAGTCACTGAGTCAGATAAGCCTCATGACCTACACACGCATCAAAGTAACATCCCAAAAAACATCATCACTCCAGAGAAAATCCGTTGGGCGATCGACTCGTTGGCGAGTTACAAATCCCCAGGACTGGATGGAATCTTCCCAGCCATGCTAAAGACGATAAAATGCGAAATCGTTCCATGGCTGCAATCCATTTTTGAAGCATGCTTGAGATGAAGCTATATACCTGTGGCCTGGAGGACAGCACGCGTTGTATTCCTGCCAAAAGCGGGAAAATGCAGTCATGTGCAACCAAAGGACTACAGACATTCCTGCTCAAAATAATGGAAAAACTACTAGATCTTCACATATGAGAAGGCTTGGACCTTACCTTGGAGAATAATCAGCACTCCTACACGAAAGGGAAATCGGTGGAAACGGCGCTACACTCCCTAGTAGCCACCATCAAGAAGGCACTGTACCATCAGGAATTTGCCCTGGGAGCATTCATAGATATATCTGGTGCATTTAACAACGTCACCACAGAAGCTATAATGCGAAGCCTAAGGACACTAGCAATACACAAGGCATTGTACTCCTGGATATACAACCAGTTGAGCTGCAGAAAAGTACAAGCCGAGTGGGGTACCACAACCATGACGAAAGAGGCACATGGAGGAACGCCTCAGGGCGGAGTCCTGTCGCCCCTTCTATGGAACCTTGTGGTCAACGAACTATTACGAAAATTCCGCAGGAAAGCCCCCAAGATAACCGCATATGCTGACGACATAAGCATAATTATCATGGGGAAATGTCCATCGACTCTTAGCTCAATCATGGACTCTACTCTCAGAGAGATACTAAAGTGGGCCACAGAAGCCGGACTCAGTATCAATGCGGAGAAGACGGACCTGATTCTCTTCAATAAGAGATACAAGTTACCCCAATGGACTCCACCTACGATAAATAGAATACAGTTAACGCCAAAGAACAACGTAAAATACAGTAAACTGTCAGGCAACCAATGCGCTATATGCATCCCAGAAGATGCTAAGCAGCACTTGGAGCCTATCACCAAGTCTAACGTACTGGCTCTTCATCTCAATAATACGACCGATACTTCTACATGGCATATTGGTATGGTGGCAAGCCACGGAGAAGTCCACATATCTAAAGCTGATGGAAAAGGCCCAGCGGCAGGCATTAGTCTGCATAACGGGGGCGCTGAGGTCCACTCCAACAAAAGGACTCGAACACATCCTAGGAGTCAACCCTCTAGACATCCAAGCACACCTCCTTGCACAAAAGACGGCCCAACGTCTTTGTGCGGCAGGCACCATGCCGCTACAAAGCTATGGACACAGCATGGTGGGTAGAGTGATCAACAGTAGCACGGACTACATGATCTCAAAAACCAACTTCACAGGTACATCAGCATTACTGGGACCAGAAGACTGGCGTACAGGACTGGCCAAGGAAGCAATGCACCTATTTACAGACGGCTCCAAGATGGCCTCAGGAGTCGGAGCCGCTGTATACTGCGATGAGCCGGAATTGAGGCTCTCCTATAAACTGCCAGACCACTGCACCATATTCCAGGCGGAAGTCTTCGCAATAAAGGAAAGCAGCGGAATTGGCAGAACAATACGCACCAAACAACCAAATAAACATATACGTTGACAGCCAAGCGGCAATCAAAGCAATGCAGAGACACACCATTAACTCCAAAAATGTTCTGGCAAGTTGGGAGGCAATAGATTCCCTCAGCATCTCTAGAAAGGTGCAAATTTACTGGATTCCCAGCCACCGGGGCATTGATGGAAACGAAATGGCTGACAGTCTTGCAAAAGCCGGAACCGCACTAAGCCAAGAAGCAACACTAAACATATCTATCTCCGTACAGACGCTACATAGCAAGATGGAGGAGATAGCGGAGAAAGAAGCAAAGGAAAAGTGGAAGAACACAACCGGCTGCAGAATCTCAAAAATCATGTGCAAGACAAGAGACAAAAAACTCACGCACTATATGCTACATCTCCAAAGAAGAGACTGTAGACTGCTTATAGGCATACTAACTGGTCACTGCCTAGCAGCTGCTCACGCGAAAAAGCTAGGAATCACGACAACGGACATCTGCAGGAAATGTAAGGAACCTGGAGTCGTCGAAACTCTGGAACTCCTCATCTGCAGCTGCCCAGCGATCGTTAAGACGAGATTAAGCCATCTGCACTCCCCAAGTCTCACCTCTCTTGAAGAGGCGGCAAGGAAGTCTCCCAAACAACTATTGGCATTTGCCAAAACGTCAAACATCCTCTTGGATTTCTAATGGTACCCAGAAAAAGCCACCCGGCCTCACTAAGGACCGTAAGGTCTATGTGTGGTCCCTACAAATGGCCAGCCGGAACTACCTACCTACCTACGGCTCTCCCGACAGTCGGATCTACGCTCCGGAGCCGACCCAGGAATCAACCCCCTGGCCAAGGACTGTCAACCCACGGATACGTGGAACAGGGTATGTACGCATCCCCCTCTTTTCCTCCCTTTCTCCCCCTTTTTTTTTTTTTTTTTTCTTACACTGAGCAGACAACTCCGGCCTGTCTGCTCAGTACACTCCTTCTACGCGCCGGTGATATTGAGTCCAATCCAGGTCCCAAAATTTGGTGGTGCCCGGTGTGCAAAGGCAAAATCACCAGCAGGGGTTACTCTTTCGAGTGCTCCGACTGCCTCCAGTGGCTGCATCTAAAATGCTCCCGTCTGGCCAAACCACGGGATTACTGCAGGCCTTTCCATGGCCCCTGCTGCTCAAATCCAGCAGCCCCAGCAGTACAAGCAGCCACTGTCGCCCAAATTTTGCCCGCACCTCCGCTGTTGCAACATGCAAATGTGCCTCGGCTCCCAGCCTTGCAACCCTCAACACCAGTTGCTCCCCCGCCAACTACAAGGCGGAGGACTGCACAGAGCACGCCTCCGCAGCAGCGGCCTCCGACACCTGTGCAAACGCACACCACGCCACCAACCCAAAACCACACACACACCACAGTCACAATAGACCCCACAAACGCAGTCGAAGAAGGGTTCCAGGTTATCCACTGGAACTGCAACGGGCTCCGAGCCAAGATCGTTGAGCTCACTGACTATATGGCCCGAAATAAGATCCGGATAGCAGCGGTCCAGGAAACTAAACTCACGCCCAGGGCGCACATAGTCACAGCAGGGGAGTACAACATCATTCGACAAGACAGGCAGCGAAATGCAGGTGGTGGACTGGCGTTCATCGTCCACCAATCTGTAAACTACAGACACCTGCAGCTCGACCCAGCCCCTGATGAACACATGGAAGTCCAAGGGATTGCCATCGTAGCCGGCGGCTCGTCCATAGACCTAATAAATGTCTACATTCCCCCCGTTGCAGCATGTCGCTCAGGATACCAGCCAAACCTCGCCCACTTGCTGACCGGCGCAAGCCGGATCATCATGGGCGACCTCAACGCCCACCATGAGAACTGGTTCTCACTCCTGAGAAATGACCCCAGAGGGATCAACATTGCTGAGCAAATTGAGAATGCCTCCTTCGACAGCGTAAACCAGGACCAACCGACCAGGATTACACCAAACTGCAGCAGTTCCCCTGACATCTCCATCGTCAGCTCTAACCTCCTCACCATCATCGAGTGGAACGTCGATATCGCCCTAAACTCCGACCATCTGCCCATCACCCTCACCCTACATGATGAAGAAAAGTTTGTGTCCTCAGAGAGGAAAACATACACAAACTTCTCCAAAGCAGACTGGAGTGCCTTCACAGCACACACGGAGAACTTGTTCGATCAGACACGTGCCCCCATTGATGTCACCTCAGGAGAAGTCACCTTCCGGAAAATCCTTACCTGTGCGGGTAAGCGCCACATCCCTGCTGGGCGAATTCCCAGAATTCGCCCCGGCTTCCCCTCAGAAGCCGCGGAAAAGGCTCGTATGCGTGACGACATCAGAGCCGTAAACCCAGCAGACCCCCGCATAGAAGAGGCAAATCGTGACATCACAAGGATGGTAAACGAGCACAGGAGGGACAAATGGCTTGCACACCTAGACGAGTGTGAGATGGGCACAGCGAAACTCTGGAAGACTATTAGGGGCATAACATCAGCCCCCAAGCGACAAGACCTTGCCGCCATAGCCTTCCAAGGCGTTCCCAAACTCACTGCTAAAGGTTGCGCAGTAGGTTTCAACAGGCAATTTGTGGAACATCCAAAGGACGTGAGCAAGTCACACAGAGCCGTCCTCCGCCGGATCCGCAAACTCCCACATGATCCTGAGGCGCCCGACTTCACTGCAGAGGAGGTGGCAGCTGCCATCAAAGCTGCCAAAACCTCCAAGGCTGTGGGACCTGACGGTATCGCCACAGTCATGCTCAAGAAGCTCGGACCTAAAGGTGTAGAATACCTCACCAAACTGTACAACCTCAGCATGTCCAGCCTGATCATTCCTGACATATGGAAAACAGGTAAAATCCTACCTGTCCCAAAACCAGGGAAGCCATCAGAGCTGGGCACCTCGTACAGGCCTATCACGCTGCTTGCTCCAGCAGTTAAAATCCTGGAAGCACTGGTCCTGCCCATCCTCCAAGACCACCTCCCGCTAGCAGACCATCAGCACGGTTTCCGGAAAGGCCGTAGCACCAGCACAGCGCTCTGCGAAATCACCACCGCCATCGCAGATGGGCTAAACTCTCCAAGCCCTCACAAACGCACTGTGTTGGTTGCCCTTGACCTGTCTAAAGCCTTTGACACTGTCAACCATGCCATCCTACTCCAGGATATCGAAGGCACCGCGCTCCCGAACACAATCAAGCGCTGGTTGGCAAACTACATGACAGGTCGGCAGGCCTACGTTGAGTTCCGTGACGCACATTCAAAATATAGGAGGCTGAAACAAGGAGTCCCCCAAGGTGGAGTCCTCTCCCCACTCCTTTTCAACTTTTATGTTTCTGGAATACCGACACCACCTCCGGAACTCAAACTCGTCAGCTATGCAGACGACTGCACCATCCTAGGATCGGACAGGGACTACAATAAGGTAGTTGCGAGTCTAAACTCCTACCTCCCAACAGTCTCTGCATACCTGGCCGGTAGAAACCTGTCTCTCTCCCCAGGAAAATCCAGCACCACCTTATTCACTACTTGGACCAAGATAGTGAACACCCAGGTCAATGTCACTGTGGACGGAGGCACAATTCCCACAATCAAATACCCAAAAATCTTGGGAGTGACTTTTGACAACCTTTTCTTCTTTTCGAGGCACTCGGAGAACACGGCCCGCAAGTAAGGGAAAGGAATCGGGCACTCAAGGCAATAGCTGGTAGCTCCTGGGGAAAGGAGAAAGAGACCCTGCTAGTCACATATAAGGCCATAGGCCGCGTGCAGTGCGACTACGCGGCGCCAGCATGGACAGCTGCCATTAGTGACACACAATGGGGTAACCTCCAAAGTGCCCAGAATGCTGCACTCCGCACCATCACCGGATGTCACACCATGGCCCCAGTGGACCACCTACACGAGGAAACCCACATGCTCGGCGTCCGTGATCACTGCAACATGCTGACCAAGCAGTTCCTTGTCAATGGCCTTCAGGAGGAACATCCCAACCACTCGGCCCTACAGGTCCCACTGCCCCCACGGACCAGCAGACAAGACCTGAGGACCCACCTGACGGATGTACTCACCTTGACCACGAACTCCACCACCATCTCCGAAACTGTAGCCGTAAATGCTAGAAATGCCATCCACCAGAGTGCCGTGGCTGAAGCGATCAGCAAGCTGAAGCCGAACATTGTCCTGGGAGGAAGACCTCCCCCCATCAGCGATGCTGAAAAAACCCTACCCAGAAGCACCCGGACAACTTTGGCACAACTTCGCTCTGGCTACTCTGCAATGCTAAACAGCTACCTATCGAGGATAAATGATGCAGTGATTGATGAGTGTCCAAAATGCGGGCAGTCTCCGCATGATACTAAACACCTCTTCCACTGCCCAGCCGCCCCCACACAACTCACAACTACAGATCTCTGGACAAACCCTGTCCAAGCAGCAACTTTCCTCGGGTTGGACCTGGACGACTCAAACTCACTTACAACACTTTAACCCACTACACTACACACTCCCCCCCTTCTACCTTCAAAATTTTTCCACTCTAATCTGTTCTTTCTATTTTTCCCCACAACATATGCGTACCTTACTCTCATCCACAGGAGCCGCTACAACAACAACCTACCTACCTACCTACTGACTCAAAAAGGAAAATTGTAATTTGCACCTCCATCATGGTGGCCACGTCGGAGGGCAACCGGCTTAGCAAAGGGAAGATTGGTCGGGTTAGATCCTTTTCCTCTTCTTTTGTTTCAAAAAATGATTACACCATTCTCACCAACTCATCGGATACCAAAGGCTTGTCTACGCTTTGTGGTCTGCTTTGCCTGCTGTGAAAGACAATTAGTCAATATCTTTGCATATCTTTAAATTTAAATATTTAACTTACATAGGAATATGACGGTAATGTAGAGTTTGTAGAGTGAATCTCTAAAATGTCATCAGAAAACATACTCTCCTCATTGGGCTGGATTGACATTGCAGAACTGGTGTCCTTGAATTCCGGACTGGGTGTTGCCATTGTTAAATAATTAAATGGGGGATACCGAAAAGACGTATTAGTTACATATGAGACATATTAGGCAGGAAAGCCATTTGGTCAGCGAACTGCCAATCAACACATTCGCTGAATCTTTCTTGCTCCAGCTCAACGCCTCCCGCACTGCCGCTTTTCTTTGGCTTTACCGCAGTGGTAGAGGAGACTCTCTCAAATTGAGATTCTAGCGCCTTTACACTCGTGCGCTGAAAAGAAAGAAAGGAATTTAACTTTACTTCTAAGAATAACACTGGCAGCTGCAGTGATACCAAGGAGTAGTGCCAGCCAAACCAAGTAATACCCACCTCCTTTTTCGCAACTGGACACCAACTGCTTCCCAATTACTTATTGTAAATGCGGTGTCCAGATGCTTTCGATGTGTGATGTCCCACAAACATGCATTGTTTTTCACGGCATCAACTAATGCGTTTTTGTCGTCATAATTAAAATTTTGCAGACGATTTATAGTCTTGCGCTCCATTTTTTTAGCTTTGCCTTCCATTTCAATTTGACAACTGACACATGGAAAAAATGACTGCACAATATCTCTTGAAAGAATCTCAGCTGTTCGATACAGTCCACACAAGCAATCCATATGGCAACTCTCAAAATTCCTTGTGTGTATTGCTTGGCTTTCTGGGTACCAAACTACAGAACGAGGCAAGGAAAAATTTCTTAAGCAATTTTTTTTATATGGGACTTAACAGCTGAAGGAAAATTCGAACGCCCTCAGTACTAGGCTTAACGACATTTTATTTCGATCTTGAGGATTCTCAATCGGAATCCTGTTGGAATATCCATTGTAAATAACGTGTAAAGAGTAGGTTCAAGTACACTTCCATGAGGAATACCTGCTCTTATAGACCTCACGCTTGATTCAGCTCTTTTAAGGATCACCGAGAAAACTTTCTCCATGAGGAAACTTCGCACTAGTTGGGGACTTCCTAAAGCCACACTGAAATTGGGAGATTCATTCAGTGCCAATATTCGTTTTACCAGGCATCTTTCAAAATATTTTGACACTGCTGATAAAAGCATAATAGGACGGTACGACTTGTGAATCGTCACAGCTTGGACTTTCTTCCAGCACTTAGGAAGTAGCTTAAACGCAAAGCAGCATTAAACATAAGGACCAGAAAGAGTAAAGCTTTGATAGGACGAGCTTTTAAAACTCTGTTGTCCAGGCCATCTTCACCTGGTGCCTTCCTATTATTCAGGTCGTTAATTTGCTCTTTCACCTCCTCAAGCGTTATTGAGCGAGATGGTTACGTAAGTTGACTAGGAGTGTCAATAATTCTATTGGCGCAGTTCCTTCGGCTATTTGATGTAAATTCAAACGACTTAATCCTATCCTCAAGGTTCAAAGCAAATTCTTCCGCACGCTCTTGCGGTGACTTAGCACAAGTCCCATCAGTCTTTCGAATAGGAAGTTTAGGAACTGCTTGCTTTGTACCGCCCTGTAAGAGCCCAAAGTGCATAGTTGGTACTTAAATCAAGCGTTACGCTCTCAAGAAAGCGGTCACTAGCTTCCTGTTTATGCTTGGTCAACAGCTTCTTAGCTCGATTAGCCACTCTTCGATACACCCTATCCACATTGGAGTCAGCTGTGCGAGCATATTGTCTGCGGAGGCGCCTCTTTATTAATATCAAAGTGTCCAGCGCAGGGGGTAGGTGACAAGTATGTCTAAAACCAGGAGGAAAAAAATTAACAGGACGCGCAATAAGTGCTGCAGTGTTTCTTGCTAATAGCTGAGCCAAAGTGGAAACTAAAGCATCATGAAGATGAGCTCATCTCTCGTCTCTTCTATAATTTCCACAGAATCTATGTTTAGCATTGAAGTCACCTCCAATAAGAAATTTGCTACCTAGATTACGAAACAAAGTTTTAAAGTTTCTATGAAACAAAGTTTCAAAGCCTTATGTTGACCAGGGATGGACAGGGGGAATGTACAGGAATGAAATATTCAGCTCTCCCAAACTGGTGACAATTAGGATTGAGGCAATCTGTAACATACCCTGTCTAATAGGCGCTAGCTCAAAGTACGAAAGCCGATTCTTCACCAATATTGCTGCACCTCCTCTAGAACTATTACTAGGATAATCAGCTTCATTTATTTTATATCCAGGAATAAATATTGAGACACCTGGTCTAAGCCAGGTCTCAGAGACTAGCATTACATCAATGCGCTGCTCAGAGAGAAAATGCTTGAGCTCTTCTATTTCACGAGCAATTCCTCTAGCGTTCCAGAGTCCGAGGCAAAGAAGGAAATTCATTATTTAAATTTCTTCGTTAGAGTAATGCACATCTCTCTGAGATATACATTGTTTGATCTTAACTTAAGAAGCATTTCTTGAAGGGTATCAATTTTGGCACTCATAGCCTCAATAGCCGTCTCAAGCCTTGCAAACCCCGATTTATCTCTACAGAGATCTTTCGAAGAGGAGGGTTCTGAACCCTAATAACAGTGTTACCCTGAGCATTAAAGGTTTCAATTATAGATTCCTTAGAGGTAGTACAAAATAGATTACGAGCAATAACTCTATAAGGTTTGAATGGTGAAAAACACTCAGTAGCAAAGGTAATGTCAATGTGAAAGGTTGTCGCCACGCATGATTTTTACACCCTTGTAGAGGGTATATTCAAATTGTCGAGATGTTTGTAACGCATAGAAGGAAGCATCTCCGACCACATAAAGTATATAATATATTCTTGATCAGCATGACGAGCTGTTCGTCCGTCTGTTTCTATGCTATCTCCTCCGTCAGTTTTAAAGCTATCTCAACCAAACTTTGCACGAAGTCTTTTGGTACAAATACGCTGCACATTTGTCGGAACCGGCCAGATCGGATGACTATTCGCATATAGCTGCCATAGGAACCATCGGTCGAAAATGGTGTTTTAGTGATAAAAACTTTTTTGTCTTCAACGCAAACGTCCCCAAACCTCGTATTTCTATGCTTTTACATAATTCCACCAAGTTTAATAGGACGACTATATAGTATAGCTGGCATAAAAATTGGGTGTAGAAAATGTATATAGGAGGAGTTGTCAAAAATGTATATGTATGAATGTACATATTTGTGTCAGAGGAATCAGGCTACTAATTTGTATAAATCATTCAAGCTACAAGGGTATAAAAACTTCGGTCGATCCAAAGTTAGCTTTTCTCTATTTTTTTTTTTTTTGAATTTGTGATTTTTAGGAAGTGGCCTTATAATGCTGGCCTGTAATGCCTGCCTGTACAAAGAAATAATTAATTCGGTTTCTATCAGACCCAAAAAGGAAACGACTTTAGGAGCATGCGGGAAACCAAGGTTCCCTAAGGAGAAAGAGGACAGAAAATTTTTTTATTAGTGTTGCTCGGCAATATACTGCCGTGGAATGGATTGTCTTGTAACGCTACGACTGACTTTCAGACATTCAGTGAGCAATGACTTCAAGTATTCGGTTTTAATGCATGTGAATTGACGAATGTGTTCGGCCCCCATGGGCTTTGGCTGGGGAGCTCTGCGGTAAACAGTACATGCGTTAGGGATGATTGCAAAATATGCAAGTTGCATTCTATTTCTTGTGGTTGTTGTGGCTTCAGAAATATTTTCTTCATTTGTATGGGTGGCCGCAGACGTAAGCTGGCTCTGGGCACCTCTAGCTCGTCTAATTCCTGAGATCTAGGTGTTCATATTCATACGGACAGACGGTCATGGCTTTATTGTCTCGGCTGTTGATGCTGATCAAGAATACAAACTTATACAACATGATATCGGCCTGTTACTTTCATTTGCATGATTTCAGTATTCCCTTTTTGTGTAACGGGTATAAGAAACTACATAATTTTAAATCCAAAACTTATTTTTCTTAAATTCTTTGATATTTTTGGTACACCACAGCGGGCGTTGTGTCGTGTCAAATAAACTGGTATCCCTTTCGCATTTCGAAGTTCTGATGATTTTACCTTGTAAATTATACCATGCCTCGAACTGTGCGGTGGACGTAGCAAGTCGGAACTAGTTCAAAAAGCAGTCGATAGCATCCGATAACCGATATTGCACAGGGTCCCAACCAACTATGGGCCCGTTGCACAGTGGTTGCGCATATATGGAGAGTGCGGTCAAAAATACTTCCTATAGAGTTTGCGGTCTGAAACTTGGTATATAAGTGATCTAAAATATAATGATGATTTTAGATAAAAAAAGGTCATAGCTGGACACGTCCACGCCCACTCTCAAAAACGTACACCGCTTTCTTGACACCAAATCTCAAAAACATGTAATCGAGAACATTAGCATTGATAAGATGGGCCTAGAAAATGAATAAATTAAGTCTAGAAAAAAGGACACACCAAAGCGAAAAATGCCTATTTTAGGTTAATTCGGGCGGCGTTGAAAAAAATTAACATATATGAAAACGTGAATTTTCGGAAGCGAAATCTATGAAGTAGGGGAAAGCTGCCCACTATGACCACCATGCCCCCCATGACTCCCCCTTGAAACCCCCTTCACCACTCATGATCCCCCATGACAACCCCCATGAGTCGCCCCCACTGGCAACCGCCTTGTACGTCTGGCAAAGAAAAAACAAGTAAGAGCGCTGTAGTCGAGTTTCCCGACTACAAAATACCCTGTTCAATTGAGACACACATACAAACACACTCACATACACAAACGCACACACACAACCGCGCGCGCACACGTGGCCTGGCTGCCGGCATGCAGTGGCTGCCCCCTAGAACCAAAATTGTTTCGTGTATAACTTTGGTGTTTTTGCTCGGATTTTATTTTCCTTTTGAAAGTAGATACATTTGAGGCCCAGCATAATATATATTAAGCCACGAGGTTCTAACTTTAAAATTGTGGCTGTGACAGTTTTTTGCGGGTTAAGGGGGTAGGGGGGGATATTTTGGAATTCTGAAACTTGATCTGGGTACGGTATACAGCTGTGTGCATGCCAAAATTTGTGTCTCTATCTCTTATAGTCTCTGAGATCGACGCGTTCATACAGACAGACGAACAGACAGACAGACGGACAGACCGACAGTTAGATGGACATGGACAGACCGACAGACAGACGGACATGGGGCTATATCGACTCGGCTGTTGATGCTGATCAAGAATATATACTTTACATTACATACATTTGCACAACTTTATGACCCCCTTTCCCATTTTTATTGGGAACAGGTTATAATAAAGGAATTACGTTCTGAATTACTCTACGAGCAGCTGCAGGTGGCTGCAGCTGAACTAAACATTTTTTAAACTTAAAGTATTAAGAAACAAGATGTAAAAAAGAATAGTGAGGACAAAGAAGGGGAAATCACTTAACAAAACACAAAAGGATACTTATCTAAAACAACGATTTACACAAAATTAAACACCAATTATCTTTAAGTTTAATTGTAGAAATTAAGTCAATAAATTTATGTACAATATAAATTTTACACAACTTGAATTAATATGGCTTTTATGCCAAAATTTAATTTTTCAAAATTAACATGTTGCAGTAAGCTGCCTGCGCTGTATAAGGCAAATGAACATCTTTTGTCACACTTTTGATGGTATTTTTAAGAAGCAAAAAAAGTATAGCATTGTGAAGCTTAATTAATTAGCTGTTAATTAAAGCAGTCACAGTTTGAAAATGTTAACATTAATTTTTTGATTTTTGGCCTATGGCGGCAACCACTGTGCGTTGGGACCCTGAGTACCCCTTATATATGACGATGCGTAGGCAACCCTATTCAGCCAGCTGACAGCCACACAGAAGTACATTTGTGTGATATTGATATGTTAATCTGTTTGTGCAGCAATAATAATAATAATAATAATAGTTAAGTAAACACAAGACATGACTACAACTGCAGCAAAACCGTTCGTGTGCATTCATTGCGGCCAACGAGTGCGAGAATTGTACAAAAAGTACAGCAATACTCTTAAAACAACACAATGCGTAAGAATACCGGCTCAAAAAATTGCAAACATTATAAAAATACAAAACATAAATCTATGTAGGTTTAGTAAAGCTAACATTTTGTCTGCAAATACATACATACATATGCTCAATTAGCGAGCTGAATCAATAAAGTATTGGCACACTTCCATTATCAAAGCTTGGTCCCAAATATATTTGTTTATATTAAAGAAATTATAAAGATGCAACACTTGATTTCATTTTAAAAAAAATTAATTTTCCCAATAGTTTTATTGCACATTGAAAATAACTAAAAAAGGCACGATTTTCTTATTAAAAAAGTTTTCGCACAGCTAGTCTATTTGTCTCTTACCTAACGGTAATCCTCAAATTTCTTTGCACAATTTTTTTTCTCAATTTATATTCATGGGCGGTCAGTGATGCAATTCCAGTAAGGATTGGTTTCGTCGCAGATTGATCAAAGTTCGAAGAGGTACTGAGATTTCTCTAGAAGTCCGGAAATTGATCATTAATCTGCACGTACAGCAAAAGTCGTATTGTGAAATTGGAACTATAGTTGAGATGTCAAGTGACAAGTGTTCGAAACATTATAAAACATTACATAAATACCCAAAATATAGAGCAAGAGACGAGATGAGGAAGACCGGAAAAAATTTTCATTGCGTTAGGAGCGGGCTATAGTTGCTGCAGTTTCGGAAAGCCCAAAAATTTCGGCTGTGACTGACTTCGACTGAAATGCAGGAATCCTTTAAAGCAACCTTTCATCCACAAACTGTGAGGAATTCGCTATATAGAGCGGGGTATCATGGACGAGTACCTCGGCGTAAACCATTCATTTCAATAGTTATTAATAACAAGTAAGAGCGCTGTAGTCGAGTTTCCCGACTACAAAATACCCTGTTCAATTGAGACACACATGCAAACACACTCACATACACAAACGCTAATAACTTTTGTGTTTTTGCTCGTATCTTATTTTCCTTTGGAGAGTAGTTAGATATACGGCCTAGGATAGTATATATTAAGCCAACAGGTTCTAACTTTAAAATTGTGGCTGTGACAGTTTTTTTCGGTTTAAGGGGGGAGGGGGGGGGGGGGGGGGATTTTCCAAATCTGAAACAAACTTGAACTGGGTACGGTATACACCTATGTGCATGCCAAAATTTGTGTCTCTATCTCTTATGGTCTCTGAGATCGACGCGTTCATACAGACAGACAGACAGACGGACATGGCAATATCGACTCGGCTGTTGATGCTGATCAAGAATATATATACTTTATAGGGTCGGAGAAGCTTCCTTCTGGCTGTTACTTACATTTGCACAACTTCATGATCCCCTTTTCCCATTTTTAATGGGAACAGGGTATAAAAAGAGGCTACAGTTCGCCAAACTTCATGTAAAAATGTCGGTATTTTTTTGAAATAGCGTAAAATTAAGTGACGAGTCAAAGTTTAACCTTTTTGGTTCAGATGAATCACAAATAAAAAATTGTCGAAAGCCTAACAAAGAGCAGCAAACAAATAATGTCATTAAAAAAGCTAAGCACGGCGGATGAAATGATATAAAATGAAGGTGCTTGGCTGCCTCTAGAGTTGAAAATTTGGTTATTGTAGACGTTAAAATGGACAATAAATGTTATATGAAACTTTTAAGGGAAAACTTGGTGCCCAGTTTTGCAAAATTGGTCTTAAGTGGACAGCTGCAGTTGTTTCAACAAGATAACGACCCAAAACGTTCGTCATATCTGGGTCAGGAATGACTAATCAATAATGGCAAGCTATTACGCCTCCGCAATCACCAGACATGAATCCCACTGAACATATTTCGCACCTACAATTCGGCGCCTAAAATTCGAAAACATCTCATAACCTCAAAGGATTCATTAAAGTAAGCTCTCCTGGGAGAATGTGCAAAAAGAACACCAGAAGAGCCTGCCAACTTAGTAGCAAGTATGCGTAGACGCTTAGAAGCTGTTATTAGGGACAGGGAAGGCTTAACCAAGTATTAAGAGCCCCAAACTCGACATACACCATTGAATATTATATATGTGTAGAGGGTATATTAAAATTGTCGAGATGTTTGTAACGCATAGAAGGAAGCACCTCCGACCACATAAAGTATATATATTCTTGATCAGCATGACGAGCTGAGTTGATATAGCCATGTCCGTCGGTCCGTCTGTACGTCTGTTTCTATGCTATCTCCTCCGTCAGTTTTAAAGCTATCTTAACCAAACTTTGCACGAAGTCTTTTGGTACAAAGACGCTGCACATTTGTCGGAACCGGCCAGATCGGATGACTATAGCATATAGCTGCCACAGGAACCATCGGTCGAAAATGTTTTTTTTAGTGAGAAAAACGTTTTTGTATTCAACGCAAACGTCCTCAAGCCTCTTATTTATAAGTTTTCTATGCTTTCACATAATTCTACCAAGTTTGATAGGACAACTATATCGTATAGCTGCCATAGAAATTGGGTGTAGAAAATGTATATAGGAGGCCTTGTCAAAAATGTGTACATTTGGCCGAATGTACATATTTGTGTCAGTGGAATCAGTCTACTTATTTATATAAATTATACAAGCTACAAGGGTATAAAGTCTTCGGTCGAGCCGAAGTTAGCTTTTCTCTATTTTTTTAGTTATCAATTTGCAACAAAACTATAAAGAAACCCAGGAAGAGTGCTGCAGTCAAATGTCCCGCCTTAAAAATACCCTGTACCAAGTAATAATGTTTCTATGGCTTTGATTTCCTAAGTTAATATGGAGTTAACTTCTCATAATTTTTAATTTACTGCTTTGAATAGGCCTGCTTTTCATTTTTCAATAATACAGATAGATTATTTGCCTAACTTTAAATATTATACATTAAGTCACGAGGTTCAAACTTAACTATTGTGGCTCTGACAGTTTTTGGCGGTTAAATACGGAATACGGGGAATTTTCCAAATCTGAAACAAACTCGATCTGGGTACGGTATACACTTACCTGCAAAAATTTATGGCTCTATCTCTTATACACACAAAAAAATCTGGGGTTAAATTTAACCGATATTTTGGGTTAGAAATGCGCCAACCCAAAAAGTCGGTAAAATTCACAAAATTTGAAAGTTACTATCACGTAAACCTTTACGCAAAGAGAACTATTGCAATAGTAAATCTAACTGAAAATATCGTTTAGAAATGCGCCAACCCACAAAATTAGGAATATTAACCGATGCGTACAGTAAGTAAATTTTCTTACTGTATGTACAGTAATTTTACCATAAAAATAGCAATTTAACAGCTGTTACTCAACTGAAGAAAAGTAGGGTTGGATACTATTTTCGCTGTCACAAGTTGCCAATCTACTTGAGCTCATCATCATCCCAGACCAGAAGAGGCAACCTTAATACCCCCACACCACCCATAAATTTTGGTTCTGAAACAATTGTTTGAATTAAAAATATTTTTATTTTATTTGAAAATTTGTTACTTACTTGGGGGGGGGGGGATTCAAACACTGGGCCCTTGGACGTCTTTACCAGTTACGGTACGGCGCGCGTTAATAGAAACGCGTCTAACATATTACTTGTATTGAATCTGCCTAACCACATGCACGAAAAAAGATTCTTAAATGTCGCAGAGATGAGACCACTAGTAATTCTCAAGTTAAAATTCAGTGAAAGTACAATATAAATATAAGGGTCAAACTGAAATTTTCTCAATCAACAATTTTCGCGGTTAGATTTACTGTCGGTATAGTTAATCCGTGAAGCAACAAAATTCATTTAAAAAGTTATACTATTTGTGCTGTAAGATTTACTTGTGGGTACAGTTAATTGCTGCAAAAACAAAGTATGAGATTAAAAAATCACGTCAGAGTAACTATTTCTATAGTAAAGTTACTGTAGTTAGCAGTAACTTATTAAAACAACAAAATATGTGAAAAAATATTTGTGGTTAAATTCTCAGCGTACAGTTGTTAAATGCAACAACAAAATACGAGCTAAAATAAATACGTGAACTTTACAATTTCTTCTGTAGATTTTACTGTTAGCACCAGTTACCAAGCAACAACAAAACCACATGCATAAAAAACTTCGAAAAAAGTTACTGTCAGCGCAGTTAATTTTACCCACCAGATTTTTTTGTGTGTAGTCTCTGAGATCGAAGCGTTCATACAGACAGACAGACAGTTTGTCGCCGATAAAAGGTGGAGGAGAGGAAATTTTCCAAATCTGGAAACAAACTCGATCTGGGTACTGTATACACCTACATACATTCAAAAGTTTGTAACTATCTCTTAAAGTCTCCAAAATCGACTCGTTCATACAGACAGACAGACCGACATGGTTATATAAACTCAGCTCGTCATGCTGATCAAGAAATTATATACTTAATGTGGTCGGAGATACTTCCTTCTATGCGTTACAAACATTTGGACAATTTTAATATAACCTCTACAAGGGTATAAAAAGACGATTGCAAACATTTTTAACTCATTTTCGTACGCTTTCCCCAAATTTTATAAATACGGTTAAAGAACACGTATTTTGGATGAAATAATTAAGCGTTTTAAACATTTATTTTGTAAGTGTTGCTTAGGTTTTTTTTATTATTAATAATAAACAAAAAACAAGATTTCATTAAATTAGCATTTTTCAGTGCTTTCGAGGCAAATACAAAGTCCTCTTTCTTTCCTCTATTTCGCAAGTGAAAGTTTCTTCAATAGAATTTAAATATGAATGTAAATAGTTGACTTTAAAGTTTAAACTGAATAAAAGCATTGAGCGCGTTCACCAGCACACACCAATCGTCTAACATAAATCATCAATCAACAAAAAAAGTGTTTGGCTGCTGGTGAACGTGTTTGATAGAATTTTAAGGCAACAGAGTCATCGATATATTTTTGTTGGCGAAAGTTTTGAACTTTTGGCAATTAATAGCTAAATACAATTAAGAACAGACTGTTAAATTTATATGACGTCAATAGCAGCAACTGCTCCTAGAATCCCGTTGAATTTTCCTCAAAACTTTGTTAGCCATTTAAAATTTGTTGTAATCCCGGCGAGAATGTACACAACAAACTCGAATATCTGATGGCAAGATCTTTTTCCTATTTCAAAACGGTCATTTAGTAATATGAAGAACTCCTGTGTTTTGACAGCAGCCAAATTACATAACGCAGGGTTTTATTAAGAGTTACTTTCGCTATTAGTTCATCAAGGGCAACGCAAAGAAGGGTCTGCAAATGCTAATTTTAATAAAGTATTTAATGGGCAGTGAGCTGAGAGTCCTTAACGATGCACGCCACATCATGAAATAATCCTTGAATTTGTCCTTTCTATATTTTCATACTTTCACAACAATTGAGTACGCGGGGGCTGCTTCTTTTTGAAGAGGCGGCTTTTCAAGATTTCCTCCTCCGCAACAACCAGTAAAGACTTCAGTGCCTTTCACGAATTTCCGTGAGCTACTTGCGAATCCATGTCCTCTGTCAATTCATTAATCAATAACAAAGAGGTTTCCACATTCATTTTGCATTTGCCGTGACAAAATTACTTGTTTGTTTACAACAGACAGCTGTGTGCTACCGATAACAAATCACAATCAAGCAATTCTAACAAACTATTTCTTTGATGTATTCACATCTAACACAATCACGAAAATTAGCAATCATGATTGCACATCATGCCTGTTCACCAGCACAATCTAACAAAAATAGTCGATTTTTTGTCATCGATTTATGCTGGTTAACGCGCTCATTGTTACTTACGACGCATGGCAGTGGCGATAGTGAAGGCTCGAATTAACTTCTTGTCCGCAGTAAATTTTCTTGAACTTAATGTTGACAATCGTTTAAGATCTGATTTCTTAATAATTTTGCTGCCGACATTGAGTTAATTTAAAAACCCAGCTATTTTTTTTTAATAAAATTTTTTACTTGTTTGTTCTTTAGCAATGACAACTAGAATGAGGTTCACAATTTTTATACCCGTTACTCATAGAGTAAAAGGGGTATACTAAACTCGTGCAAATGTATGTAACTGGCAGAAGGAAAGATTTCCGACCATATAAAGTATATATATTCTTGATCAGCATCAACAGTTGAGTCGAGATGGCGAGAGATGGAGATTTGACATGTATGGGACCTAAACTTTTTATACTTGCAGGCGGATCAATTTTATTGAAAAAAGTTTTGTATATAGGTGGTTCGTACCTTCTAGAATATTTAGTGATCAAGACTATCTACTTCTACTCTATATATAAAACAGTTTGTCCTGATTCACTGACTGACTGATTCACTGATTGGCAATCAACGCACAGTGCAATCGGTAAGAGATAGAAGGCTGAAATTTGGACAGGAGTTTCCATTAGTGGTGCAAGTGCGTACTAAAACGGGGATTTGGAAAATTCCATCCGGAAAAGTTTGTATGGAAACATTTTTTATTTCATCCGATTGACTTGAAATTTGGTTTGTAAGCATAGTTCGCGAAATAGTTCGACACGTGTTTTCCCGATTTTCGAAAATCCGCCCACGAGGAAAATGGCCGGAAAATTCTGTAGGCAAAAAATTATTGTTCATCCGATTGGCTTGAAACTCGGTTTGTAAGGATAGAATACGAAATAAAGTGAAATGGGGCGGTAACGATAACGATAGCTATAGCGATAGACCATACTGATGACGGGTTATATGCTAGTTTAATGATAAAGATCGGATAAACGATACTCCAGTTATGACCACAAGAATATTCGCTGCAGCAACCGCGCTGCTTGAGCATCTGGTTGTTTTTATTTATTTTTGCTTCAATACAAATTTTACATTTATGCCAAACAATTTAAACAATTCCATTGACTGGTGAAGCAGCATGCTCGCGGGCGTAAAAGAGAAAAAAACAATAAGGATGCTAAAGCTGGTATTATGGAGTTGGATATTTCACTGGTTCAGGGTCGGTATGGAACCTGTTTTTAACCGGTTCAAAAGGGGTTCAAAACAAAATCTCAGAAGCTATTTAAGATATGAAATTGAGTTTTAGAGTATAGGTTGGAAAATTGGTGTTGGATATTTTAATGGTATCGTACCAGTTTAAAAGTAGTTCAGAGCCCTATCTCAGAAGATATTTAAGCTATGAACCGGAAACTTGATGGTACTTAGAAGTAGGATGAAACAGCTAGTTGAACAAATCCAAGAGTGGTTCAACTCCAAATCTCAGAAACTAATTAGGCTGTGATATGGAAAATTGGTCTGTAGGTTTACACTGTAAGTGTCAGACATTTTAAATTTCTCAGAAATTATTTAAGTTATGAATTGTAAATTTGATGTGCAGGTTCAAATGTTAATATCAACTTACAGCCAGTTCAAACTTAAATATAAACGCTCTCATAAGAAACATATCCATTCAATGCAAAGGACCCGGGCAAAGCCGTGTATACAGCTAGTTTAATATATTTATTGGGTGCATCTAATAACGTTCGCTTTCAGTGAGACATAACACCCGCATTTGAGGAAACTTCAGCGACTCACGTTCATTTGGTGAGAAAATACACGTCTTCAAGTGTTATAAAGTCAACAAAAAAATCGACAAAACGCCCGCGGGGATTACATGCACCCATATTTATTCCATCATTCTCCCTTTGAATGGTCTTGCCAAGCTACAGCACTTTTAGATCTCTGAGGACCGGACAGCGTCCGTAAAAATGGGTCACTTCTGTTAAAAAAATATTTAGTGTCTTCACGACCCCCAGTTGAGCTACGGAATTGTTGAATTGAGGAATTTCTAACATTTTAACAAAAACAAAATTCACTTGCCTAAAATTCCACAACTAAGCAGACCTGCCCCCTTACTAAATGAGAACTATTTCCCTGGTTGAAATAAGAATATCTAGTGGTAATAAATACTATAAAAAGTTCTGCCTATTATGTGCCTGATTTCAAAAAGCACATTTTGCTTCTGAGTCTTGCCGGCAATAGAGCATTATGAACAATTTTTTTTTTTTTAACAATAATGCATTTGCAGTTGTAGTGTCACATATTTCCAATTTATTATCGCCACTTTGCAATCTGATGTCATAAATGCGTTTACCAGTAAAATAAGCTTCGTGGTTTTCTGTAAATTTTATATGCGTGACACCTACGTATCCTATGCATCGCGGCACAGGTACTCGGACAGTATTAGAGAATAGCATTAGCCAAAGTTTCACCTTTGCCGACTCTGCCACTGAATTTACTACGGGATGTTGAAGTCATCTCATGGACGGGCGTTCAGAATAGCCCAATTGTAACTATAAGTGTTTGTAATTTTACTTCTTGCACATAAAAATATATGTAAAGCACACACCATTGGTCAGGTGGTGTTTAATTCTTTGCTTGACCATTTTATAAGCAATAAACTAAAATAAAAATAAAAATAAGAAAAACTAGCACTTCAATAAACATGTTGACAAAAAGGGTTGTTCACAATTGAATTTGTTGAAAATTCCTCAACTCAACAATTCCGTAGCTCAGCTGGGTGTCATGAACACGCTAGTTATTTACTCGATTTGTTGACATCTCAACACCCATGTAACACTTAATTGATTTACAATAGGTAAAAGATATTAAATACTTCTATAAAATACTTCTTGCTTTTGGTTTTTTCTTTGAAACAGAACAACTGCCATCAAGTTACTGATAAATATATTGAGTTCGATGAATTTATTATCCTGATAGATGCACTTCTTTTAGTATCGTCTGCGTTTCGTCATATCATCTACAATGGCAACTTTAAGGTGAGCTTTTACTAATCGAATACTTCCACACTTTTCAGCTGAAAGTGAACAATCACACTTTTGTCGTTTTAGTTATATTGGAAAGTTTCGCTTGTGGTACTGCTGTTGGAGTCATTCGCATTATGCAGGTACAAGGATGTCGCGGGCGCAAATCCGTCGTTGCATTTGCACGAAAAAGGGTTCTACGTGTGTACATTACAAAATATTGGAGGTAACTTTAATCGTATAGAATATATTTCTCTAACATAATGTATAACTGAACTAAACTATTGCAGACTACCTACTCATGACGTTTTTTCTACTGATAATTACGACGGCATTTGGACTTGATCTGATGATCAAAGAGGGTCTTGGAAACATTATCCTAATTATTTTAAAAGTAGTGGCAATTTCCAATTTGTCCAAGTTTTTTCTGCTGCCCATTTTAGTCTGGCGTAATAATACCACCGATTTCGGACGTAACTTGCACTACATGCTAGTAACAACCCACCATTTATGTTCTCTGGTGCTGGCCTATGGAGCAGTTGGAGCTGTTCATAACAACGTCCGCTGGGTGACCGACATTTTAGTAGTATTTGCCTTCGGCGTAAAAGAGTACATTCGATATTTTGCAGCGTTTCAAATAGAGTCGCACTTTACGTAAATGCGTCTAATTTTTTTATTTATTAGGTTATTGGTCTGAAGTGGAGTAAACGTAGTAAATGCAAAATGGGGAAGGTAGCCTATTAACAGCCAAATATTGTTGACTTGTTTTTTATGTGCGGAATATTTATGACACGAAATTGCCCTTTACTTTAATACACTGTTACCACTAGAGCAGCCTCAAAACTACAAAATGGAAAAAAAAGTAGGTATCAGCATTCCCATAGCTTATAAATATTTGTTTTTTATTTAATAATTATGAAAACCAAAAAATTGTATTTTAGTTTTAAATGGAATCGCAGGGGCCTTAAAGCTTAGTAAAAAATTACTCATAAAACAAATTAAAATAAAATAAAATTTTGTACAAAATCTTTTAAAAATCAAAAAGCCAACTACGTGGTTAGTGTCTCTCTCTCTCTCTCTCTCATTTAGCCTTATTTTCGATAACACGCGTTCCGTAGGGCTCGACTTTTGAGGATCAAAAATACACTGCTCGCCACTTGAATAGGACACCTCTAAAGTCGATTTTCTATAGTTAATTGCTGCTAAACCAAGCCATCTAAGAAAATAATTTTTGTTTTCTTATAAAGTTTATTTAAATGTAGTAATTATACGAAAATTACAAAATTATTCAAAAGTTGTAAGTATACAAAAAACATTGTTAACCAATAAGTAACAAATTTTGGAGTCTTCATTTTGCACCACTTGAATAGAACACTTTATCTAAAAACCATTTAAGAATATTTCAATCCTTTTCAAATAACAATATTACTTAAATAAGAAATTACTAACATGTTTTTAAACCAAAAAAAGTTTTTAATAGTGTGTTGAGCTTCCTTTTTTCTCCAAAACCTCACACATTCGGTGTGGAAGGGATGCAAACAATTTTCCCAAATAATTCAACGATATCGAGCCCCATGCTAATTTGATAGCTGCAATTAGTTCGGGAACGCTCGAATATTGCTGACCTGATCCATATACTTCACGTGTTAGCCATCCCCACACATTCTCAATGATATTCAAGTCCGGTGAATAGGGTGGCCAGTTTAATAACTCCACGTTTTGGCTCGCTATATACGATTTAACAATCCGGGCCGTATGTATTGGGGCATTATCATGTTGATAAATCCATTTTAGATTTGCAAAAAGAGTTTGGAAGTGTGGAAAGGCCTCTTTCAATATACCATTATAACACAACGCATTCATGGTGGTTGGAATAAATTTAAGCTCACAGGTGCCATAATAGGAAATGGCCCCCCATACCAGCACTGTTGTGCAACTTATCAAGATGGTGTGGTTCTTTTCGAAGATCATGAAAATAGTAGCTGTAGCCATCGGGGCCCTCCAAATTAAACTTTTTTTCGTCCGAAAAGACAACACGTTGCCACTCCGAAGTCCAGGTGACATGTGCGCGCGCGAAATCAAGGCGTTGTAACTTCCGAGCCGGGTTAAGAGGTGGCTTCTTCTTGATTTTTAGTCTCTTCAGGTGTGTAGCATTATTAATAACACGACGCATGGTTGTCAAACTTGCTATAACGTTGCATTTTTCCCTTATCTTGGCCAAAGAGTCGTGCGAATTGGAAGCTTCTCTTAATATAAGTCGCTTGTCCGCGATGGTAAGCACACTGTAGGTGCGGCCCTTCATGTTTTTACCATAATTAGCCTCATTTAATAAATTTGTTATGGCGTGACGGCTCCTGTCGACCTTTTTTGCTATTTTGGCAATAGAAAGGCCGGAATCCTTGTAAGCTTGGATTTTTCCTTTCTTCGACTCAGATAATGAAGTGCCACGGCCCATTTTATTTTTTTTTAAATTTTATATACACTTCAATTAAAGCAAAAAGTTTAAGTAAACCAAAATTTGTGTGCACGTGTCAACGATACCGACCAAATAAAATGCATGTTCTATTCAAGTGGCGCAAAAATTCCAATGAATTTTTGCGAATGCTCACATAAAGTGCAAACAACTTTATAACGGTTCTATTCCAAAACTTGGAATATACCAGAAAGAGCGAAGAATGCTTGCACAAAGATAATATGCAAAAAATACCGTTATTCTACCATTTCGTTTTCGAGTTACGAGCAGTTTTAAAGACAGCATACAGGGTGTCCTATTCAAGTGGCGAGCAGTGTATATACATATCAGGGTCGGAAAATCTTTATGCTGGCTGTTACATACATCTGCACAATCTCATTAGACTCTGCACCTTTAGTAAAGAATATAATTTTTTTTTTGCTTATCGAGTGATTCAAGTCTATAAAGTTAACCTTTTTAATATAAAGGATTAGCTAAGTTGCTAAATCATAAGGGCATTTCCACCGAAAGATCCTCTATAACCAAACAAAAGTTGTTAATTATAAAAAGTTTTTATATAATTTTGTACCAAAAAATATTCCGAATTTATAAATTTAAGGAATTATCAGCTTACGATTAGGAAAATCGACTAAAATTGAGATTAATGTTATTATTTAGTTCTTTACCGAACAAAATAAGCACAATACAGCGTCGTAAAGTACCGACCGATAAAAATAAGTACCGATTTTTTTTGTGTTCAGCACTCATGCGAACGAAACATTCTTATATATGGTTCGATTGTTGTTCTAAACAAATGTGATATGCAATCATTATGGCTAATTTTTGTGACAGGGATGGAAAATCGTAAAAATTGAATTTTAGAAAGAGAAAAACAAAATGAGCGAGTAAAGAAGTTTGATTTTATTTAACGCATTGGCGGATTGGCGTGGTTTCGGATACAAGTCACGTAAACGAATGCAAGACTCTGGAGACTGTACTTCGTGGCAATGGTAGAGAAAGAAAATTTGGAGAAGCGCCTTTTCAAACACCAGCTGTCACGCACACTCACCTAGTGGGATTTTGAGGTGACGATCAAACCACCTTTTAAACGCATATCGACGTTTTTATTTCAGATGATCCGGTAATGAGTTATGATGTTCACCGCACATTTTCCGAGGCTCGGGAAAAGAAACTACTTGTATGGTTTGGTGGCTGGCAAAACAGGAGTCGGTCTTGTCTGTAAGTGACCAAAAGGTTCCGAACACCAAATATTTGAGTTTATTGTAATCATTCTTGCCAGTCTACATCAAATGACCAACCAACTCACTATAAATTACCACTGCTGCCATATTTGAGAAGCCTGGATTAGGGTTACAGGATATTTTAAAAATATATATATCGATATTTTTCTGATAATGAAAAAGTATTATTTCGATAATACTATTTTGCAGGGACCGTGAGCCTCATGAGTTTTATGATATAAATTACAACTTAAGCATTATTTTTCAATTTTTATTATTTACTTCATAAATAATTGTTAATTTATAATTTTTATTTTATAATTAAAAAAATAAATCGTTTTTTTGATTTTTTTTCGAAAATTGAATAATTATGGTTATTTTTCAATTTTTTTTGATTATTCAAAAAGTGAGCCCTACTTTTAAATTTTTTTATAAAATTTAAAAGTGAGCATTAATTTTTGTGTTTTTTTATTTACTACAATATGATATGAGTCTATGTGTTATGGAGAAGGAGATATTTAAAATTGAGTTTTATCTTTGTAATAATAAGACTCAAGCAATAAGTTTTATTTTTAGAGTAATAAATAAAACTAAAAAAATAAAACTGATATAACGAGTAGTAAATACAAATCAAAAATTAATGCTCACTTATTAAATTTTATAAAAAAATTGAAAAGTAAGGCTCACTTATTGAATAATAAATAAAAATTGAAAAGTAAGCAAAATAATTCAATTTTCGATAAAAAAAATCAAAAAAAAACTAATTACTTTTTGAGTAATTAATAAAATTCAAAATATAATTCTCAAAATCTGGCTTTTTCGCAAAAAAATACTTGGATAAAAATCTTGCAGGACTTCTATAATCCTTTGGCTAATGATCAATTTGGTATATTCCAAACGTTTGTTCGATTATTCCTTACCTATGATTTTTTAGATCAAAAATAGAAAAATAAGACTTATTTTCGGTCCCTGCTATTTTGTGATAAAAAGAATCGATAGTATCGATATTTTCCCAAAAGAGACACATCTTTCCAATAAGCAGATCTATTGAGGTAATTAAGATGTCATTTGACTATTTTAAATAACTATATTCTGACTTAGTTAAAAATCTAGAGATCGAAGCATTTGAAGTTTAATATCCCTGTTCCACGGCTACATACATATATGTACATACATTAGATTGGACCTCCTGAATTTGAAATTTTTAAGGTCATGGTCTTACCCCACTAGCTGATGCTTTTTGTTGAACGTTACGCATACTAGCAAAAAAAACAAGTAACAAAGGTCGAGTTTTTACGGTCACGAATAGGCTCTAAAGTTTTTGTTAATAACTCATACGCAGTGTTGCCTATTATCACATAATTGTTTTATTTATAAATAGTCGGCGTTGATTTAACTTAAATATAATTTCGAATTCCAAAGCCAAAAATAGAGAAGGCTAACTTCGGCTCGACCGAAGTTTATATACCATTGGAGCTTGTATAATTTATATAAATAAGTAGCCTGATATGTCACAAATATGTACATTCGGCCAAATATACACATTTTTGACAAGGCCTCCTATATACATTTTCTACACCCAATTTCTATGGCAGCTATACGATATAGTTGTCCTATCAAACTTGGTGGAATTATGTAAAAGCATAGAAAACTGATAAAAACGAGGTTTGGAGACGTTTGCGTTGAAGACAAAAAAGTTTTTCTCACTAAAACTACTTTTCGGACCGATGGTTCCTATGGCAGCTATATGCTTTAGTCATCCAATCCGGCCAGTTCCGACAAATATGCAGCGTAATTGCACCAAAAGACTTCGTTCAAAGTTTGGTTAAGATAGCTTCAAAACTGACGGAAGAGATAGCATAGAAACAAACGGACAGAGGGACAAGGCTATATCAACTCAGCTCGTCATGCTGATCAAGAATATATAAACTTTATGTGGTCGGAGATGCTGCCTTCTATGCGTTACAAACATCTCGACAATTTTAATATACCATCTACTAGGGTATAAAAAGAGAGCACTATGCTAATTTACTGGATTTTTTTATGAATGCTATATCAACTTGCCAATCCTTTATTTTTCTCTTATTCTTGATCAGCATCAACAGCCGAACCTCAAGGAACGCGTGTTATCGAAATTGGGCTCAATAAGCCGACCAAAAGAACAGCAGTCTTCTGTCAAAATTTCAAAAGATGATAGCAATTGAAATGAACTAATAACTTTGTTGCAAAAGTTTGTATTTGGTGAACGTGTCGTCAGATTAAGTTTTTTCAAAGCTTTAAGGTCGCGACGATTTATAATTAAAATAAATTTTTTTGATTTTCAAAATTATTAATTATACAACAAATAAAAGCATTGGGAATGCCGATACCTACTTTTTTCCATTTTGCCGTTTTGAGGTCCGATCGTATGTACATTGTACATTAGACCGTACCTGCCTTGTATGAAAAGTAATGTTTTTTATAGTTCTTTGTGCAACATGGCTCGAAAAATGCAGTATATTTTATATAGAATTTATCAAAAATCTAAAATCAGATATTTAAAGGTTTGATGGTATCGTCACGGCTCTAAACGTTCCAATTTCCCCTAAATTTATCTTTGAACTATCAATGTAGGCCTTTTCAATGTAGACCTTTTCAAAACTGTCAATAAAATAATGTAGATATTTCATACATATTGCAATAAGAGAATGCTTCGCAGGTGCCTCAACCGCATTATACTAGTCTATATCCGCCTCAAGGGCATCAGCTGGAAAAGTATTAGTGGTGTCCCAGAACCGTTCGCTTAAAACCATCAAGCCGCAGAAGTTATTTGTGGTAATTATTCCTTGCCTGCGATGTCCCATAATACTACTACCATTCACTTGTAGATTATGGGCATTGATTACACTGTGATACATTTTTGAAGTCAAAAAAGTTGATCGCGTCGAGACCAAAAAATTCTGAAAGGGTGTGATGGTAGTATAAAAACCCTGTCTGTGTTTGGTCTGATTAGTTGCCGTTTTCTTTTTATTGCATTTTGAACTTTTATCAAAAGTTTCTCAAAACAAACCAAGTTTTTACCACTTTTTTACAGTTTTTCAACTTCATCTTGAAATCCGTTAAAAATTAAGACAAGTACATTAAGAAAAAAATCCCCGATTTCCGGGATCAATTCATGCCGAAATGGTAATAAAAATGGGTTTATCCTGGAATGGCATAAATCATTCCCGACAGGAACAATTTAAGTACGGATATTTTTTTAAATTTTGATCCCGGTTTTAGCCTGCCCGAACTTAAACTCATCCTCCTTTTCGAACATAACTTAATCCCCTAAGGTATAATATTCTAGTTCTGTGGAGATAGATTTGTGCCCGATATCCGTACTCAACTTTGTTCCATACGAGATAGTATTCTAGTTCGGTAGAGATAGACTTGTGCCCCAAATCCGAACTCAACTTTGTTCCATACGAGATAATATTCTAGTTCGGTAGAGATTGATTATAATATAATACAAAGTTGTAGCTTAGACCTAAATAAACAAACCGTTAGAACGAACCAACTTCTTTCAATTACTCATTCACAAAGTTATAGGCCAACACGCATGTACAATAGAGTTGGAAATTTTAGTTCATTTTAATGACCTAGTTCATTAGTTCATTTTTACATGAACTATAGTTCATTTTTGTTCATCAGGGCTTCGGTGAATGCTATGTGCATAAATGCTGGCAGAAATTTTTTAATGTTATAGCCAAAATCGATAGCTTTGTCTTCATAGATGTCGCAGGCATGGATCACATCATGTCGCGTTGGGGGAATCCTATACGAATCAGTGCCGTGGAGGAGGCAACACTTAGCACTTGTCGCTGGGTTGGCTCCACAAACTTAAACTTGGGCTTTGAGACATGAATGTCTAGTAGACATGTTGAAGATGTTTTAAAATGAAATAGAATCGAGCTTTATTACGATAACTTAATCGTGTAAACATAAACAAAGCTTAAGTAAAGCGCCCTGGAAAGTGAGACTGCCTATTGCAAGAAGCTTGTCAGTATTTCACAAGGCTTGCAAGGGAATCTGCAACGTCACCTGAAATTAAGACATCCAACCATAAACTTGGTGCGCGAAAGACCCTGTGCAGCTATATCAGAGACTTCGTCGTCGTGCCCCATAACATTTTCTTCGTCCGAATTAGCTTCAGCGCTCCATCATCCGCTACAACTTTATCCAGTACCGGTGCGTTGGTGTCAGTTAAGGCCAGCAAATAATATCTACTTTTAGAAGTCAACCCCGAACAAACTTTAAAATAAACCAAATCCATCGACAAGTGTTGAAAATGATTGTTAAGAGCAATCATTTTCATACCCGTTACTCGTAGAGTAAAAGAGTATACTAAAGTCGTGCAAATGTATGTAACAGCCAGAAGGAATCATTTCCGACCATATAAAGTATATATATTCTTGGTCAGCATCAACAGCCGATTCGATATAGCCATGACCGTCTGTCCGTCCGTCCGTCTGTCTGTATGAACACCTAGATCTCAGAGACTAGAATAGCTAGAGCAACCAAATTTGAAATGTAGACTCCTATTGTCTGCACGCAGATCAAGTTTATTTTCAATTTTTGCCACGCCCCCTCACGCCCCCGCAATTTGGAAAAAACGTCATATCTCCTACAGTTTTGATGATAGATGGTTCGTATTTTCTAGAGATATCTAGTACTCAAAATTATTTATCGATTTGCTGAAGGAATGATAAAGATCGGATGAACGATACTTAAGTTATGAGCAAAAAACGGTCAGTTAACACCCACCACCCACCCCACCCATAACCTAAGCATTGCGTTCAGCAGCAATCTTAGTGTGAGAGAGAGAGAGAGAGAGAGAGACTTAGAGAGCGCACTGCGTTGTGTGTTAACTGGCCGTTTGACTCGTGACCAAATTCGAGCTGCGACATTAAGGGTGCAGAGTATGTAATAGTCGGGCTTGACCGACTTTCTTTTTCTGTTTTTATTACGAAAGGTGATACGTTTTCAAAAGTTTTGTTGTCTGATCTGTTTATCGTGATGAATTTGGAGTCATTTATGTTGGATTTAGTAATTGACAAATGTCTATTAATATCTGGCGGATAATAAATAGCCGAGTTAAGAAATGTTGCATACTTTTCGGCTGACCCACCTCAGGCATACAGGAAGGCTATTAAACATTTGTTTCCATGAGTAACGGGTATATCGAAGTCGGTTAGAGCCGACTTCAACTTACGCTCTCGTTATTTTTTAATTTGATCTACACCTCCTATTTTGGCCAGTAGTTTACAAGTTTCGCAATATATTTTGGGCTGTTCAATCTACAACACTTATTTATCAACGTCTGCGCTTTCATTAATAATCAAATGAAAATTTGGCAAATTTAGCGTTTTTTGGACTATTATAAGCTTATATGAATAATATTCAACTTTCGCGATTTTTTGATCGTTCGGTCTTCAACTTCTATTTAACTGTCTGTATTTGCCATCCATCTATTCCTTTTAATAATCTAAATTAAATATTACAATTTTGCATATATTTTTATTTTGTACATATTTTTTTTGTTAATATTTTAGTGGTTCGAATATTGAACTATAGTTTAGAAAATGAACTATAGTTCAATCGAATTCAAATATTAAACTATAGTTCAATTGAACTATAGTTCAAAAAATGAACTATAGTTCAAAAACTGAGACATACAGCTCAAAAAATGAACTATAGTTCAAACACCAAGACCTATTTCATTAGTTAATTTTAAAGACTAGTTCAAATGAGCTAGTTCAAAAAAATCGGCACAACTCTAATGTACAACTGTCATAAAAACTCGAAAAAAACCAATATTATCGGAAAAAAAGTAAGAAAATTAAATTTTTTAATAATTATTTTTAAGTTATGTTTTTTTTTTTACAATCTTATTCAATTAATAAAAAACATTCGAAATTTTTGACTGTGAAATTCAGAAATTACTACCAAAAATTGCCGTTTTTTGAATTTTGATTAGAATTCTACATGCTTAAGGGCTCGCAACTATATGAAAGACCAATCGAAAGAAGTTGGTATGTTCCAACCGTTTGTTTATTTAAATCTTAGCTACGTTTTTGTCCTGCATTGCTTAGTTAAATTCGTTATAGTTTTCAAGACGAAGTGGAAAAACAGTACAAAATTAGGGAAAACATGATGATTTTACAAAATTTTTGTAATTTTGAGTATATAGATGTGACTTTTTTGACTTGCTATTTAGAAATGTTTTGTAAGCCAAGCCAACAGCAACAACTTCCTCTAAGACGACAAAGCGAGATGCCAAATAGATTACGAGATATGGAGTTGCAAGTCCCAATCAGAAGCTGAAAACTTTAAATATCCATAAAATGAAAACGGCAGCTAACTAAAAGAAACCAGGCAAATGGTTTTTCACTACCACCATACCCTTTCAGAATTTTTAAGCCTCGACTCGATCAACTATTTAGTGTTGCACAGTGTTGCTAGAGTGCTAACCATTGCACCATATAACATTTAATTTAACATGAAATATTTAATTTATTTGTTCGACACTTTTGTAAAATGTCTCTGATAAAATAAATTAAGGGGAAATTGGAACTTTTAAGCCTTTTAACCTTAAAATATCTGATTTTGGATTTTTGATAAATTGCCATGTTGCGCAAAGAACTTCACATGCTAAAAATCGTGTGGAGAAAAGTACGCTCTATTGTACATATATGTGGCAGTGGAACAGGGCTATAACAAAAGGTGTGTATTTTATTTCATTTATAACAAAAGAAGTTGTGGCAAATTATTAATGAATTTATATAAATGGGGTCAAGGTGAATTTACTATGAAGGTGACGTACTCCGTTGTGGTGAGGGGCCTCAATTTTTTTCAACTCGCTCTCGGCTCTCTGAGACAGATGACAGCTGCTCTGAGAGGCAAATGCTAGAAATAGAAAGCAAACACTTGCACTTTTTGTTTGTTATTAGCACAAATTTTGCTTGAACTAGTTAACACAACGCCTGTGCTCCTTGACCACAGATCCCTCCTGCTTTCGTCTTTAGGTACAGCTACAGCGGCAGTCGGGAGCAACGCGTGCTGTTAAAGAGCAATACCGGAAGAAAAGGAGAGAGGAGAAGCGCCTTTTCAGAAGGAAAAAGAATGAGCGAGAGAGGCGCATGCGTGAGGAAGTCGAGATGCTATTCGGCATGGGTGAGACTCGAAAATTCTATCGAAAGATTAGACGACTTACCGAAGGTTTCAAACCCGGAGTCACACAATGCAAGGACGAAAATGGAAATCTGGTCACAGATCCGCAAGTGGCGCTAGACAAATGGAGAAGCTATTTCGCCAACCTGCTGGGAGGCGACAACGAACACAATACCGCCTCTGGAGAAAAAGCGACGTCACCAATCGACAACATAGAGATAGACCCACCGGACCATCACGAAGTCTGTGTAGCCATAAAAAGGCTTAAGAACAACAAATCAGCAGGTGCAGGTTACCTGCCAGCTGAACTGTTTAAGGCTGGAGGCGAGGACGACGACAGCATGCCCGAAGATTGGAGTCTAAGTGTAATTTGCCCACTTTTTAAAAAAGGAGACCCTGCAGTTTGCGCCAACTACCGTGGGATCAGTCTCCTCCCCATCGCATTTAAGATTCTGTCGTGCATTATTTGTGAACGTCTAAAGCCGCTTATTAGCACACTGATCGGACCTTATCAGTGTGGCTTCAGACCTGGTAAATCCACCACAGACCAGATTTTCACATTACGACAAACCCTGGAGAAGACCTATGAGAGAAATATCAAAACCAAACATCTTTTTGTTGATTATAAATCAGACATTGACACACCGATAAGGTCGAGGTTCTTTGAAGCCCTGTCTACCTTTGGTATACCAGCAAAGTACGTTTTACTTTGCATGATGACGTTGAGAAGCACTCGAAGCTCCGTCAAAATAGGAAAGAACCTCTCCGAACCATTTGATACCAAGAGAGGTTTTAGGCAGGGTGACACCCTATCGTGTGACTTGTATATACTGCTCCAGTGCCCAAATGCCAACAGATCGGGCTCATTTCTGTATAAAGATCTAATGCTACTCGCATACGCCGATGATATTGACAATTTCGGCAAAAACGAACGGGCGGTAAGCAGGGCGTTTTCAGAGATTGAGAAGCAGTCTAAACTGATGGGCTTAGCGGTAAACGAGGACAAGACAAAGTACCTAGTATCCACGGACAAGAAGTCTACGCGTCTTGGACAATTTGTTACTATGGGGGAGTACAACTTTGAGGTTGTAGAGGATTTTGTCTACCTCGGGACGATGATTACCGGCGACAACAACATCAGCCTGGAGATCCGAAGAAGAATTACTCTTGGAAACCGATGCTACTACGGGCTCAGTAGGGAGTTCAAGAGCAGAGCCTTTTCTCGAAGAACAAAAATAGCGCTATACAAGTCGCTCATCATCCCAGTCCTGCAATACGGCGCAGAAGCATGGACAATGACAGCAGCGGATGAGGAGGCGATTGGCGTTTTCGAGCGAAAAATCCTTCGGAGGATATATGGACCTTTAAAAGTTGGCGATGGATACCGCATTCGAATGAATCACGAATTGTATGAGCTCTATAAGGACATCAGTCTAGTCAAGCGCATAAAGCAACAGCGGCTGCGCTGGTTAGGACATGTAATCCGGATGGATGAAGAAGCTCTAGTAAAAAAGACGTACAAAGCGAAGGCGGCTGACTTTGGAGGACAAGGCAGGAGGGGTCGCCCACCACTAAGATGGGATGATCAAGTGCGGAAAGACATTTCCAACCTTGGTGTGAACAACTGGTGCCAGCTCGCACAATGCAGAAGCGAGTGGAGGGCATTCATTGCAGAGGCCAAGACCGTCAAGCTGTTGTGATGCAACATCGGTCCAATAAAGAAGAAGAAACGTTTTAACGTCATAAATTCTCTTCAAACTTTTTTGCATATGCAAATATGAACAACAACAACAACTGCCTTACGCAGCGAGCAGCAGGTGCACGCTGCTCGCGGACTACCGCTCGCTGCACAGAGCGGGAGTCAAAAAGAGTCAGTGTAGGCTGCTCGCGAGCGAGCAATTCCGAACCCTGGTTTATATAGAGGCGTTTGCCAGTTAGCACGCTATGTGATAAAGGCATATGGGATGTGGGCTTAACCTCGGAAAATTGAAGCTGTCTTTAGGAATTCATTTTAATATTGCGGACTCGACATCTGCCATTGATTCAGACTAATGAAAAGTATACCTTTATATAAGTACCTTTTATAAAATGCACGCTGGAACCCGAACCTGGAGCGGAGCCCCGGCTCTCAATTCAAAGGGAACAGGCTGTGGAACCGATCCCCTGGCGCCTGTGTTCGGACCCCGTTGCCTTCTTACCTTACTCCATATGACAATGGGTTCAGTCACTGAGAGCAGTGCAGTGTTTCATTTAAGCTAAGATCAATTACTAAAAACATATATAGAACTATTTTTATTGCGTGTATCGATTGTGAAATATTTAAAATAGAGTTATACATACACTACATAAATGTTGAAATCTGCGTAAAACAAGTAAAATGGCAATGAATATAAAACAAAATTAATCCTGAATTTCCATCACTGGCAGATGTAAACATATGCATCTGCTAACAATGGACTTCCTGGGTCAAGCCGCTGGACAAGAGTGCCAGGGTAGCCATAGGTTTCAAAATATATTAGTAGGCATGTTCAAATTGTTGGTTGGTAATGTATACATACATTAAAATGAGACACAGAAGAACGAATTAAATGTTTTAAATATACACATGAATGCATGTCTCTCCAATAGTGGGAATCGGTGTGAATGTACTTAAGTAATTATTAATGCTAATTGTAAGTCATGCTGCTCATACATTGCGTTGTAATGGCAGTTTACATACATCGACCATCGACATTGGGAGTTACTATAGCTAAATCAGAATCAGATAAATGTAGATCTCGTATGCTTGCTCTTAAGTCATGTTCCACGAGGACGACGACGAGCTAGAGGAGCAGTCGTCGCTCTCTGTCGTTGCGTTACTGCCAGTTGGTTTCGGTCCCCAAATGCGTACAGTTGCATCGTCACTGGCGCTGGCCAGCAAGGACGGATAGACTGGATTCCAGGACACGCAGTTGACCGTCTTGGTGTGACCAGCGAGCTTGGCCAATGGCTCTTCGCGTTTGATGTGCCAAATGTATACGACTTTATCCTCACTACCGCTGGCCACGAAGCTCTCGTTGACGCCACCAAAGCAAGAATGAATAGCAAAATTGCTCTGTCGTATGCCCTGAAAACGCCGCACCAAACATTTGTCCTCGATGTCCCAGAGATGCAGACCCTGATTGGAAACATTTAACAGTGCCAGGCGATCGGCCGAATTGATGCTGAACGTCATAATAGGATGCGGCTCTCTAAGAATATCAAAGTCGGACCGCGGGTTATCAAAATTGTAGCTGAAATGAAGTGTAAATAAAGAAATAGAATGAACAAATAAATTTTTTTGTTTACTTCAATTAATCAGAAACATGCTAATTATACCCTTACAGACTGTATTACAAAATAGTTCTGATGTTTGTACAACTTATTAGGCAACATCTCTGAGTAGATATAGCATTGTTTCTATGATATGATATTATAATACATCCAAGGGGAGTCACGCGGTTATCGAGCAATGTTTTTATTATACGCTCATCTCTAAGTTCTCATTTTATTGGTGATGACACTTTCCGTTTCCAGAGAGTAACGAGAAGTGCCAGAGAGTAGCGAGTACTTTTTAAAACGAGAGCGTAAGTTAAAGTCGGCTCTAACCGACTTCGATATACCCGTTACTCAAGGAAACAAATGTTTAATAGCCTTCCTGTATGCCTGAGGTGGGTCAGCCGAAAATCCGATCCTGATGAATATTTCAGGGCTTATAGATGTTGCGAATATAAATCAACGTTTTAAATTTGATCGATATCTCAAAAATTGTGGGAGTTATTCAACATTTTTTATTGTGGGGGTGTGGGTGGGCGTGTCAAAAATTTTAAATAAACTTGATCTGCGTGCAGACGCTAGGAGTCTACATTTCAAAGTTAGTTCATACAGACAGACGGACGGACGGACAGACGGACATGGCTATATCGACTCGGCTGTTGATGCTGATCAGGAATATATATACTTTATATGGTCGGAAATGATTCCTTCTGCCTGTTACATACATTTGCACGACTTTAGTATACCCTTTTACTCTACGAGTAACGGGTATAAAAATACCAAATTCCTTCGTGGGGAATGCCAACATTTTTGAGAATTGAAGGAAATGAATGGCAAAATGCAACAACAATTTGTATGGAAGAAATGATATAATTTTCTTCATTTCTCGTCATTTCAAGAAATGAAGCTTCATTTCTTTGGTGGAAAAAGGCTATAATACACTAGTTTTAGTGAGAAAAGATAGAAAAGATAGGTCTGAAAAAAGTCTTAGTTAGAACGAAAAACTCCTTATATACTCCTAAATAAATTCCTTTTGACGGTCAGTAGAGAACAAAAATGAAGCGCTTCCATGAAGAATAAAAAATTGCTCTGACAAATGCCGTAGAGGGAAAGGTAATTATTTCTGACCTCACCAATAAAAAGAATTGTGATGCAGTTGACATGGACAGCCTCTAGCAGCAGTCCCCAGTGCAGAAAGAGAATTAAACAGAGTTTTTGCCGATAAAGAGCAAGTACAGTAATACTATTGGGGTTTTCACGTCGACTTTGTTGTCAAGTAATCTATTTAAAAATTAAATTTTATCTTCAATTGTGGTGAATAGACTTATGCGTGATTATCTTGTTACAACAAGGCAACAAAATTAGACTTTTTAGTATATTTAAGGGTTGGTGGTGAGTCCGAGTGATTTTCGTGTGCAGAACAGGAATATTTTTCTGGAAATAGTCAAGATCAGGTGGGCAACAAAAATAACAGAGAAGGGTACAACAAAATTTTTTTTTTTTTGTCGTTTGCTTTCGATCAGCTCGTGTTTGTTGTAAATTGCGTTGTGGAGTAAGTACACAGTTAATTTTAAGTTTATCTGACTCATAGCAACTATCTGGAATAAGAGAAATCGGCCCTTAGACTACTAAAGTTTCATACAGTTTTAATTTACCGTTATATGAAATGTTGACATAATGTTGAATTGAAACCGGTTAAGACATTGGTATTGAAATCTCAATTTTGAAATAACTCGACTTATGCTTTTATTCCTCATTGCCCCAGATTCTTTATAAGAACCGCCCTTATTATTATAACAGAATAATAACACTTACCCTCTTATACGATAATGATTATCAGCTGCCAGTATTGTTTTGTTGTCCGCTCGAAAAGCTATGCTATTTACACGCACACCCTCCCAAGAGTCAACTATGGTTCCATTCAGATCGCACAAATAAAGCTGACCCTTTTGGCCGCCGCAGACGAAGCGGGTGCCATCGCGGCTAAAAGCACCGCAGGCCAGGCTGTCTTCCAAGGATTGCGAGAACTTGACAACGAGCTTGCCGTCGTCCACATTCCAGATATACAGTTCATGCGAGTCTTCGGTACCGCCAACTAGAATGAGCTTGGAGTCAGGACTCCAGCTGACAAAGCTAACGCTCAGCTGTGCCTGGCCGTCAAGCACACGGCGGTGTTTCAGTGTCAGTTTGTACGGATCTACGTCCCATATAATCACAGTGGAGTCTTTGCTGCCCGTGGCCAACTTAAGGCCGTCGGGCGAGAACTTACAGAACCAGACCTCGTCGCAGTGGTCGGTGAGTATTTGTATAGTCTGCATTGGAAAACCATCTGTGGTGCAACAATGGTCTGTCAATAGCGACACCGTCTGCAAATTGGTCTCCCAGGCCATGTCGTGACAGGGGCAGTGCTGGCTTTGTAATTCTACCGCCTGCTGCAAAAGGGTGCGCAACCGACGAGGCGACATCATTACGGATGGAGGCATAAAAGTCTGCAAGCGCTCCATGACAAGTGCACGCGACAGGATACCCTTGCCTTCCCACTTGGCTCGCTGATAGAGGTCGTGGTTGGTGGAACACATCATGTAAGAGGACAGCTGATGCACACGCGATATGTTGTGCTGTAGAGGGGTCAACTCACTGCGCAGGACCTGCAGTGCGTCCAGCGGATTGCCATCATCCAAATGCTCCAAATACTTCTGCTCCAGCAAAATAAATTTCATTTCCGTTATTGTTGACGATTTGCCATTATCGATTAGAGGCTCCAAATCCTGGAAAAACAAGGTGTCAAGTGATGAAAATAAATTAATAATTGAGCAAAACTTTAACCTAGCATTTATTTGGTATCGGAGAAAGGGAGATTTTTTAGTAGAGTTCATAATTTTTTCATAATCGACGCATAAACTCGAATTATGAATGGGCGTTTTAATCAGAATAATTGATCCCTGAGCAGGTATCAGAAAAAAAATTATGCATCGAATAGTTTCTGCTGTTGGAGGGAGCAGCATCACTTTAAAGTAGCGTACTATTTCTTTGATACATGCTCCTATATCATGATACCTCAAATTTTGTCTATTATGATGCCGCATCACTCGAGTTCAATAGAAAGATTGTTTCAAATTTATACTTGATCAGGGAGCCAGTTGTTCTGCTGAACACGGCCAATGTAAAAGCTTAAGACAGTAAAGTTGATTTATTTGACTTTACACAGATTGTATTCTCACACACACACACTTGAACTCAAATTAATAAAAAAAAAATGTCTTCTGCTACTTTAACTTGCTATAGAATAGGGATGAAGGATATTTGAAAGGTAATTATATCGATATGTGCATTCCCACAGCTACGAATGTGAAAGTCGTTATTCGCCTTTATTAAAAAAAGCTTATCTAATCTCTTGGCGTTTGTGATTGTAATTGTCGGTCAATTTTTAATATAGATACATACAAACAAAAAATTTTGAAAAAATTTCATCGATGGACCGCGAATTATGAAGTTACGTGCAGAAATTAATTGGCGGAAACCCGCCGTTTCCTTTTAAATGCATTTTGCACATACAAAATATGTGTAATCGTATATGCTTTTCGAATTATGTTTTTGATTTAAAATAAATTGCATAAAGCAGCGCAGCAACAGCGCTGCTTCAGCAGCTAGCGTAGGTACAGAGTATATTACAGTCGGACTTTCTTACTTGTTTTGGTATTAAGAATTTAATTACCATTACAATTATAATTATTTTCTAACAAACCGAGTTTTAACTTTATCGGATGAAAAATAGTTATTTTTATAAAGAGTTCTTCGTGCATTTTCACACCCTGGGGACGGATTTTCAAATGACATCACAAAATTATTTCGCTTAAGCCTATATGACACGACATTAATTGCTGCATTAATAAAATGCGTGTGACCTGCCCAGCTATACATGTTTTTGATTCGGGATTTCCATCGTATGTACACAAGGTCACACTTTTTATATTTGTGGCATTAAACAGTTGGAAAATGGCAAAAGCTGTCTTAAGCAAGGAAATTTGCAGTTTCCCCATTGAGAGCATCCACTCCGCGGAGTACATGTGGGATCACACAAGTGATTACCTACACCCAGCGCCACAAAAAAAGCCGCAGTCTAATATTCACATACTTGTATGTTTTCTTGCTTGGGGTTTCTATAAATGTTTTCCGAATTGCCCAATTATTTTTTTAACTGATTAATGGAATATTTTTAAATAAAAGTGCATAGCAATTTTTATTTTATGAATGTTAGTTTTTTAGAAAAAGGTTTTTTTCCAGACCCATATTAATTTTGGTGACTTTTCATAATTATGACAACTTTAAGAAAAAAAATTATAATAATTATAATTGTGCATATACTCAACAAATGATTTTTTTCCAAAAGTATACTTAATTTGCTATAATCTAATATTTATTTTGTATCAAATTAATGTTAATTTTTTTTTTTAATTTAAATTAGTACTTTGTTGTACCCCCTTTTGCTTAAATTACACATTTTACCCTATTGGGCATCGAATTGTACAAAGCGCTTAAATATTCCTCAGTGATATCCTCGAACCATACTTTTTCTATAACATCCTTCAATTCTACCATGGTTTTAGGCTTCCTTTTTTTTATTTTCGCTGCCATAAGGGCCCAGACATTCTCTATTGGGTTGAGGTCAGGGCTGTTTCCGGGCCAATTTAGGGACAATTAGGGCCAAGGAAAACAAAAATTGGAGTGATTCCGAATGGTCACGAGTCCTATTTTCGGATGAGTCCAAATTCAATCTCATTGGACCCGATGGCTCTTGCAAGGTGCGCCGTAGAAGGGGCGAACGATATTTGGAAAATTGCTGTGTGGGAACCGTTAAGCATTCACCATACATTATGATACGGGGATGCATATCTAAATATAAAACTGAATCAATTTTAATGATTCAGGGTATGGAGAACGCGGAAAAATATAAAGATATAATTTTAAGTGGAGTTGCCTAGCATTGAGGCAATAAGTGAGAAAGAAGAAGATCCTATTTTTCAAGATGATTTTGCACCTTGCCATCGGGCTCGATCTGTAAGCAATTCAGTGAGCTTATGTTACTAAAACAACTTAATCAATTAATTTTGACCTTCTTCTTAACGAAGATAACAATTTTGAAGGAAGAATTGGGCATTAAGTCCCTAAATTGGCCCGGAAACAGCCCTGACCTCAACCCAATAGAGAATGTCTGGGCCATTATGGCTGCGGAAATAAAAAAAAGGAAGCCTAAAACCATGGTAGAATTGAAGGATGTGATAGAAAAAGTATGGTTCGAGGATATCACGGAGGAATATTTAAGCGCTTTGTACAATTCGATGCCCAATAGGGTAAAATGTGTAATTTAAGCAAAAGGGGGTACAACAAAGTTATAATTTAAATTAAAAAAAAAATTAACATTAATTTGATACAAAATAAATATTAGATTATAGCAAATTAAGTATACTTTTGGAAAAAAATCATTATTTGTTGAGTATATGCACTATTATAATTATTATAATTTTTTTTCTTAAAGTTGTCATAATTATGAAAAGTCACCAAAATTAATATGGGTCTGGAAAAAAACATTTTCTAAAAAACTAACATTCATAAAATAAAAATTGCTATGCACTTTTATTTAAAAATATTCCATTAATCAGTTAAAAAAATAATTGGGCAATTCGGAAAACATTTATAGAAACCCCAAGCAAGAAAACATACAAGTATGTGAATATTTAGACTGCGGCTTTTTTTGTGGCGCTGGGTGTATGTTTTCTACCATCGAATGCGTTTCTAGGATGTCCTCCATTAAAAAATTGTGGACCAAGTTGTCCAGTATGCAGTATGTTTCAGAGTTCTACTTACTGGATGAAACAAAACTTGGAAGCGAAAAGCCAATATTGCAAACGCGTTCTCCACCACTCCCCAATTTGGTGGAAGCTAAATTGTTGATGGCTTAATATTTGGTTTGTTTTGGTGTAAGGTTTCATCATGTATTCCATGAGAGTAAAGGCGTCATCGGCTACGAATAAATACGGAAACACAAAAGATGATTCCTTTGTAATTGAAATAGGTAGACCCGTCTTTGGGCAACGCTCATATATTGCAATGCTTGCCATCGTAGCACCAATGCAGTTAGAAAATCCTCATAATTCATAAAAATCTTTGGAAATCTTTTCCCCATTCCGTGCTTGAAGATGGAAATGCCAAGCACTTCTTGATCGTCACGGAATAAATTATAGGGATTGTCTCCTTTAAAATATTGGAAATGGTCGACTGGTGCATTCGAAAAAGCAATTGCAACGACGTTTAACTTTCACCTGTAGCCAAATTACGTAATGGGACAGAAAGGCTCTGCAAGTCCAATGCATAGCGTATCCCAGTGACCTGCTTCTGAATATATGACCTTAACACATTTAGAAGCAATCCAAATTAGAGAGGGGTAATGCGAAGCGCAGTCTTGTGTATTCTCGTGTCCTCGTCCATGATCTCCGGCAGCAGTTTATGACTGAAGCCTTCGTGATCGCGATGCATCCCGAAAATTTCTTTACTTTTTTTTAAAATGCGGCGTATAATTTGAGACATGCTGAATAATGCAGCAAATGGTTCCCAATATTGTCCAATTTGATGGATACAACTCAAATCAATGATGAAATAATTATTTTTGAAGTACAATTTAATGCAATAATCTATCAATCAGTGGCACTCGGTATATTTTTTGTCATTTTTTAGTATTCAGTATTTTTTCTATCATATTTATCGATAAATCTTTATAAATCGCATAAAATCTATATAAATGCAGATTATTATCATCATATATGTAGATGTCTTTCTCACACTCACGAAAATACAATGCCAGCTAAAATTAATGCATTATTAACACGTTCATTTAATGTCGTGTCATATAGGCTTTACTATTTTTACAAACCGAGTTTCAAGTCACTTGGGTGAAAAATTGTTTTTTACATCCAGAATTTTCGGGATATTTTCACCACAGGGGCTGTTGTTGGAAAACAACATTGAAAAATCACATCTCGAATTATTTCGTATACTATCCTTACAAAACCGAGCTTAAGTCGACCGGATGAAAAATAGTTTTTTGCATACAGAATTATCCGGGACCTTTCCTTGAAGGCGGAATTTTTAAAATCAGGAAAATACGTGTACAATTGTTTCGCGTACCATCGTAGAAAAAATAAATTCTTGCCCATACAAACTTTTCCGGTGATTTCCGTTCAGGCTGATTGTAGATTGCCGATCAGTGAATCAATCAATCAGTCAGTGAATCAGGACACACTCTTTTATATTTATTTTTCTCAAATTGTTTTTTTTTTAAATCTACCAATATTTATAGGGCTCTTAATTTGTGCCAAAAAAGCTTACAAATTACAAAGCTTGAGCAACGGAAAGTCCAAAAAACATGCAAAGCTAAAGTTTACTTTATGGGGCATGCTCCCAATTCCACTACTTTTTGAAAAGTAAATCGAACGCAATTCCGCTTCGGTTGCAATCCAAATTTCACAAAATGTGTCCACTTGCCCTTTCATGTTGAAAAAACCCTTTCGTCACAGAAACTTATTTGATGAATAATCTGCTTTTACGACCACTCAGTCTGCACCGCATTGTAAACATTTAAAAGAAATTTGCTTGAATTTTGATTGAAAGAAAAAGATTTAAACGAAATTTTTAATAAAAAGAGATTTTTGAGCGAAGTGTGACCTATACTAGACAATTGCTTTAAATTCTAGGGGTAAGTCGTTCAAAAATTGTTATTTGTATTTTTTGTACAAAAACTACATATTACAAAATTCGTTAAAAAGAAAACAGCTCGCAAGGGATTCCGTTGGGCGTCCGGATCAAGAATTTATGTACTTAATGGAATCAAGGATGTATATTTCTATGCAACTTTAACCGGCGAACGATATAAATATATACTTTGCGAGGATATAGAAATAACCTATCTACTTGAGACGATAAGGGAGAACGCGACGCAGTCTAGATTACATTCAAAATTATCGACTGAAATCAAACAAAAAACGTAAAGTTGTTCGAATTCCCTTGTCTGTGGGCATAATTTTAAATTCTTCGAAATCTTTCTACAAAATACAATATTTTAAAAAATTGGTGCCACATATAGGCAGATGCTGTTCTTTCAATTAATTCGCGGTGGCACTGTACAGGGAGAATAACAGAAACGAAATATAATCAATTACAGCATGACGACAGCAAACCTGCACAATAGCACATCTATATATAACACTCAGAGGTCACTTACCTTAAGGTCAGCGTCCGCTTTGGCCCAATCACCCATCAATACATGTTCCCGGAACTTGGTAGCCGATGGGTGCTCCAAGTAACAGCCAGATTCAACCATTAGCGTCTTGACCGACTTGTCCAGTCCCACATCGTGAAGATACTGCCCAATCAGGCGGATTATCTCCTGATTTGACTTATCCAAATGCACTCCACTGTAATTGGTATTGTTCTCTTGATTATTCTCGCCGTCCACCGTGCAACTTCCATTGTTGTTGACGAGAAATCCATTGTGCTTGGCATCGTGGCCGTTTGTGGCATTGCTGTTGCTACTGCTACTGCCGGATGGATGATCGACATCATTTCCATCGCCACCATTGCCACCAACTTCGTGGTTTACAACGTTATCTCCGCTGGCAGGGATATCCAACGAGGGGACCTCTATAGACCTTGACCCGGATCCGGGGCCAGACCCGGTCGCTGTGGAGGAGGAGGGATTCTGCATGTTCGCTCCAGAATCGGAGTGACTGCTGTTAACTCTTATATTGCTGCTGCTTCCGTCTGCTGGCAATCTCTGTTGCGGTATACTTGTGGATGGCGACGCTTCTGAATGGCTTTTGCTAATCTGTAACTGTAATTCGCTGCCCCTGATAGAAGTGTTCGATGGGTCATTCAATTGTTGCTGTAGCTGTTGGGCCGCTCGCGAGGTAGATGCCGCATCTATAGACACTGTTGTGGTGGCACTGGAACTGTCTCTCTGCTGCGTGCTGGTGCTGCTCGTGGCTGAGACTGAAGCTGATCCTCCTGAACGTCGTCCCTTTTTGCGCGGCGGCTGGTCCTCGGCTGAGGCACCAGTTGCAGCAGCCTTCTTGTTGTTTCTATCAATTTTGAGTATTTTTAAAAACCGCACGGCAACAAGCAGCCTCTCCTAGTCCGCGCGGCGAATCGCTGAATTGCCTATCCGTTGCTCTGGATTCTCTTTCGACACCTCGCCAAGTAACAGACTCTTGTACTGGAACAAAGAGAGCGTCTAACGCAACGGCCAAGTGGCCTTTGTTTTTATTTTCGCTGGTATTTTCAAATTATTTGCGCCTCTCGTCTCATGCAGTTGATTGCGGTGGCTGATAACGAAGCTTTTCCAATTCTGAAACAGATACCACTGGGTGGCAGTAAAACAACAAGTGCATAAGTATGTGGGCAAAACAAAAACTGGCACAATTCAATTTCTATTTTTCAGTATGATCATTGGATTTAAAAATCCGATTGAATAAACTACTTTCTATTAGATGCTGCTGTATATATGAATAAACTACCTTCCATATGAATATATATATGAAAGAACTACCTTCCATTAGTATGTATGTATATGTACAAGGAACATTATTTATATGCCGCAAATATACAAAATGTATTTCAAAGTTTTCAAATGTGTTTGGGCTTAGAACTTTGACTTAAATGGTACAAATAAATTATATATAAGATTATATAAGCTAAGCTGAAACTTCAACATTAATAACTTTTTAATAAGATTTACAACCAAAATACAGCCGCCCTTGTTAAAAGACCTCATATGTTGTTGCAGTAATTACAACAAAATAATTTATAAAGAATACAAAAACATTTAGCTATAATTGTGCGGATTTTTCGTAATTTGAGCTTGATCCCATTGTAATCGATGTAAGGCTTAATTTGTGGGAAACCTACATATTTTATCAAAGCTTCTATGAATTAATCGCTAGCAGCTCTCGACAGGAAGCTCTTGCTCTGAGCTCATGGCACGCAGTTCTTGGCTCTGAGCTGAGAGCTACCGTGAGCCATCAACAAGCTCACGGCTCGGGGCTCTGAGCTGTGAGCCACAGGTCGTCATCCATCAATCGGCTCCCGACTCGAGAGCCACAGCGGTGAATTTTACGTTTTAATTTGCGTTTTTGCTGGCACAGTCAAATTCTCGACAAAACAAACATACAAATTATTTTTAAATTAAATAAAGACTTAAATGCAAATGAAATCTCCCTTACAATATCTAAATGGATCACAGAACTAAGAAAAATTCACTTTATGTATATCTAGCAACTGTAAGAGTGCGTAATATGGAAATTACTATCCCACCGACCGACAACCTTATTCGAATTAATTCCACTTTTGAAAAGTTGCAGTGCCCGTATATCAGGTTCCGTAACTGTTATACGAAAATTAATTGCGACATAGCAGTTGTTTCACCACTTAATATTAATACAAATTGTTAACTATTATTTTAACTTAATTATTTTTAATTTTAATTATAAAAATTGAGGAAAGCTAACTTCGGCTCGACCGAAGTTTTTATACCCTTGTAGCTTGTATGATTTATATAAATTAGTAGCCTGATTCCACTGACACAAATATGTACATTCGGCCAAATGTACACATTTTTGACAAGGCCTCCTTTTGTATGGCAGCTATACTATATAGTTGTCCTATCAAACTTGGTGGAATTATGCGAAAGCATAGAAAACTATTTATCTCCTCCGTCAGTTTTAAAGCTATCTTAACCAAACTTTGCACGAACTCTTTAGGTACAAATACGCTGCACATTTGTCGGAACCGGCCAGATCGGATGACTATAGCATACCGCTGCCATAGGAACCATTGCTCGAAAATGTTTTTTTAGTGAGAAAACTTTTTTGTCTTCATCGCAAACGTTCCCAAACCTCGAATTTATTACTTTTCTTTGCTTTTACATAATTCCAAGTTTGATGAAAATCGGTCAACTATATAGTATAGCTGCCATACAAAATATATTTCTAAAAAAAGTCTTAAAAAGTAGTAAAAATCTTTTTGTTTTCAATGCTGTCGCTCCCAAACTTGTTACTGATCAATATTCTATGCTACCACACAATTTTGCCAAGTGTGATCGAAATCGGATGACTATAGCGTATAGCTGCCATTGGAACGGTCGGTCGAAAAAGTAGTTTTAGTGAGAAAAACTTGTTGTTTTCAATGGTAGCGTCTTTAAGCTTTCCAGTTATGAATATTATCGGTTTCCACACAATTTTGAGAGATTGAATGAAGCTTGGCCTGGCCCTCCTTTAGAGGTACTGTTTGAGTCAATTTTTTTTTTACACAATTTTGAGAAGTTTGGTCAAAATCTAATGAATATATCGTATAGCTGCCATATAACAAATTGGCAAGCATATGGGTGTGGCGACTCTGGTCACACTTATCTATCTCTATTGAACAGCGCTCTTGAAATAAACCTAATAATATATTATTAAGCAATACTAAATCGACTCAGTGTTGGTCAAAGTAGTGGCGCCATCTATTGCTGAGTTTTCGAAATAAATCAGATAAGAATGTTCGACGAAAATCATTAAATCCCTTAATTTATACAAATATATAAAGTTTGGACGAGCCGAAGTTAACTTTCCTCAATTTTTTTAAATAAAGAAGAAGCGCTAACTTGCAACGTTTATTTTAAAACTTAAAAATAAACGTTGACTTTCAATATTTGGCAATCAATATCGCTAAATAGGGGTAAGGTTTTAAAGGCTTTAAAATAGTTCTCTCTGACTTAAGATGTAATTTGACTGCAAGATCACTAAAACAATTATTGTTTCTAAAATTAAATGAATATTCCATAGAAATATATATTAATCTGATCTATTATTTGTTTTTAATATGCGCCTATTTGCTTATAAGGAACAAACTGATCCTAGTACACATTACTTGACACACCAGTATCGTGGAGTCGTAAAAATGATTACTTTTCCTGAAATCATACGATGCCGGAATCACTCGTCCAGGTCTCTAGTACTGATCAGAGCTGTAAACTTAAATTACGTCTCAGATAATTAAAAATAATTACTGATTACGATTTTTTCATAATCCTTGAAACCTTGAAATTCAGTGAATATTACACAATTTAATTACTTTTACAATTACTTCGATATTTATAGCTGTAAACTGTAAATTGATTGAGTAATCGTGCTTGATATGTTGAATTATAATTATTCATATATTAAAGTAATGTAAATAAATTAGAGAGAGGTGCGGAGCACCATTAGTGAGTGTGGCTCCTGGTGCGGGAGGTGTGGGTTCTGTCCCACCTCGGAAAATGTAATAAATTCTTTTTTTAGAAAAAAACTTTTCCACATCCGGTCACCTTAACCAGCTATTGGTGAAGAAATTAGTTATGAAAAAGATTGTCAAACTTTGCTGTTCGGATTCGGAGTTAAACTGTAGGTCCCTTTCTCCTGTGCGAAAATGTAAAGCACACAAGCCAAGTGATTGAGAGAAACTCGGCTTGGCCCTTTGGGGCTGTAAAGCCCAAATATTTAAGAGGGCACGCAAAGGAGTAAGATTTATTTGGCTTAACAGAGCACTAGAGTCATTATCACTTGATAAGAGTTTGTGAATGAAAAGCACACAATGGCACGTCCGGCGGTTTTTAAGAAAGAGAATCGGGAGTTCGGTTAAGTATATTCCATGCTCGTAAGGTGGTAGATGATTGGTGGGATCCCAGTTTATGGAGGGCGAAAATTAAGAACTTTTATTAAAAGATACATGTTGGTCCTGATATTTTTGGTAATGAGGTTACCCAACGCACGACCTATATTTAAGAATTTACTGAGATACGGGTTGGTTAATTCCTTGGAACATATCTTGATAAATCCTCGAACACCTATAGTTTTGTTAGAGATAACACATACACCCAGCGCCACAAAAAAAGCCGCGCCTCGAAAATTTATGATTTTTGCCATCATAATGCGGGGATTTCCCTTAATGCCGTTCTATGCTCATATTTTTTTTGGGGGTTCCCTTAAATATTCTTCACATAGATTCGTCATTTCAAGAGCTCAGTTGTCAAATTAGCTTTTGCTAGAATTTTATTTTTGAAGACACCTTTAAAAGTATGCCTAAAGGAAAGCAGTTCAGTATTCGGGAGAAGGAGAGAATTATTTTATTATCTGAACAAAATGTACCAAATCGTCAAATAGCAGCTCAGACAGGTTGTAATGAAAGTTCAGTGCGTCGATTTTTAAAAAAATATCGTGAGACAGGTGAAGTGGAAAGGAAGCAGGGAATGAAAAAATGCACCACAGCACGAGAAGATCGTATTATCATGAAATCGAGCCTGCAGGATCGCTTTAAAAATGCAGCTGAGATAGCATCTGAGGTACGGCAACAATTTGCAAAGGATGTTTCGACCCGAACAATTCAACGTAGTTTAAATGAAGTGGGTTTAATGGCAAGGACACCTGCAAAAAAGACACTCCTAAATAAAAGAATGAAGGAAAATCGGCTAAACTGGGCCAAGGAAAAACAAGTAAGAGCGCTGTAGTCGAGTTTCCCGACTACAAAATACCCTGTTCAATTGAGACACACATACAAACACACTCACATACACAAACGCATACACACACACGAGCGCACACAAACACACACACGCGCGCTCACACGCGGCCTTCCTTCTGGCTGTTACATACATTCGCACAACTTCATGATCCCCTTTTCCCGTTTTTAATGGGAACAGGGTATAAAAAAAATTGGAGTGATTCCGAATGGTCACGCGTCCTATTTTCGGATGAGTCCAAATTCAATCTCATTGGACCCGATGGCTCTTGCAAGGTGCACCGTAGAAGGGGCGAACGATATTTGGAAAATTGCTGTGTGGGAACCGTTAAGCATTCACCATACATTATGATATGGGGATGCATATCTAAATATAAAACTGAATCAATTTTAATGATTCAGGGTATGGTAAACGCGGAAAAATATAGAGATATAATTTTAAGTGGAGTTGTGCCTAGCATTGAGGCAATAAGTGAGAAAGAAGATCCTATTTTTCAAGATGATTCTGCACCTTGCCATCGGGCTCGATCTGTAAGTAATTCAGTGAGTTTTTGTTATTAAAACAACTTAATCAATTAATTTTGACCTTCTTCTTAACGAAGATAAAAATTTTGAAGGAAGAATTGGACATTAAGTCCCTAAATTGGTCCGGAAACAGCCCTGACCTCAACCCAATAGAGAATGTCTGGGCCCTTATGGCTGCGAAAATAAAAAAAAAGAAGCCTAAAACCATGGTAGAATTGAAGGATGTAATAGAAAAAGTATGGTTCGAGGATATCACGGAGGAATATTTAAGCGCTTTGTACAATTCGATGCCCAATAGGGTAAAATGTGTAATTAAAGCAAAAGGGGGTACTACAAAGTAATAATTTAAATTAAAAAAAAAAAAATTATATTGATTTGATACAAAATATATATTAGATTATAGCAAATTAAGTATACTTTTGGAAAAAAATGATTATTTGTTGAGTATATGCACTATTATAATTTTTTTTCTTAAAGTTGTCATAATTATGAAAAGTCACCAAAATTAATATGGGTCTGGAAAAAAACCTTTTTCTAAAAAACTTACATTCATAAAATAAAAATTGCTATACACTTTTATTTAAAAATACCAACCAATTTTTTTTTATTTTTTTTATTTCTTATAACGGGTTTTTGCGACCTGTTTTTGATTTAGTCAAAGTTTTTGTTTGTGGTCAGGATTGATTATAATTTAATACAAGTCAATACCATTTTTAAACAGAGATTAGTCACGTTTCGGAATAACAATGGTAAGTCTGGACAGGCTGTTTCGGAATTTACCACAATTCACTCATCAGCAGACGTTGTTGCTTTTCACATCTTAAGCCCTAGTCAAACTCTCTATTTAAGCGGTCGAATTTTTTTTATTTCCTTAAACGTTCTATTAGGGACTTAAAAACATCCTGTAAAACTTTCAAGCAAATCCGACTATATGCTCTAAAAAAACAATTTCCCACCCTCGTAAAATTATAAATGTTTGTTATTTTTCAAAAAGATTATTGAAAATCGTAATCGTAAGGAAATGGTTTTTCATAATCTGAATAATTATTTAATTATAATTTCATAATTTGTAATGAAAGTAATTAAATACGGGAAGCAATCATTATATTTCAGTTCTGGTACAGATAAATGTTATAGAAGTCCGATCTGAACCAAAATCGGCATGATAATAGTAGGACTCAAGATATGTGCATACACAACTTTAGGCTCCGGTAGCTTGTATAACTAGGCGAATATTGAAAGTCAAGTTTTATTTTGAAGCTTTAAAATAAAAGGTGCAAATTAAAATATTTCTTATTTTATTAATAAGCGTAGACAAATAACTCTTTATAAAATTGTTTTTTAAAAAAACTTAAGGGGATTTTAGTCTAGAATTTTGAAGAATTCAATTTGTTTTAATTTTATTTTCGTAATTAACCTACTTTTCCAGCTTCCAGTTTGACGTGTATCATGTTCAATTGGACCGATTGACTTGAAATTTTCCGAGGGCCTTTATTATATATATATATATCCCTCTATGGCACACATAGGATTATGTCGAAATTTTGATTTTAAGTATTTTTAAATCAAAACTTTGAAAAATAAGACAAAAAAATTCTTTTTTTTTTAACAATGGCCATTTCGGGAAATTTTTTTTTATTTTTCTCCATGTCGGGCTATAACGACATTCTTACTTGCTAAGAACAGGGCTGCAAACCCAAAAAAATTTTCGGAACCTCCGGTTGGCGGGTTCGAACCAAGATTTACCAACGGCTAAGGTTCGGAAACTTGACGTTCGAGGTTTATTGGCTTTGGTTCGAACATTGGTTCGTTCCACGTTTTACCCAATACATTATATATAAAATTACTATACAATTGGTATACACCTGATGCATAAATACATTGTAAAACTGTAAGAAGTCAACTATAAATGACGAGAGATTGGCGCTCGTGTGCTGGAAAGTTTAAATATTAAACTGTTGTCACAAATTTCATTACTTGTGAATTTTACTTATAAATCCCCTATATACCCCAATTTTATATTCCTTGCAAGCACTTAAACACTGCACTTTGGGCGAAAGGCCGATTTTTCTGTCATAAACTCAAATAATCGATGGTAGTAAATTCAAAATAATAACTAATTAAACAGGGTCACAAAAACAAAAAATTTGCACATACTTTTTGCTAGACCCATTATAAATTGTTATGCTAGCCGAGTATAGCATTTCCTCATACTTGGTTTTTTTAAAAACTCCCCCAATTTCTGAATATATGGGCCAAAAACCGCTTTTTGCTTTCTTACCTCAATTAAATTGATATAACTCGCGCATGGACCGTCTGATTGCTTATAACCGTTTCAATTCCGAAAGCGAAGATAGCAATCTAATATATTATAACTAGAGCACGGATATATATGCTAAAGCATATTTGGCATATTTTCTTATATGTAAAAAGAATATGAGTATATTCTTTTTTTTTCTTAAAACTGTAATTTTTTCTCTACTAATGTTGTAAGTGTCGTGCCTCAGCAGTTTGTTTTTTGACTACGAGTCTAAGATACCCAGGTTCGATTTCTAGACGGGGGGGATATACATATATATTTTCTTTTATACCCTTTAACGCATAGAAGGAAGCATCTCCGACCACATAAAGTATGTATATTCTTGATCAGCATGACGAGCCGAGTTGATATAGCCATGTCCGTCTGTCTGTCCGTCTGTTTCTATGCTATCTCCTCCGTCAGTTTTAAAGCTATCTAAACCGAACTTTGCACGAATTCTTTTGGTACAATTACGCTGCACATTTGTCGGAACCGGCTGGATCGGTTTTAGTGATAAAAACCTTTTTGTCTTCAACGCAAACGTCCCCAAACCTCGTATTTATAAGTTTTCTATGCTTTCACATAATTCCACCAGGTTTAATAGGACAACTATATAGTATAGCTGGCATAGAAATTGGGTGTAGAAAATGTATATAGGAGGCCTTGTCAAAAATGTGAACATTTGGCCGAATGTACATATTTGTGTCAGTGGAATCAGGCTACTTATTTATATAAATCATACAAGCTACAAGGGTATAAAAACTTCGGTCGAGACGAAGATAGCTTTCCTCAATTTTTTTTAATACATATCGATTTTTTGCAATCAAAACTAAACATGAAAGTTACAAAAAAAAATGGTACGAAAACATATTTGAGCTATTTAGTATTGGAAACTTAGTTGCAAAAACAACTATCAAAAATAAATATCGTATCTGCTACTTGTATGCTTAACAATTTCTTCCGATGACTTAGAAGAATAATTTATCGGACAGAAGAAACTATTCTATTTCAATGCACAACTTGTTATACTCTGTACCAGAGTCCGGCGCGTCCCTATGTAATGCGTATACAACAGCGCTCTGCGGCAGCGACGTCGACACACCGACAGTATACGAGCTTATACTGCTTTCTTTTGCAACAACAAAGAAGTGCTAAATGAGCGCGCTCTCGCGTGGCTCAACTGCGTTTAACACTTTTTTTCTTCTTTATTCTATTAAGTGTTCTTAGGTTTTTTTTCTTCAACTTTTCATTTCTTTTTGAAGAGTGGAAGTTTAATCGGAAGTAGTAAATAGATTAATCAAAGAAAAGTCAAGATGAGTAAGTATGTACATACACAATCTACATGTGTCCGCAAATTTCTTTTGTAATTTGAAAAGTTTTTTTTAGGTGTACGTCCAACTGCAGGGGTGTGAAAACTAACTCTTTTGTTGTGTTTTTGTGTGCATGATATGTATGTATACATACATGGCCCACTTTACATGTGTTTGTGTATGTATGATGTATATAAACACAGAGCCATTTTCATATTGTACATACATATATAAACTCTTCTATTTTAGTTTATCAACTTTGCTTTGTTTTCAATACAAAGGTACGACGTACCTACATATGTAAACCAGTATGAATATACACATATATAAAGTACTGCACATCTTTTAAGCACATTCCCACATGAATATATTCTTCATTGTACCGAGCAAATTTCATTTAAACAGTGTAGCATGTTTGTGTGTGTGTGTGCTCACATACACACAAGCAGTTAGTTGCATACAAATACAGTTTTCCTATTTCTTTTCAGCTTTCCACTTTATGCATTTCTCTCCAATGGCCTTCGAAGTGCACTGTAATATATGAATACACATACATATACACAAACATAAAGAAACTTTTTGAAATACACTTTCTTCGGCTTCCTAAGCATTCCTATAAAACTATATGCAAATTAGCAACGTATTATTGTCCATCCTTAATCAATTTATACATTAGTGCACTTGCAATAAAAAAACAGTGGCAAACAGTCACAAATTAAAAAAAATCTGATGATGAAACGCACTTAGATACTATTGTTGTCTTCTGGCCGTATCGCGTAAATTAATGTGTGGCCAGATGGCAAAATCCCAAAAGGCGAAGATGTGACCAGGCTATAAAAGTACTTTTCGATAGTTTTTTTTCCAAATTTCATTAACGGTTGGATATGGTTGTGTGGAGAATGAGGATGTCTCCTGGGTTTATTTATTATATTAATTTTCCTTTAAATATACCCGTTACTCGTTGAGGAAAAAGGGTCGTGCAAATATATTAAAAATTTTTAAGATATCGATTTTGGCTTTGAAGCAAACATTTATCTACATCTATAATCTCTGAAATTTTCATTAAGTTAGGTTAATAAATAGCGGAAGTTAAGAATATCACTTTTTGTACCCTTGCAAAGGGTATTATCATTTTGTCCAGGAGTTTGCAACGAATTTGCATAGAAATATTCATTTCCGACCCCATAAACTATATATATTCTTGATCAGGGCGACGAGCTGAGCCGATTAAGCTTTGTCCGTCTGTCTGTCCGCATGTCTGTTTTTACGCAAACTAGTCCCTCAGTTTTGTAGCTATCGAGCTGAAATTTTGCACAGAGTCTTCTTTTGACTATACGCTGCTAATATGTCAGAACCGCCAGGATCGGATGACTACTTCTTGTAGCTGCCATAAGGACGATCGGTCGAAGATTCAATTTTACAACTTTCCTAGTAGGCGTAGGAACTTTTGTAGTAAAATAAATGTATAATATGTGGCAGTCAAGTTTGAGCTACGAGACTGAAAGGAACTTATTTGTTTTAGTTCTGTACTTAAATTGTTGAAACCAATATTGTGACCAATAAAATCAATCAAAATGCCACGAGTGTTTTCAATGTTCCAGGAGCAACGACGGCAGGCGTCCCGTGATAGAGCTCGCATCCGTTGCGAGCAAAATGCGTCTCGGATATCAACCCGAAAAGCTAGTCGACTGGCCGCTATTCGCGAAGAAAATCTAGCATCTCGTCAAGTAGAGCGGGAGCTTGATGAAGACAAGAACTTGCAAGGGTATAAAAACTTCGGCACGGACGAAGTTAGCTTAGCCTTCTCGTTGTTATATGTTTTGGGCTGTGATATATATTGGACCTGTTAATAAAAATATGTTGCCCACTTTTAGGCTTTCCTTAAGGGCCACAAATTTTGGCATTTATTTAGGGGCAGCTTGCGCTGTCTACTATCAGTAATTTAAAAGGGTAACAATAATGTTGGCGCTCTGTTAACTAACATTAAGGAAGGCTATTAAACATTGAGCGCGTTCACAAGCACACACCAATCATCTAACATAAATCATCAATCAACAAAAAAGTGTTTGGCTGCTGGTGAATGCTTGGTGTTTGATAGAATTTTCAGGCAAAAAAGTAATCGATATTTTTAGTTATCGGAAGTTTTGAATTTTTAACAACAAACTGCAAAATAGAATTTAGAACATACTATTAAATATATATGACCGTCGTCTATAGCTCCCACATTCACATCTAACACAATCACGAAAATTAGCAATCATGATTGCACATCATGTCTTTTCGCATCATGAAACGAATCAAAATCATTAACATATATAAAGGTTTACAACTAAAATACCCGCACTGCTCTCCCTGTTTACCGTTATCAACTGCTTGGATCTCTGGAATGTTGTGTGACACAATTTCATCCTACCTCTTCCTTTTAAGAACTGCCAAATTGAATGAGGGATTTTACGTGACCATAAACAAATGAATAATAGTACTCACTATTGAAATGTTGCCAACATTCCAAAACTGCATATCCTGCCAGCAAACTATTATTTAAGTTTCTTAAAAATGATTTTGAATAGCACAGAGTTTGCACTTATATCGAGAGTGCGGCCAATCATACTTCCAGAAGAGTAAGCGGTCAGAAACTTGGAAAATACAAGATCTAAAATATAATGATTATTTGTTGGTAGGGTTTGTGACCTAATTAATGGTTGCTTTTGTTTTTGTCCGACTCCAAGTTGTTAAGGGTGTCTTTTAATAAAACAAAAAAACCCCACTATTTTTGGGTTTTGCTTCATTTTGAATTTTTGATTACACTGTTCTACAGTAAAAAGTATACGGAGCATCTTTACTAATTCCTGCTTGTCTACTCATGCTGCTTACGAGTTGGCATGTCAAAGCAATATCTTAGTGTCCGTTTCCAAGATATTCGCGAAAAAACAATTTTCCGACTTTTTATCGTTCTAGAATTTATGTAGGCTACACTAAGCACCAATTGCTGATTTTATGAAGCCTCTACGATAGTATACATATCAATGCAACTGAGAAAAATCATAAACGCGGTATAAGTTATGCCAATGGTTTCGAAATTGGGCTTCAAAGTCCAATTTTATTGGATTTATAGCAATTTTGTCAAACTAAACCATCTGCTACAAGCCATTCTTTTGGTCTGAAATTTATTGGCACCATTTTATCATCAAGTTAATCATATATACTGACAGAAATCCTCTAACTAAACCCTCCCCGAGGGTGTCGGCTGGGAAATGGACACTGTATGTACCTCGGTTTAAAATGGGCTACACCTAGTGTTACTTGCGCGTCTTACACCCAGGCAATGCAGTGTCTAGCTAAGATAATAGATGGCCAGCACTATCCAGCTTTAGTTAAATAGAGTTGAGCCGGAGTCATGGTAAGAGGTGCCTGGCAGTATTCATAAAATACTATGGGGTGGTTCCCAAGAATAAAAAGTAACTAGTATGGGTCCATAAACATGCACTCAATAAAAGACCAAGCTCGGGCTGGGATATATCGGTTGGAGCAGGCTAAGACAGTTGTACAGCTCTCCCCAGAAGAGAGCAACAAGCTGGCATGGGCCGAGCAGAAGATCAAGGAGGTGGATCGCAAGCACTATGCGGAGAGACCCGCGATGAAAGCCACCTCCGTCGCATACGTTAACAGGGTGGAGGAGAGTGTGGTAATTAAGCGGCAGCGCTCATCCGAGCAGGCAAAGGTTGAGGCCCCAATTAGCAAGCGGCTACGCCCACGACCGCAGAGCCAGGCTCTACAAAGCTCCACCCCGACCACACAAAAACCCGAAAAGGAGTCAGCCAGTGACGTGGCGAAACGGCATCTTACCGTAGCCCTCGTCGATAGAAGCGACCCTTTCGGTAAGATGACTTAGGAACAGTGGAAGCAAATGGAGGGGAAGCTGTTCGAAGAGATTTTTAAGAGGATCGGCGACCCAGCATCGCAACCGGTAACGTTTGACGGAGCAGGCTGGCTGTTTGGAGTCAAGATCCTCAAATGTATGGACGATCTCACCCTCAAGTGGGTTAAAAGCGTTGTTTCAGACATGGGAAGCCCATGGGAGGGTGCACAGCTGGAGGTTGTTGAGAGAACACGTATTAAGTCAGTTCCGAAGGCGAAGGAGCTCTTCCCAAGGGGAATACCAAAGGAGCAGGCGCTGAAGTTGTTCCGGTGGCAAAACCCGGACGTGCCAACAAGCGACTGGAAGGTGCTATATGTTGTTAAGCCCGACAAGAACGAGCAGCACATGGTCCTCTAGATCAACAAGGGGGCCGACGATTTGCTCTACCCAAGGTTCGGGAAGATGGCGTGGGAAGAAGGCTGCGTGCACCTACGACTCAAAAAGCGCCCCCCAGAAGACAAAAACGATCACACGCAGGAGCCTGGGGTGGTCGAGAAGGACCTTGGCATCGACGCGATGGTCGAAAAAGCCGGCAGCCTCGACATTACAGAGGCAGTGCAGTCTGCTGAGTGCGAAAGGGATGGTGTATCAGCCATGGTAGTTGACCCATCCAGCCTGGAGAACGATGAGGATGATGACTTAACCATGGAAGTTGATCCATCCGGGCCGGGGGACGCCGACAACGATCATGCAGTTGGAGGTCCTCCAGGTAAACTTGTATAAAAGCAAGCTTGCGTTGGCGGAGCTCCAGATAATCCTTGGTAGGGCCCGCCAATGTGGCCTTAGTTCAGGAAACTTGGATTGCGGCAAAGAACAAGGTCTCAGGTCACAAAACTACAATATTTTCCATCCCACCGCGGTAAGTAAGGCAAGTACAGCCATTCTAGTAAGAAAAGGCATCTATGCTTACCTTATGTCAAAATACAGCACGGACGACCTCACAGTTGTGGCCCTGGAAGGCCACGATGATGAACCAATAATAATGGCGTCCAGCTATATGGCACACGAGAGAGAGTCAGCACCGACCGAGCTCGTAATTCCAACGGTCGAGGCGAGTAGGAAAAACCAGCCACCTGTGGCCTGGAGGACAGCACGCGTTATATTCCTGCCAAAAGCGAGAAAATGCATTCATGTGCAACCAAAGGACTACAGACCCATAAGCCTCACATCATTCCTGCTCAAAACAATCCAGTGGAAATGTACCATCTGGAATTTTCCCTGGGAGCATTCCTAGACATATCTGTTGCATTCAACAATGTCAACACAGAAACGATAATGCGAAGCCTAAAAGCACTAGCAATACACATGGCACTGGACTCCTGGATGTACAACCTGCTGAGCTGCAGAAGAGTACAAGCCGAGTGGCACCACAACCATGACGAAAGAGGCACATGGAGGAACGCCACAGGGCGGAGTCCTGTTGCCCCTTCTCTGGAACTTTGTGGTCAACGAACTATTACTAAAATTCCGCAGCAAAGCACCCAAGATAACCGCATATGCCGACGGCATAAGCATAATTATCATGGGGAAATGTCCATCGACGCACGGCTCAATCATGGACTCTACTCACAAAGAGATACTATAGTGGGCCACAGAAGCCGGACTCAGTATCAATGCGGAGAAGACGGACCTGATTCTCTTTACCAAGAGATATAAGGTACCGCAATGGAAATGGAACACCGCTAACGCCAAAGAATAACGTAAAATACCTTGGTGTACTAATCGATAGTAAACTGTCATGGACTCAATGTGGAGGAAAGGGTGAAAAAGGCAACCAATGCGCTATATGCATCCCAGAAGAAGCTAAGCAGCTCTTGGGGCCTATCACCAAGTCTAACGCACTGGCTCTTCATCTCAGTAATACGACCGATACTACTACATGGCTTATTGGTATGGTGGCAAGCCACGGAGAAGTCCACATATCTAAAGATGATGGAAAGGCCCAGCTGCAGGCATTAGTCTGCATAACGGGGGCGCTGAGGTCCACTCAAACAAAAGCACTCGAACTCATCGTAGGAGTCAACCCCCTAGACATCCAAGCACGCCTCCTTGCGGAAAAGACGGCCCAACGTCTTTGTGCGGCAGACACCATGGTGCTACAAAGCCATGGACACAGCATGGTGGGTAAAGTGATCAACAGTAGCACGGACTACAGTATCCCAAAAACCAACTTCACAGGCGCATCAGCACTACTGGTACCAGAAGACTGGCGTACAGGACTGGCCCAGGGAGCAACGCACCTATTCACAGACTGCTCAAAGATGGCCTCAGGAGTCGGAGCCGCCGTATACTGCGAGGAGCCGGAATTGACGCTATCCCACAAACTGCCAGACCACTGCACCATATTCCAGGCGGAAGTCTTCGCAATAAGGAGAGCAGCGGAATTCGCACAACAATACGCACCAAACAGCCAAATAAACATATACGTTGACAGCCAATCGGCAATCAAAGCAATGCAGAGACGCTATTAACTCCAAAAATGTTCTGGCAAGCAGGGAGGCAATAGATTCCCTCAGCACCTCCAGAAAGGTGCAAATCTATTGGATTCCCAGCCACCGTTGCATTGATGAAAACGAAATGGCTGACAGTCTAGCAAAAGCGGAAATCGCACTATGCCAAGAAGCAACACTAAACATACCTATCTCCGAACAGACACTATACAGCAAGATGGAAGAGATAGCAGAGAAAGAAGCAGAGGAAAAGTGGAAGAACACAACCGGCTGCAGAATCTCAAAAATTTTGAACAAGACAAGAGACAAAAAACTCACGCACTATATGCTACAACTCCAAGGAAGAGACTGTACACTGCTTATAGGCATACTAACTGGTCACTGCCTAGCAGTTGCTCACGGTAAAAAGCTAGGCATCTCGACAGCGGACACCTGCAGAAAATGTAAAGAACTTGGAGTCGTAGAAACTCTGGAACACCTCATCTGCAGCTGCCCAGCGATCGCTAAGACAAGATTAAGATATCTCACCTCTCTTGAAGAGGCGGCAAGAACGTCTCCAAAAACAACTATTGGCATTTGCCAAAACGTCAAAGATCCTCTTGGATTTCTAATGGTACCCAAAAAAAACACCCGGCCTCACTAAGGACCGTAAGGTCTATGTGTGGCCTCTAAAAAGGGCCAGCCGGAACTACCTAACCTAAACATATGTACTAATTATGGAAATTTTGTTGCATTTTCGTCAGGACCATAAGCGAAGTTATAGCCCGTTAAGCCCGAAAATTAAGATTTAAATTTATGGCAGGACTACTAGACTCCACCCCAAAGTTTTATAGCAGTTTTAAAAAGGAACTTGATATAGCATTGGCTTGACAACATATTTTTTGAAATGTGGAAAACAGGGCTTAGTCCCGAAACGAATTTCGGTTACGGTACCGGTTCCGGTAAGTCTCGAAATGAATGTTTCGGTTAAAGGTTCTATTTCGGTTTTCAATTAATTTCGGTTTCGATACGGTACCCGGATTTTTATATATTTTTTATATATTTGTATAGGTGCTATCATTTTTAAATATAGAAAAAATTAAATTCTGAGATAAATCTAAATCATTTTATTCCTGTGTAATAAAACGAATCAAAATTCAACCCAAAATTAATGGTTTCACATTTAATCATACAACTGGGAACTGGGAACTTTGTGAAGGATTCTGTCCACCAGTTAAGAATAATTTTATGGTTTCAAGCACGCTAAAGTGCGAGAAGTCTTAGTGGAATCCAGCTGTTTGGCTAGAGACGAAGAATTTTTTTATATTTCCAATTTGCAGTGTATCCAAATGGAACTAAAATCACCCAAATCAAGATTTTCGGGTTGAAGTTTAGTTGTGGCCACATCCGCTGGTTCTAGTATGCGTACAATTTCGCGAGCTGAGTCCCACACTTTCCGGTGCAGAAGAAAGTCCTTATCTGCAGCCGCAAAACTGGAGCAAATGTTGAAAATATCTTCTGTCTTGAGCTCCGACTCTTGATCAAATCTACGATGCGCTCTGCAAAGTTAAAAAAGACTGTACCGGTACCAACGTTTCGGTTTCGACCGGTGCTTTCGGTTCCATTAATAAGGGTAAACGGTTTTCGGTTCTCAAAAAAAAATTTGTATAGGTTCCGGATACGGTTCCGGTACTTGATTTGAAACGGTTTATTTCGGTTAACGGTTCCGGTTTTAAGCCTTGCTCTTTGGCAATTCTAAGTCCCTTACAAGATCATTCAGTTCAGCTTGCGTGCTGTGCTGTCGAACTAGGTTCTTCTTATTCTGAAATCGAGGAATTGAATGATGACGAAGGTATGATTTCATCTTCATCGTCGTCTATGTAAAGACTATTCGGAATCGGGTGAAGATTTCTGTGAGGCTGTGGTCGAGTAGCCGATGGTATGTTTGGATACACAATAGCATTCTTCTTTTTTTTTTTTAGAAATATATGAGTTGTCAGGCAGAAAAAACAATCAGTTTCGTGATTCGCTGGTTCTCGCCAATGCATTGGTGTAGCGAAACGAAATTATGTTTTTTTGCCACTCAGCCAATTTCTCAAACCTGTGAGGTTAGAATGCAGGTTTGCTTCTTTTTTTTGGACTTACCAATATTGTTTTATTTTCTATATTCTATAGAATACAGAACATCTTTGTTTTTTGAACATCACTTCACAACAAATGTAACAAAAATGGTCGGCATTATTTAAACAGTTTACACGAGACATTTTGCTTCTGGCAACTTGTAAAATTAAAAAATTTAATCAAAATAACAAAAGCATCAAACTACTTTGCTTTTTTGAAAATCACAGTAATCCACTAATATTACCGTAGCATTCCATGAATGTTGTTATTTTACATTTCAATAAATATGTTGTTAAGCCAATGCTATATCAAGTTGCCTTTTTAAAACTGCTATAAAAATTTGGGGTGGGGTCTACTAGTCCTGCCATAAATTTAAATCTTAATTTTCGGGCTTAGCAGGCTATAACTTTGGTTATGGTCCTGACAAAAAAGCAACACAATTTCCATAAATAGTACATATGTTGATAAAATGGTGCCAATTAATGTCAGACCAAAAGAATGGCGGCTTGTATCAGAGGGTTTAGTTTGACAAAATTGCTATAAATGGAATAAAATTCGACTTTTAAGGCCAATTTCGACACCATTAAAAGTAAAATTGGCTCAAACAGCACCTCCAGGAGGGCCAGGGCCAAACTTCTCTCAATCTCTTGGCGTGTGTGCTTATAATTTTTCGCACAAGAGAAAGGGACCTACAGTTTAACGCCGAATCCGAACGGCAATAGTTAGAGAATTTTTGCTGTTTTATGGCCAGTTACTTCACAGCTGGCGCCAGTAGCTGGTTAAGGTGACCGGGTGTGTTTAAGCTTTTTTCTAAAGAAAGAAAAAACTTTTTTTATTAGATGGTCCGAGGCGGGATCGAACCCACAACCACCCGCACCAGCCGCCACACATACGACTGATACGTCACGCCCGACCACTTTTCGACACCATTGGCATAACTTTTATTGCGTTTATGATTTTTCTCAGTTGCATTGATATGTATACTATCGTAGAGGCTTCATAAAATCAACCATTAATGCTTAGTGTAACCTACATAAATTCTAGAACGATAAAAAGTCGGAAAATTGGTTTTTCGCGTATATCTTGGAAACGGAAACAAAGATATTGCTTTGACATGCCAACTCGTAATCAGCTTTAATAGACACAAGCAGGAATTAGTTAAAGATGCTCGGGATACTCACAAATGGTCTCAATTCATAGAACTGTGTTATTTTATTAAAAAGTGCGTGTTTTTTTTATTATCAATTAATTTTCTTTGTTTGTTTGGGGTTTAATTTCGGCCGTCTTTCTTCACTCTAGTCAAAACACTTTTTGGCTGAGTTGTTCTCCTACGCGTTCCGGCAAATATAAGGTTGTCAAAAAAGTCTTGCGGTATTTTTATTGAATTTTCAATTGTTCATAAAATTGGTTATAATAATGCGATTTAAGTCAAATATGCGCCGTTTTGTTCGATGACGAGTTCCCAACGAGATGCCAACTTCATAATGCCTCTCTTATAGAAGCTCGATTCCCTATTGGCAAAAAACTCGGAGAGCCAATTTTCACAGGACTCTCTTGTGGCCAACTTCCGACTACCAAGCTCGTTCGCCATGGACAGAAATAGGTGGTAATCACTTGGTGCGAGATCCGGACTATACGGTGGATGCAAAAGAACCTCCCATCCGAGCTCCCGGAGCTTCTGGCGCGTCCACCAAAGATGTGTGTGGCCTGGCGTTGTCCTGATGGAAGACAATTCGGCCTCTGTTGATCAAAGATGGCCTCTTCTGCATGAGTGCTGCATTCAAGCGGTCCAGTTGTTGGCAGTACAGGTCCGAATTGAGCGTTTGGCCATAGGGGAGCAGCTCATAGTGGATGATTCCCTGCCAATCCCACCAAACACACAGAAGAACCTTCCTGGCCGTCAATCCAGGCTTGGCCACCGTCTGGGCAGCTTCACCGCTTTTCGACCACGACCGTTTGCGCTTCACGTTGTCGTAAGTGACCCACTTTTCATCGCCAGTCACCATCCGCTTCAAAAACGGGTCGATTTTGTTGCGATTCAGAAGCGATTCGCATGCATCCATACGGGCAAAAATGTTTCTTTGTTTCTTCTTTTTGAATCCAAGCTTCTTCAAATGGTTTATAACGGTTTGATGACTCATGCCCAGCTCTTGGCCGATGCTACGGCTGCTACTATGCCGGTCTCTTTCGATTAATTCAGCGATTTTATCGCAATTTTCGACGACAAGCCTTCCGGACCGTGGCGCATCTTGGATCACCTCTGCACCAGAACGAAAACGTTGAAACCATCGTTGTGCGGTGGAAATGGAAACTGTATCGGGTCCATAAACTGCACAAATTTTATTGGCAGCATGAGATGCATTTTTGCCTTTATCGTAGTAGTACTGTAAAATATGCCGTATTTTCTCTTTATTTTGCTTCATGTTTGCGACGCTATAACTCACGAACGACTAAAAACAAGCAACAATAAATCAAACACGTGTTAGCGCGTGAAAAGAGCTTTCCAAAAAGCTCTAGCGTGAACCGATGCGACGAATACAACTAGAACTACGCGCTTGCAGACAAGCTTGCGGAAATACCGCAAGACTTTTTTGACAACCTATTATATTGCCTTCTTCAGGCAGTCTGTATATTTTTTTATATATAAACATGAACACAAATTTTTAATTGATTTCTTATGTTTATGGTATACTGCAGTCTACATTTTTTCATGTCCTTGTTTTTTGCTTCAGCTGCTTCCTCAGATAGTGCACTAATTGATAATAGAGCGTGGCCCTATAAAATTCCGTTTGAATTTTGTGTTTCCTTGTCATAAAAGCAACTTTTTCGTCTTGGGACCTGATTAGCCACTTTTTCCGAGTCGATATGGAACGTAACGCACATATTAAAACATTTGATATTTGAATGACGTGGTGATAAAGCAAATTCAAAAAGGATTTTGTGTAGTTTTTTTTTGAGTCATTTTTCCTGATCATTCATTTCTTTCGGTTTTGCTTCGCATACTACTGTGAACAAATTGAAAGGTAAACTTTTAATTTAACCTTACCGGGTTTTTCCAATCGATAATTATTTCTTTCTGTAACTTGGTAACAATGTTAGTGCCAGCTGTGCGAAATTTCATGTCAAATTACGGAGACGCTGACAATTTTGTCGGAGCGGGAATTGTTTGATAATTTCCAGAGCCGCTCAGACAATGTAGAGTGACAAAAGTCAGCTGTTGTGTGTAAAAAAAATAAGCGGGCTAATTCAAATAAAATAAGAGTGTCTGTGTTAATGCCATGGTCTATTTCATGGAAGCATTTTGTGTGGGGCGGTAGAAGCCGTGCCCTTTATTTTGGGCTGCGGGAGCAGAACTTAGCCACTTAGACATACTGCTATAACTACAAAACAAAACGCATCTGGAGATTGCTGGGCCGCACATTTGTTGCATTTTAGCTATATCGATAGGCACGGGGCGAGGCGCCAAGCTTCAAAAAGGTTGAAACGGAGCGAGTTGGCAGTTCACGCTAGATGGGGAAGGGAGAAAGCGCCTCTGGCGTAGGTTTTAGAAGGTTTGATGATCGCAGAGGGGAAATTAAGACTAGGAAAGAGATGTAACAGGTGCAGTCCCTTTCGCACCCACTTCCTAAGGGAACTAGGCCATAGCCTTCGATGCGGGCATTAACCTTGGGACAAGATGAAATGGCACAACGGCGAGATAGCGAAACAATAAAAGGGGGTGAAAAGGGAGGCATGGAGACAGTCAAGGCAAGCGGCGGCGGTAGAAAGACCCAACGAACGCCTCTTTAAAATCGTTCTCCGGTCGAATATAAAAAAGCATTTCCTTTGACGAATTTTCTACATGCGATTTAGTGGTTCGGTTTAACGGGAAATAAATCCAAAGTAAGGCGGTGAAAGAAAAATAATTGTGGCATGGTAGTGATCCTCGTGTATTTTAGCAACCCATCTGAGGTTAAAGATACCCAGCCAGACGAAAAGAGGCAGGGCAAGAATTGGAAGCCAGTCACGGCCCAGAGGCACCGCCGCCGCCTAATCCCAAGACGACTGCAGAGGGGAGGAATTTCCAACCAGCTGAACGCAAAAGTGAGTCCATTCCAAGAGGCCAGGTAGCTCCCCAAAACCCACAATTGTTCGGGCATCACCTTGGATCCTCCTTATTGTCCCCAAAGGGATTAAATAATTGTCGCAGTACCTCGGAGGAGGCCATCGCTAGTCCGCCAAAAAGCTGGACGGGGCCATCAATCCCTGGCATCGGCTCATCGCTGGGGCGGCCGAAACCCTCATCCAACCTAACCCCAGAGTTGGGTGCAGCATTATCTTTACATATTTATTTATTTGTATATTTGTAGTTACAGTCCTATTATTAGTTAATAAGAAAAAATAATCGAAGAGGGGTCATCAACCAAGGGTTAGACGGGCTGAAAGAAAACAAAAAAAAAGAGTGAGAAGGGAAGGGGACCAATCTAAGCATTCGAGGGCTTAATATATTTCCACTTTACCTTAAGGACATCGCGATCACCACTTGGAGCTCCAATAGGGTAGGTAGGCGAGATTTCCGTTTTTTTGAGACCTTTGTTTAAAGCATCGAGGTTTGGATTGGGATCTGATCCCGACATTTTTTTGCCAGCATTACATGTGGCAATAGGCTCATTCAGCTCGAACACTGCAACAAAAAAAAAAAGTTCATTAATTAATTATTTATTATTTATTATTCAAGTATGTGTAATCCCTTGAAGAAATTGTAAATTAAATTTAAGAGATATGAATATGAAGGCGTAAATCATTCCAAGGGGGGAAGCGGGTCCTAATCTGGTCATGGATTAGATAGGCGAAGATGTCCAGGATGGGTGGTCAACCCCAAGACAGACAACCTGTTGGCCACAGGAAGGGTGGGCGCGTCGAGGTAAAACAGCCAAACCTCCGTCTTTAAGTGTTTTCCGGTTCATTTGAATTTTGTCAAGTAGTGTCAGAGATGTTTTGTATTAGTTGGTGGAGGTACCGATTTGTCGGGATTGTGCGTTCTGCGGCCATTGGGAAGAAATCCCGCCCTGAGGGCGACTAAAGCTAGCCGGCTCGCCCTTGGTATAAGCAGACACGTAACACATTAAACCAGAGGCAAAATTCATAGCCACAGCCAGCTCCATAGACTGGAGGCGGGTCATACTCACCGGGCGTATTAGAGAAGGATAATCTAGGAGAATACGGATTAAAAGGTGGCCACAACAGTAGCAACGGAAGCTACCACAGTAAGCCGAAGTTCTGTGGAGACTTTAGCTTAGGGGTGCTTGGCGGGTGCATGTAATAACGCCCGTGGACATATCGCCCGCGGGCGTTATATCGCTCTAAAAAGTGACAACGCCCGCGGGCTTTATGTCACTTTTAAAAGTGTCATAACGACCGCGGGAACTATGTCACTTTTTTCGGGCGCTATAACACTTTACGCACGAAAAGAAAAGTAAAATTCTGAGTAAATATTGTATGCACATGGAAACTCGTCATATTTTATTTGTTGAAATATTTTAAGAATAGTTGTTCTTATGTTGTGGGAGTGAACCGAAAAACTATGGGTTGTGATCTGAAAAAATAGTTTAAGAAATTGTTTGTAAAAGAAATTGTGCTACTTGTTTAGTAGAGTTACCCGTACTCCAAAAATTCTGTAAAAATATATATGTATGTGAACAATTTAGAATGCGCCGCAGGCCAAAAAAAAATTAAAAAAGAAGTAGAAAAAAGAAAAATCGCGTTTTTTTTTAAATTATTGTCTGTACTTCTTTTTAAATTTTTTTTTGCCTGCAGCGCATTCTAAATTGTTCACATACATATATATTTTTTTAGAATTTTTGAAGTTGCAAACAAACCGCGAAATATTTTGGGTCGAATCCTTAATTTTAAACAATTGTTGCTGTGTTGGAAGCAGCAACAGTTTCGAATTTTTTCGAAATCCAGCAACAAATCTATTCTCGTAAACTAAATCCATTTTGCGGGCACGCTGCTCAAACATCAATGATACACTAATAAGAATATCATTATGCGCAAGATGCAGAAAAGATAAGACATAATGAACGGAACTTTCATTCAAGAGATAACATAATGAACGGTACTTGAAGTAATATTTCTAGCTGAAGTTTCTCGCTGTCTATACAAAAGACATGTTTTTGAAAACATGCGTTATGTCACTGTTGAAAGTGACATAACGCCCGCGGCTGTTATGTCGCACTGAAAGCGGGCGTTATGACACTTTCAAAAGTGACTTAAAGCCCGCGGGCGCTATGTCCGCGTGCGTTATTACATGCACCCTGCTTAGCCGTTGGCTGTAGGGCCGTCCCTTGGGCTGTGGAGACTGCGAAGGTTTAGACTCGGGTGGTATGCATACATTGGGCAAATGGCATGCCGGGAGAAGTATACAGAGAAGGATTCTCCGCCACAAGTGATGCAGCTGGGGGTATCGAAATGCTTTTTGGCCAGATTCCATAAAATTGGTTGCGACTCGCCCACTTCGATCAGCTCCACTTGTTTGTCCACCTCTGAGTTGTCCAAATAACTGTAGTTTTATTTTTTGGTCTTCTTTGTTTAAATTTTTTCATTGTGTGCTCAATTTCCAAAGGTACCTCTGACAATTATTAAACAAGTTTCCAGGGTTCGTAAAATATCACTCAACACAGAGAAGGCCTTTTTTTTCTAGTTAAGAAAAACTCAACAATGATATTTACGAATTAATGTCGTGAGTGATAAAAAAAAATTGTGAGCATTGTTTTCAGACATAAATATCACAAAAATATCGCCTGATATATATCACATGTGATAAATATCAATAATTTTTTCATCACGAGTGATTCAATGTTTTTTTTTACCAAACTGTTAAGAAAATAAAAGAAAAATTGGGGACAATACTTCGCGTTAACAGTTCTGACTACTAAACACAAAGTTTTAAGTGATTTCGCTATATTATTCTTATTCAAATGAAATATAATTTAACAATTCATCGACAGATTTCTAATTTCACTTGGACAGATTTAATAACGTCCCATGACACTAATTGTAGTTTATGCGCTGCGCAATGACACACTCTTAAAGAAGCTTTAATATTTTCATTAATTTCTTCAAAATTATCGTAATCATTTCCTTCATACTCTTGCAGGAGTTTTGATGTCTTAATGACATTTGCACTATTTTCGGTTGTCATCGAGTAAATCTGTTCAAGACTTAGACGAAATTTCCCCAAACACTTAAGCACCTCTTCCCTTAGATACTGGGCTGAGAGTAATGTATTTTATTTTTCTACAGTTTGATTTAAAAATCTTTAAATCACTCGTGATGAAAATGATAGTGATATTTATCGCTTGTGATAAATATCAGGTGATATTTTAGTGATATATATTTTTGAGAACAATGTTCACAATTTTTTTTATCACTCACGATATTTACTAGTAGATATCAGTGTTTGACTTTTTGTTCAATGATATTAAAATGAGTTATATTTACGAACCCTGCAAGTTTCATAATTTCCAGACCCCCCCTCGACAATTTATTAGCTTTTTTCAAAAAATCGAGTTGGCAGGTCCTGCAATTGTCAGAGCGAATTGTTGGTTGCTCCGTACTCGCTTTGGCAATGTGCTCTGACAATTTTCATGAGCGGATTTCCTGAGCTATGTAATTAGATAGGCTCCGACAAAATTGTCAGCGTCTCTGTACTACGCTTAATGTTTGAGATAAGGCTGAGATACTGTGATCAAATAGAAAGGGGAATTTTTAAATTAAACATCCGGGTTTTCCAATCGATAATTTTTTCTTTCTGGTAACACTGTTAGTGACAGCTGCACCTGCTTATTCACCTGATTTGTCTCCGTGTGACTTCTAGCTATTCAACAAACGCAAGAGACGTCATTCCGAAGAAGGACTTTGCCAAGTGCAATGATAACTGGAAAAGGGGATTACTTTGAAGGGGAGGAAATAACTTTAGATAAATAAATAATAAGTTTCAGTATAGGAATCATTTCCGACCCTATAAAATATATATATTCTTGATCAGCTTTAACAGCCGAGTCGATATAGCCTGTAGCAGTTCACCCAGCAAAAAGGGATTTGCGCCTAGTGGACGAGCAGATGGTAACTTGGGTGGGAGTGATGTAAATTGGCTGTGTCGCTCTCTCTCCCTCCGACGGTTGGTGAATTTAGGAATTTAGGAACTGGAACACAGCCTTTGGCGCTGCATTGATCTCCTCTATCCGGTTATGCGTTTGTATGTATGTACGTCGTAGTTATTGTGGTAATTATTGTTGCCCAAAATTTGTGTAAATATACACTAGGGGCCAAACCTGCAAGCAGGTCGAATTTTCAGGGTTAAATTTGGACATGGGAGGCAGGAATTTCTAACTGATTTTTTTTTTCTAGTTGAGGTTACACCCACCAAGTTTGGCCTCCACCATCTAAAGTTTCTGTAGCTGCTCTTCCAATGGTGGGGTGTAATTTTATTGGCTTATCGATCTGTGACCAACACTTTCTTTATAAATTGTATCAATACGTAGCTTACACTTGCTGTACCCGACACTTGGAATAAACTTTGTATAACATAGACAAAATACGTCTGAGCTGGACAGGGATCAAATTGTAAAAGACTGAATGTGTCCAATTGTCTCGTGCATGAAACCTTTTTAACAGCGCTGCGGAGAGTGGGCGCCATTTCTCCACTCCCACTGATATTCAGGTCTGTAAATCGCTTTCTCTCTGGCTCGCTTTCTCCTCACAAATATGTGGTTGCGTGCTTTTGGGCGGGCAAAAAAAAACTTCTTAAGAAGAGACTGGCGACACTACAAGCCATGTCCTTCTGTCTGTCTGTCCGTCCGTCTGTACGAACTCACAGATCTCAGAGATGGTAAGAGATAAAGGTTTGACATGTATGGGACATATATTTCTTATACTTGCAGGCAGATCAAGTTTATTTTAAATTTTTGCTACGCCCCCTCTCGCCCCTCCATTTGGAAAAAACGTTTATTTTCCACAGTTTCGTAGATAGATGTTTCGTACCTTCTAAAGATATCTAGTAATCAATATTATTTATCGATTTGCTGAAGGAATGATAAAGATCGGATGAACGATACTCAAGATATAAGCAAAAAACGGCCAGTTAACAACCGCCACCCACCCACACATAATCACAACATTCCGTTTAAAAGAGTCAATATTAGTGAGAGAGAGAGAAACTTAGAGAGCGCACAAAGCATATGACTTGTGAGCAAATGCGAGGGTAAGGGTACGGAGTATGTTATAGTCGGGCTTGACCGACTTTCTTTTCTGTTTTAATATAGCGTAATGGCAAACATAAGCTTTTTTCGAAAGAGTACAAACCGAATTTGAAACGGCTACACGAAAAAATTACGCAGCAGTTCTTATACCCTTGTAGAGGGTATAATAAATTGTCCAGATGTTTGAAACGCATCTCCGACTTGTCTTCAACGCGAACGTGACCAAATCTCGTATTTCATTGTTTTCTATGCTTTTACACATATCCACCAAGTTTGATGAAAATCGGTCAACTATATAGTAAAGCTGCCATACAAAATATAGTTCTGAAAAAAAGTCTTAGTGGGAAAAGCTTTTTGGTTTTCAATGCTATCGCTCCCAAACTGGTTACTGATCAATATTATATGCTACCACACAATTCTGCCAAGTTTGATCCAAATCGGTAGACTATAGCATATACCCAGTCGGACTTGTATGCATGCCAGAAGTACATATTTCATGCCTACTTCTCACGTCAGTAGGCATGAGAAACCTGAAAGTTCCCATTCGTTTTTGATAAGCAACGCCGTAAAACTCAGGGGATGTTGTTGTAACCGTTAACCGTTTGGATGACGTCACGCGGCAGCCTTCGGGTTCTGCTTTTCTCTCTACAAACTCAGTACTTCAGATGTACCAACTTTGTATATCGTAGGTAGGAAGACTTGAGACGTGGGCTGAGGAACACCTGACTTTTGTATGAAATGTCACCCCATAATTAAATTAAATAGATTTTTATTTGCAATTTTTTTATATTTAAACCAACAACAATTTTTGTCTACTTCTCTTAATATTATTGATGTTCGCCATGGCGCCTTTCATGTTGGCTTTCATTGCTGATGTTAGCGAGGATAGTTAGCGATTTGGCCTTTGTTTGTAGTTTTTAAACAAGTCACCTGTTTTAAGAAAAAATGTTATTAATAGAATTTAGGTAAATTAATAATAATACATAAATGCTATAAAATCCCTAGATTACTGACTTCATAATTTTTTCCGTATTCTCTCTCTTGTTTGGTCAACGTTCATCAAGCGTTCGGGGCTAACTTCGTTTTTCTAGTTCGTGTTCGATCTCCACGAGAGAGAGAGAGTTTGAACCGATTCACGATATGCTGTCTCTTACGCTGGCCTTACGAATAGCTGAGAAAACAACGAGTGAGTTTGTCATGGTGAAAAATGGACTTATTTCATGCCAAAAAATAATGTAGTGACTATTTTCGTGAAATTTCATGCCACCTATTGTACTTATTTTGATAAACACTTGGTGCAAAGTCCGACTGGGTACACATGTAGAAGCTCAAGTCTGTAAATGCAATCAAAGGATCGTGGTGTGCCACCTAGTTATGTTAACATATTGCACATTACCAGATAGGTGTAACTTAGTAACTACTTACATACTGCTTACATACTTCATATTCTAAGTCCCCTTTTATTCTAGCCGATTCTCCGCAAATGCTTCAGGAAATTATTGATAAGCTACACGAATATTGAAGAGAATGGTGCCTTCAAATCAACACGGATAAATACAAAATCATGATAATTAGACACGGCGGCGGTCGTTACTCACGATTAGAAGACGACGGTAGACGGTGTTACCCTTGAAAAGGTAAAGAGCTATAAAGACCTAGGAGTACTAGTCACTCACAATATGTCATTTAAGGCTCACCGCTGCGAGAAGCTGAAAGATGCAAAAGTGGCCTTAAGCGCGTCACGGAAAACTCTGCTTAGTAGGAAAAACGTCATACCAATCACCAAATACACAGTCTTCCAAGCGGCAGTACGTTCAACCTTGTGCTATGGATCGCAAGTATGGGGGATGTGGCAATGTGACTCTGTATAAATTCCTGGATCTCAACCTAGGAACGAAAAACTACTTCGATGACAGTCTAGGTGTGAGGGGGATAAGCGCTATCTTCAGGACGAGTTGTGAAATCTAAGACTCAATTTTCAACCACACTAGAGTAACACTCAGCAGCATTGTACCGTCTGTAACATGTGTGCCAAGGAAGATGTGGCTCACTTTGTTGGAATCTACCCCATCCTAAAGAGATACGAATGTTGCCGAAACCCTCATCCAACCTAACCCCAGAGTTGGGTGCAGCATTATCTTTACATATTTATTTATTTGTATATTTGTAGTTACAGTCCTATTATTAGTTAATAAGAAAAAATAATCGAAGAGGGGTCATCAACCAAGGGTTAGACGGGCTGAAAGAAAACAAAAAAAAAGAGTGAGAAGGGAAGGGGACCAATCTAAGCATTCGAGGGCTTAATATATTTCCACTTTGCCTTGAGGACATCGCGATCACCACTTGGAGCTCCAATAGGGTAGGTAGGCGAGAGTTCCGTTTTTTTGAGACCTTTGTTTAAAGCATCGAGGTTTGGATTGGGATCTGATCCCGACATTTTTTTGCCAGCATTACATGTGGCAATAGGCTCATTCAGCTCGAACACTGCAACAAAAAAAAAAAGTTCATTAATTAATTATTTATTATTTATTATTCAAGTATGTGTAATCCCTTGAAGAAATTGTAAATTAAATTTAAGAGATATGAATATGAAGGCGTAAATCATTCCAAGGGGGGAAGCGGGTCCTAATCTGGTCATGGATTAGATAGGCGAAGATGTCCAGGATGGGTGGTCAACCCCAAGACAGACAACCTGTTGGCCACAGGAAGGGTGGGCGCGTCGAGGTAAAACAGCCAAACCTCCGTCTTTAAGTGTTTTCCGGTTCATTTGAATTTTGTCAAGTAGTGTCAGAGATGTTTTGTATTAGTTGGTGGAGGTACCGATTTGTCGGGATTGTGCGTTCTGCGGCCATTGGGAAGAAATCCCGCCCTGAGGGCGACTAAAGCTAGCCGGCTCGCCCTTGGTATAAGCAGACACGTAACACATTAAACCAGAGGCAAAATTCATAGCCACAGCCAGCTCCATAGACTGGAGGCGGGTCATACTCACCGGGCGTATTAGAGAAGGATAATCTAGGAGAATACGGATTAAAAGGTGGCCACAACAGTAGCAACGGAAGCTACCACAGTAAGCCGAAGTTCTGTGGAGACTTTAGCTTAGGGGTGCTTGGCGGGTGCATGTAATAACGCCCGTGGACATAACGCCCGCGGGCGTTATATCGCTCTAAAAAGTGACAACGCCCGCGGGCTTTATGTCACTTTTAAAAGTGTCATAACGCCCGCGGGAACTATGTCACTTTTTTCGGGCGCTATAACACTTTACGCACGAAAAGAAAAGTAAAATTCTGAGTAAATATTGTATGCACATGGAAACTCGTCATATTTTATTTGTTGAAATATTTTAAGAATAGTTGTTCTTATGTTGTGGGAGTGAACCGAAAAACTATGGGTTGTGATCTGAAAAAATAGTTTAAGAAATTGTTTGTAAAAGAAATTGTGCTACTTGTTTAGTAGAGTTACCCGTACTCCAAAAATTCTGTAAAAATATATATGTATGTGAACAATTTAGAATGCGCCGCAGGCCAAAAAAAAATTAAAAAAGAAGTAGAAAAAAGAAAAATCGCGTTTTTTTTTAAATTATTGTCTGTACTTCTTTTTAAATTTTTTTTTGCCTGCAGCGCATTCTAAATTGTTCACATACATATATATTTTTTTAGAATTTTTGAAGTTGCAAACAAACCGCGAAATATTTTGGGTCGAATCCTTAATTTTAAACAATTGTTGCTGTGTTGGAAGCAGCAACAGTTTCGAATTTTTTCGAAATCCAGCAACAAATCTATTCTCGTAAACTAAATCCATTTTGCGGGCACGCTGCTCAAACATCAATGATACACTAATAAGAATATCATTATGCGCAAGATGCAGAAAAGATAAGACATAATGAACGGAACTTTCATTCAAGAGATAACATAATGAACGGTACTTGAAGTAATATTTCTAGCTGAAGTTTCTCGCTGTCTATGCAAAAGACATGTTTTTGAAAACATGCGTTATGTCACTGTTGAAAGTGACATAACGCCCGCGGCTGTTATGTCGCACTGAAAGCGGGCGTTATGACACTTTCAAAAGTGACATAAAGCCCGCGGGCGCTATGTCCGCGTGCGTTATTACATGCACCCTGCTTAGCCGTTGGCTGTAGGGCCGTCCCTTGGGCTGTGGAGACTGCGAAGGTTTAGACTCGGGTGGTATGCATACATTGGGCAAATGGCATGCCGGGAGAAGTATACAGAGAAGGATTCTCCGCCACAAGTGATGCAGCTGGGGGTATCGAAATGCTTTTTGGCCAGATTCCATAAAATTGGTTGCGACTCGCCCACTTCGATCAGCTCCACTTGTTTGTCCACCTCTGAGTTGTCCAAATAACTGTAGTTTTATTTTTTGGTCTTCTTTGTTTAAATTTTTTCATTGTGTGCTCAATTTCCAAAGGTACCTCTGACAATTATTAAACAAGTTTCCAGGGTTCGTAAAATATCACTCAACACAGAGAAGGCCTTTTTTTTCTAGTTAAGAAAAACTCAACAATGATATTTACGAATTAATGTCGTGAGTGATAAAAAAAAATTGTGAGCATTGTTTTCAGACATAAATATCACAAAAATATCGCCTGATATATATCACATGTGATAAATATCAATAATTTTTTCATCACGAGTGATTCAATGTTTTTTTTTACCAAACTGTTAAGAAAATAAAAGAAAAATTGGGGACAATACTTCGCGTTAACAGTTCTGACTACTAAACACAAAGTTTTAAGTGATTTCGCTATATTATTCTTATTCAAATGAAATATAATTTAACAATTCATCGACAGATTTCTAATTTCACTTGGACAGATTTAATAACGTCCCATGACACTAATTGTAGTTTATGCGCTGCGCAATGACACACTCTTAAAGAAGCTTTAATATTTTCATTAATTTCTTCAAAATTATCGTAATCATTTCCTTCTGACTTTCCAATATCTTCATACTCTTGCAGGAGTTTTGATGTCTTAATGACATTTGCACTGTTTTCGGTTGTCATCGAGTAAATCTGTTCAAGACTTAGACGAAATTTCCCCAAACACTTAAGCACCTCTTCCCTTAGATACTGGGCTGAGAGTAATGTATTTTATTTTTCTACAGTTTGATTTAAAAATCTTTAAATCACTCGTGATGAAAATGATAGTGATATTTATCGCTTGTGATAAATATCAGGTGATATTTTAGTGATATATATTTTTGAGAACAATGTTCACAATTTTTTTTATCACTCACGATATTTACTAGTAGATATCAGTGTTTGACTTTTTGTTCAATGATATTAAAATGAGTTATATTTACGAACCCTGCAAGTTTCATAATTTCCAGACCCCCCCTCGACAATTTATTAGCTGTTTTCAAAAAATCGAGTTGGCAGGTCCTGCAATTGTCAGAGCGAATTGTTGGTTGCTCCGTACTCGCTTTGGCAATGTGCTCTGACAATTTTCATGAGCGGATTTCCTGAGCTATGTAATTAGATAGGCTCCGACAAAATTGTCAGCGTCTCTGTACTACGCTTAATGTTTGAGATAAGGCTGAGATACTGTGATCAAATAGAAAGGGGAATTTTTAAATTAAACATCCGGGTTTTCCAATCGATAATTTTTTCTTTCTGGTAACACTGTTAGTGACAGCTGCACCTGCTTATTCACCTGATTTGTCTCCGTGTGACTTCTAGCTATTCAACAAACGCAAGAGACGTCATTCCGAAGAAGGACTTTGCCAAGTGCAATGATAACTGGAAAAGGGGATTACTTTGAAGGGGAGGAAATAACTTTAGATAAATAAATAATAAGTTTCAGTATAGGAATCATTTCCGACCCTATAAAATATATATATTCTTGATCAGCTTTAACAGCCGAGTCGATATAGCCTGTAGCAGTTCACCCAGCAAAAAGGGATTTGCGCCTAGTGGACGAGCAGATGGTAACTTGGGTGGGAGTGATGTAAATTGGCTGTGTCGCTCTCTCTCCCTCCGACGGTTGGTGAATTTAGGAATTTAGGAACTGGAACACAGCCTTTGGCGCTGCATTGATCTCCTCTATCCGGTTATGCGTTTGTATGTATGTACGTCGTAGTTATTGTGGTAATTATTGTTGCCCAAAATTTGTGTAAATATACACTAGGGGCCAAACCTGCAAGCAGGTCGAATTTTCAGGGTTAAATTTGGACATGGGAGGCAGGAATTTCTAACTGATTTTTTTTTTCTAGTTGAGGTTACACCCACCAAGTTTGGCCTCCACCATCTAAAGTTTCTGTAGCTGCTCTTCCAATGGTGGGGTGTAATTTTATTGGCTTATCGATCTGTGACCAACACTTTCTTTATAAATTGTATCAATACGTAGCTTACACTTGCTGTACCCGACACTTGGAATAAACTTTGTATAACATAGACAAAATACGTCTGAGCTGGACAGGGATCAAATTGTAAAAGACTGAATGTGTCCAATTGTCTCGTGCATGAAACCTTTTTAACAGCGCTGCGGAGAGTGGGCGCCATTTCTCCACTCCCACTGATATTCAGGTCTGTAAATCGCTTTCTCTCTGGCTCGCTTTCTCCTCACAAATATGTGGTTGCGTGCTTTTGGGCGGGCAAAAAAAAACTTCTTAAGAAGAGACTGGCGACACTACAAGCCATGTCCTTCTGTCTGTCTGTCCGTCCGTCTGTACGAACTCACAGATCTCAGAGATGGTAAGAGATAAAGGTTTGACATGTATGGGACATATATTTCTTATACTTGCAGGCAGATCAAGTTTATTTTAAATTTTTGCTACGCCCCCTCTCGCCCCTCCATTTGGAAAAAACGTTTATTTTCCACAGTTTCGTAGATAGATGTTTCGTACCTTCTAAAGATATCTAGTAATCAATATTATTTATCGATTTGCTGAAGGAATGATAAAGATCGGATGAACGATACTCAAGATATAAGCAAAAAACGGCCAGTTAACAACCGCCACCCACCCACACATAATCACAACATTCCGTTTAAAAGAGTCAATATTAGTGAGAGAGAGAGAAACTTAGAGAGCGCACAAAGCATATGACTTGTGAGCAAATGCGAGGGTAAGGGTACGGAGTATGTTATAGTCGGGCTTGACCGACTTTCTTTTCTGTTTTAATATAGCGTAATGGCAAACATAAGCTTTTTTCGAAAGAGTACAAACCGAATTTGAAACGGCTACACGAAAAAATTACGCAGCAGTTCTTATACCCTTGTAGAGGGTATAATAAATTGTCCAGATGTTTGAAACGCATCTCCGACTTGTCTTCAACGCGAACGTGACCAAATCTCGTATTTCATTGTTTTCTATGCTTTTACACATATCCACCAAGTTTGATGAAAATCGGTCAACTATATAGTAAAGCTGCCATACAAAATATAGTTCTGAAAAAAAGTCTTAGTGGGAAAAGCTTTTTGGTTTTCAATGCTATCGCTCCCAAACTGGTTACTGATCAATATTATATGCTACCACACAATTCTGCCAAGTTTGATCCAAATCGGTAGACTATAGCATATACCCAGTCGGACTTGTATGCATGCCAGAAGTACATATTTCATGCCTACTTCTCACGTCAGTAGGCATGAGAAACCTGAAAGTTCCCATTCGTTTTTGATAAGCAACGCCGTAAAACTCAGGGGATGTTGTTGTAACCGTTAACCGTTTGGATGACGTCACGCGGCAGCCTTCGGGTTCTGCTTTTCTCTCTACAAACTCAGTACTTCAGATGTACCAACTTTGTATATCGTAGGTAGGAAGACTTGAGACGTGGGCTGAGGAACACCTGACTTTTGTATGAAATGTCACCCCATAATTAAATTAAATAGATTTTTATTTGCAATTTTTTTATATTTAAACCAACAACAATTTTTGTCTACTTCTCTTAATATTATTGATGTTCGCCATGGCGCCTTTCATGTTGGCTTTCATTGCTGATGTTAGCGAGGATAGTTAGCGATTTGGCCTTTGTTTGTAGTTTTTAAACAAGTCACCTGTTTTAAGAAAAAATGTTATTAATAGAATTTAGGTAAATTAATAATAATACATAAATGCTATAAAATCCCTAGATTACTGACTTCATAATTTTTTCCGTATTCTCTCTCTTGTTTGGTCAACGTTCATCAAGCGTTCGGGGCTAACTTCGTTTTTCTAGTTCGTGTTCGATCTCCACGAGAGAGAGAGAGTTTGAACCGATTCACGATATGCTGTCTCTTACGCTGGCCTTACGAATAGCTGAGAAAACAACGAGTGAGTTTGTCATGGTGAAAAATGGACTTATTTCATGCCAAAAAATAATGTAGTGACTATTTTCGTGAAATTTCATGCCACCTATTGTACTTATTTTGATAAACACTTGGTGCAAAGTCCGACTGGGTACACATGTAGAAGCTCAAGTCTGTAAATGCAATCAAAGGATCGTGGTGTGCCACCTAGTTATGTTAACATATTGCACATTACCAGATAGGTGTAACTTAGTAACTACTTACATACTGCTTACATACTTCATATTCTAAGTCCCCTTTTATTCTAGCCGATTCTCCGCAAATGCTTCAGGAAATTATTGATAAGCTACACGAATATTGAAGAGAATGGTGCCTTCAAATCAACACGGATAAATACAAAATCATGATAATTAGACACGGCGGCGGTCGTTACTCACGATTAGAAGACGACGGTAGACGGTGTTACCCTTGAAAAGGTAAAGAGCTATAAAGACCTAGGAGTACTAGTCACTCACAATATGTCATTTAAGGCTCACCGCTGCGAGAAGCTGAAAGATGCAAAAGTGGCCTTAAGCGCGTCACGGAAAACTCTGCTTAGTAGGAAAAACGTCATACCAATCACCAAATACACAGTCTTCCAAGCGGCAGTACGTTCAACCTTGTGCTATGGATCGCAAGTATGGGGGATGTGGCAATGTGACTCTGTATAAATTCCTGGATCTCAACCTAGGAACGAAAAACTACTTCGATGACAGTCTAGGTGTGAGGGGGATAAGCGCTATCTTCAGGACGAGTTGTGAAATCTAAGACTCAATTTTCAACCACACTAGAGTAACACTCAGCAGCATTGTACCGTCTGTAACATGTGTGCCAAGGAAGATGTGGCTCACTTTGTTGGAATCTACCCCATCCTAAAGAGATACGAATGTTGCCGAAACCCTCATCCAACCTAACCCCAGAGTTGGGTGCAGCATTATCTTTACATATTTATTTATTTGTATATTTGTAGTTACAGTCCTATTATTAGTTAATAAGAAAAAATAATCGAAGAGGGGTCATCAACCAAGGGTTAGACGGGCTGAAAGAAAACAAAAAAAAGAGTGAGAAGGGAAGGGGACCAATCTAAGCATTCGAGGGCTTAATATATTTCCACTTTACCTTGAGGACATCGCGATCACCACTTGGAGCTCCAATAGGGTAGGTAGGCGAGAGTTCCGTTTTTTTGAGACCTTTGTTTAAAGCATCGAGGTTTGGATTGGGATCTGATCCCGACATTTTTTTGCCAGCATTACATGTGGCAATAGGCTCATTCAGCTCGAACACTGCAACAAAAAAAAAAAGTTCATTAATTAATTATTTATTTATTTATTATTTATTATTTAAGTATGTGTAATCCCTTGAAGAAATTGTAAATTAAATTTAAGAGATATGAATATGAAGGCGTAAATCATTCCAAGGGGGGAAGCGGGTCCTAATCTAGTCATGGATTAGATAGGCGAAGACGTCCAGGATGGGTGGTCAACCCCAAGACAGACAACCTGTTGGCCACAGGAAGGGTGGGCGCGTCGAGGTAAAACAGCCAAACCTCCGTCTTTAAGTGTTTTCCGGTTCATTTGAATTTTGTCAAGTAGTGTCAGAGATGTTTTGTATTAGTTGGTGGAGGTACCGATTTGTCGGGATTGTGCGTTCTGCGGCCATTGGGAAGAAATCCCGCCCTGAGGGCGACTAAAGCTAGCCGGCTCGCCCTTGGTATAAGCAGACACGTAACACATTAAACCAGAGGCAAAATTCATAGCCACAGCCAGCTCCATAGACTGGAGGCGGGTCATACTCACCGGGCGTATTAGAGAAGGATAATCTAGGAGAATACGGATTAAAAGGTGGCCACAACAGTAGCAACGGAAGCTACCACAGTAAGCCGAAGTTCTGTGGAGACTTTAGCTTAGGGGTGCTTGGCGGGTGCATGTAATAACGCCCGTGGACATATCGCCCGCGGGCGTTATATCGCTCTAAAAAGTGACAACGCCCGCGGGCTTTATGTCACTTTTAAAAGTGTCATAACGACCGCGGGAACTATGTCACTTTTTTCGGGCGCTATAACACTTTACGCACGAAAAGAAAAGTAAAATTCTGAGTAAATATTGTATGCACATGGAAACTCGTCATATTTTATTTGTTGAAATATTTTAAGAATAGTTGTTCTTATGTTGTGGGAGTGAACCGAAAAACTATGGGTTGTGATCTGAAAAAATAGTTTAAGAAATTGTTTGTAAAAGAAATTGTGCTACTTGTTTAGTAGAGTTACCCGTACTCCAAAAATTCTGTAAAAATATATATGTATGTGAACAATTTAGAATGCGCCGCAGGCCAAAAAAAAATTAAAAAAGAAGTAGAAAAAAGAAAAATCGCGTTTTTTTTTAAATTATTGTCTGTACTTCTTTTTAAATTTTTTTTTGCCTGCAGCGCATTCTAAATTGTTCACATACATATATATTTTTTTAGAATTTTTGAAGTTGCAAACAAACCGCGAAATATTTTGGGTCGAATCCTTAATTTTAAACAATTGTTGCTGTGTTGGAAGCAGCAACAGTTTCGAATTTTTTCGAAATCCAGCAACAAATCTATTCTCGTAAACTAAATCCATTTTGCGGGCACGCTGCTCAAACATCAATGATACACTAATAAGAATATCATTATGCGCAAGATGCAGAAAAGATAAGACATAATGAACGGAACTTTCATTCAAGAGATAACATAATGAACGGTACTTGAAGTAATATTTCTAGCTGAAGTTTCTCGCTGTCTATACAAAAGACATGTTTTTGAAAACATGCGTTATGTCACTGTTGAAAGTGACATAACGCCCGCGGCTGTTATGTCGCACTGAAAGCGGGCGTTATGACACTTTCAAAAGTGACATAAAGCCCGCGGGCGCTATGTCCGCGTGCGTTATTACATGCACCCTGCTTAGCCGTTGGCTGTAGGGCCGTCCCTTGGGCTGTGGAGACTGCGAAGGTTTAGACTCGGGTGGTATGCATACATTGGGCAAATGGCATGCCGGGAGAAGTATACAGAGAAGGATTCTCCGCCACAAGTGATGCAGCTGGGGGTATCGAAATGCTTTTTGGCCAGATTCCATAAAATTGGTTGCGACTCGCCCACTTCGATCAGCTCCACTTGTTTGTCCACCTCTGAGTTGTCCAAATAACTGTAGTTTTATTTTTTGGTCTTCTTTGTTTAAATTTTTTCATTGTGTGCTCAATTTCCAAAGGTACCTCTGACAATTATTAAACAAGTTTCCAGGGTTCGTAAAATATCACTCAACACAGAGAAGGCCTTTTTTTTCTAGTTAAGAAAAACTCAACAATGATATTTACGAATTAATGTCGTGAGTGATAAAAAAAAATTGTGAGCATTGTTTTCAGACATAAATATCACAAAAATATCGCCTGATATATATCACATGTGATAAATATCAATAATTTTTTCATCACGAGTGATTCAATGTTTTTTTTTACCAAACTGTTAAGAAAATAAAAGAAAAATTGGGGACAATACTTCGCGTTAACAGTTCTGACTACTAAACACAAAGTTTTAAGTGATTTCGCTATATTATTCTTATTCAAATGAAATATAATTTAACAATTCATCGACAGATTTCTAATTTCACTTGGACAGATTTAATAACGTCCCATGACACTAATTGTAGTTTATGCGCTGCGCAATGACACACTCTTAAAGAAGCTTTAATATTTTCATTAATTTCTTCAAAATTATCGTAATCATTTCCTTCATACTCTTGCAGGAGTTTTGATGTCTTAATGACATTTGCACTATTTTCGGTTGTCATCGAGTAAATCTGTTCAAGACTTAGACGAAATTTCCCCAAACACTTAAGCACCTCTTCCCTTAGATACTGGGCTGAGAGTAATGTATTTTATTTTTCTACAGTTTGATTTAAAAATCTTTAAATCACTCGTGATGAAAATGATAGTGATATTTATCGCTTGTGATAAATATCAGGTGATATTTTAGTGATATATATTTTTGAGAACAATGTTCACAATTTTTTTTATCACTCACGATATTTACTAGTAGATATCAGTGTTTGACTTTTTGTTCAATGATATTAAAATGAGTTATATTTACGAACCCTGCAAGTTTCATAATTTCCAGACCCCCCCTCGACAATTTATTAGCTTTTTTCAAAAAATCGAGTTGGCAGGTCCTGCAATTGTCAGAGCGAATTGTTGGTTGCTCCGTACTCGCTTTGGCAATGTGCTCTGACAATTTTCATGAGCGGATTTCCTGAGCTATGTAATTAGATAGGCTCCGACAAAATTGTCAGCGTCTCTGTACTACGCTTAATGTTTGAGATAAGGCTGAGATACTGTGATCAAATAGAAAGGGGAATTTTTAAATTAAACATCCGGGTTTTCCAATCGATAATTTTTTCTTTCTGGTAACACTGTTAGTGACAGCTGCACCTGCTTATTCACCTGATTTGTCTCCGTGTGACTTCTAGCTATTCAACAAACGCAAGAGACGTCATTCCGAAGAAGGACTTTGCCAAGTGCAATGATAACTGGAAAAGGGGATTACTTTGAAGGGGAGGAAATAACTTTAGATAAATAAATAATAAGTTTCAGTATAGGAATCATTTCCGACCCTATAAAATATATATATTCTTGATCAGCTTTAACAGCCGAGTCGATATAGCCTGTAGCAGTTCACCCAGCAAAAAGGGATTTGCGCCTAGTGGACGAGCAGATGGTAACTTGGGTGGGAGTGATGTAAATTGGCTGTGTCGCTCTCTCTCCCTCCGACGGTTGGTGAATTTAGGAATTTAGGAACTGGAACACAGCCTTTGGCGCTGCATTGATCTCCTCTATCCGGTTATGCGTTTGTATGTATGTACGTCGTAGTTATTGTGGTAATTATTGTTGCCCAAAATTTGTGTAAATATACACTAGGGGCCAAACCTGCAAGCAGGTCGAATTTTCAGGGTTAAATTTGGACATGGGAGGCAGGAATTTCTAA